>OX155965.1:14948977-15471550 GCA_944548615.1 Micropterix aruncella
ATTTAAAGCAGGAGGAAAATTTGAAATTTTGTACATGAAACGAGGGAGTAACGCCCTGGAATCTCACCTGAATTCTCTTGAAAACTCCCACGTTGTGGTGGCCAATATCAGCACTATTTGGCAGAGATACTTAAAGAAAAAGAAGAACATTCGACATATTAAACAAACATTCTTCCATATCAGGGAACAGCACGATAACAAGCGTATACAGCTCCGAGGAACGGGGGCATTCGTATGCATAAGCGAAAGAACATTAATTTATTCCGGTTAGTTAAGCAAAGTCATATTTCAGTCTCGTTTGCGAATAGACCGAGCGCAAGCAACAATAATTTAGTTATCAGCGATATGTGCGCCGCTGAAACTGAAACTTTACAATTTGCTGTTCGGCGCGGAGCTTATTATATTGTAAGCAAATCTTCCACGGCGGCAAGCTCTGTTTACAAATTATCATATAAGAAAAAGCATAGATGAGCTCTAGCAAATCAAAACGCTGAAAGGACCGTGGGCAAAAGCGTACCCAATTATCAAAAATCTCCAACAGATTTAAGCTCTACCCCAATAAAGTTCTTATTTATTTATCATCTTGTATTAAATAAGATAATATGCTTAAATAAATCGCATAAAGGAGTGAGAAACAATCATAGATACAGTATGGATCGTTTCCGAAGGTCTTGATTTGTAAGACTCTAATGATACAGTTAAGAACTTTTCTCTTTGAATAGATAATATGATTTTTAGGGTTGAAAATAACTGCATTCGTAGATAAAACATTCAATCGATGTAGTTTTATATCAGAAACAAAGATTATTTCTGACTATCAGTTGAAAAAACTGTAATAATTTAATAGTTTTACCCCCTTACCTAGCTTCTTAGAAAACGTACGTCTCCAGCTATCACCCCAGGCTGGTATAACGCTATAATATCTTTTTTCATCTATGGCATGAGCGTAGAAATATTAGAGACAATAAAAAATATACTGTCTAGCTAGGCCAACATGCCCGTCAAAGACCAAAGCCTTATGGCGAAGCACCGGAAAAGGTGCCCAGCGAGCACTCGCCCCCTGACTACCAGTTTGCAATGATTACTCTGTCTGGAATTAACCATGAGGATATCTCTTTCCACCCGACTGGTTACGGGTTCGAGGTCGCTTGCGCGGCCCTCCTCCTTACGCAGTGGCGATACGGTGTCTACCTGAATCTATAGCGGATCAAGGCATCCTTTACTCGGCTCTTAACCCGGAATCGGGTAGCCGAATGCTCGTTTCAAGAGCAGTTGCCATAAGGTAAACAACTACCCTCGCTATATAGGAAACAATACTGTTTCCAGACTCCCCCCTGGATGTCGGTCGGATTGCACAATCGATTGGCTGACGTTGCACGGTGCGCAAGACGTCCAGGAACGTCCGCAGGTTGACTCCTAGGGGAAAGTGGCCCGCAGGCCAGAGTCCTGCCAGGGCTCGCACTTCTGCGTGGAGGCCGCCTAATGGGTGTTGACCCGTGCGTTTGGCCGACGTTACACATATAGGTCTTAGTGGCCAAACTGCAACAGGGCCCATTAGCTCCCATAAAAGGCGACTTGATCCCACTTTCTGCCGCAAAAATGGAAAATTCGTAAGATGTGATTTGGCGTTCGTTTCCACCACGCATATTGAAAGAGCACGTGATATGATGTTATGTTTGTCAAAGTGGTAGGCTCTTTGAGAACATAAAGATATTCAGTTTTTGCAAAGATCGCTTGTTTGCGTTAGCATATCTTCTCTTTTCATTGGGTTTGTGTGTGAAGCTCCACCAAACTTGCTGCCCTTGCCGTGATAAATAAACGCAACAAAGTGATACCGGGCGAATGTGGACTCGCGCTATTCCAGCAAGTTGTAGTTTGTTTTGCGCTCGCTGCTCCAACCGCAACAAACTTTGAGCGCATGTGTGCGCTAAGTGTATGCAAACGGCAATATCATGTCATATACCCACTAGTGGTTAAATCGTGTTGACAAGACTTCTTATCAGTGGATGGAAATATTCGACATGATAACATGGACAGCCCTGTCAACAAGATGTGTAATGATGTCGAGGTTTCTTTTAATTATATCTGTGGACGGTACCCATATCCCTCACCGAATTGACTGTTGTTGGTTGACTGTAGACAGATAACAGTTCCTTGCAGCTTGGGCCATATGACCTATTATTGATCTTGGGTCGGCTCAAGTCAAGGGGCAACTCCCACCCGGTAACCTTCTCGTAGAGGGACAAACCTGGAAAGGACTCTGTTAACGCTGTCACAGCTGTGTCGTGGACAGGCGAGATCGCATCCAATCTGAGAGGATACCTCGGACGCTGCTGGGCGGCCTGCGCATTGTGCGGCGTTTGCCAGCACTCTGGCGAATAACCGCAGAGGTCTAGCTATTCATCTGATGTCAGATACCTTTTAAACGACCTGTTCGCAATTGGATCCCATGTGAGCTTGATATATTCGAATCGAATCGCAGCTAACATAAGGTAGAGTTTCGAATCTGCGATCAGACTGGAGGAAGGAAAATCCGTCTAAATCTGGCAGAGAGGGCGTGAGGCTGGCTTGCTGGGTTTACTTGCTAGTTCCTCGCGGTAAGGCGTTGGACTCTCAAGGACATGTTGGCTTAGCTAGACGGTGGACTGTACTGTCTCCAAGTCTCTGCGTTCATCCCATGGTTGAAAGAATGATCCAACATCGTTATGACTTCCTGATGCGGCGGGTTAGATCGTAGTAGTTTACAACTCTAAGTGTGATTGTTTAGCTTCGCCCGGTCACCTTGTCTCTTCAGAATAAAATATCTAAGATGGCTGATGCACCTTTTTATTCCCCGTTTTAACTTCACTGTTTGTTTGAGAGATAACCACGATTGAGAGACATATTGAGTTGTCAACCACAACGGGCGAACCCGTCACCGCAGGACGTTTTAACGATTGTTCGTTCTATCGACCGTGCAGAGAGCGTAGAAGACTTGGGACATAACAATCCACCGTCAAGCTACGCCACAACCCGTTAGAGTCCAACGCCTTACCGCGAGTAGCCAGGTATGTTACCTGGCGGGCGGCACTCGCGCCCTAACTACCAATTTTGACCAGATTTCTCCGGTCTCTCGATTGGTTCCGAGTTCGAGGTCGCTTGCGCGGTCCTCTCCCTTACGAAGCGGTGAAACGGAGTGAACCGAATCTATCGCGGACCAAGGCGTCCTTTGCCCGACTCTGAACCGGGATCGGATGGCCAATGGTCATTTCAAGAGCAGTCGCCGTAAGGTAGACAACTACCCCCGCTCTATAGGAAACAATACAGTTCCCAGACTCCCCCGATTGTTAGTCGGAGAGCACAATCGATTGGCTTGCGCCGCTCGGTGCGCAGACCGTCCAGGAGCGCCAGAGGATTGATTCCCAGGGGAGACTGGTTGACCCAGTGTCCTACCCAGGCTCCTCACCCCATGCGTGGAGGCCATCGGATGGGTGTTGACCCGTGAGTGTGACCGACCCTGAAACAGAATGGGTCTTCGTGGCCAACTCAGCAAGGGCCCATTAGCTCCCATTAGCGCCCATTGAGAGACAATCGCATAGACCCCTACCCGTTGGAATGACTGTTGGAATGACTCTCTATCTTCGCCGGAATGTAGCCCCCGGAGGACACTGCCCGCCAAACTTGATTACATCCTGAAAACTAGCTTAACAGGTATAAACATGCGCAACCAAATTATCTTTAAGAACTATTAAATTCTAACACTATACATCAATATGTTCGCTATTACTTTTATTGGGATTAATGCAATAACTTTGATAATTTATTTATTTTATTTATTTCATGCTTATACAAAAAATGTAGTTACAATATCACTGAAGCAAAGAAATACGACATTAAAGAACAACAGCTTAAGAACGACACAGCTCGAGTTACAAGCGATGCTATTAGCACATCTATAAGGCCTCTTATCCAGGGCGCATTTTCTTAAGTTAGCCACACCGTGGAAAACGCGTGCTCTTATCCACGACACGGTTTTTCAACCGTACAACGTCTTAGCCGCGCTCCATTTTGTAAACAACATCAAGGTCGAAATAATTGTCCACCGTCAAAACGTCCGGCGCTGTCAACAAACTCTCATATGCTGCCATACAACACTGATACAATTTTCGCCGTAATTAAACACGGCTCGCCGAGGTATAAACACAATGCATATGGCGGGGGAGCTGATGGGCCCTTGCTGAGTTGGCCACGAAGATCCATTCTGTTCAGGGTTGGTCACACTCACGGGTCAACACCCATCCGACAGCCTCCGCGCATGAAGTGCGAGCCCGGGTAGGACTCTGGCCTCAGGGTTAGTTTCATCTAGGAAACAACCTTCTGGCGCTCCTGGACGGTCTGCGCACCGTGCGGTATTAGCTAATCGATTGCGCACTCTGACTAACAGTCGGGGGAATCTGGAAGCAGTACTGTTTCCTATAGAGCGGGGGTGGTTGCGGACCTTACGGCGACTGCTCTTGAAACGACCATCGGCTACCCGATCCTGGGTAAGCAGCCGGGCAAAGGATGCCGTGGTCCGCGATAGATTCAGTATACACCGTTTCACCGCTTCGTAAGGTAGAGGCCCGCACAAGCGACTTCGAACTCGTAACCAATCGAGAGACTGGAGTAATTTGGTCGCAATTGGAAGTAAGGGCGTGAGTGTAAGCCCGCTGGATAGCATTTCTGGCTATCTCGCGGTTAAGGCGTTGGCCTCTTATGGGTTTGTGGCGGAACTAGATGGTGGAATGTTTTGTCCAAGTCTTCTGCGCTCGCTCCAGGGAGATAGAACGACTAATCGTTAAAACTTCCTGAGTTGACGGGCTCGCCCGTTGTAGTCGACAACTCTAGTGCATATGGCGTCGGCGCTGCGCAGATTTTGCAGTGTCCGTGGACAAGCTTCCATAGCGATTCATACCCCACTGATGACCTCGCCAAGACACGGCGAATTAACCGTGGATTTTCACGGCAAAAAAAACGTGTGTTGACAAGAGGCCTAACGGAGCTTCTTAGGTCTGTATCTTTATATTATTTATTATCAGAAATAATGTTTATAAAGATAAATAATATATAAATAATATATCTACTATCTACATTATAATATAATATAGGAATTTAATTAATTCATAAAATATATAAAGTGCATAAATAAATACAAAATACACATACACGTATCTCTTTTTTATTTATTTCCTCATCATACTATCATTTATAGAAGTTTATTTTCCATACGCAGGAATCCAATTTATATCAGCCATCTGTTTACTTTAATTTTAAACTTATCAATATCGGATATTTTTAACTTGTCTATTCTGTTATAATTTTTTAGCGCCATAAAATACATTTGCCTTTGCGCAAAGACTGTCTTTACTAAGGGAATCAGGTAGTTGGTGGATGCGCTCGCATTTGTAAAAAGAGCTTGTTAACCTTTTGCGCAATTTTATGGATATTATTGAAAGAAAACTGGAATTCGTTTCACAAAAGTATGGTTTATTTGTAAATCCTGTAACTCTTCAAACAGAAGTACTGACGTATAAGGTGGATGTATTTTTCCAATAACGCTTAATACGAGATTCTGTGTCTTTTAAAAGTCGGCTTTGCCAATTATTATTTATTTTTCCGTTAAATTTCCGCTAAGAGGTAATAGTAGGCCAACAACGGAGGCGCTTCCAAAACGCCAAAACTATATGTGAAAAAGTGTACGTACGTCCATTGTACTCACGCAGCCCCTCGCCTGACTCTCACGTATCAAAGCCGTCTCTGGCAACCAGAAAAGAAATCATGCTATAAACTGGTCTCAGGATATATTCTGATACCCTGGACCAAATATCATACTATGTATATTATACAGATATTTTAATAATAATTTTGGATAGCTATATAAAATCGGAAAACGATAAGCCTACTGTTTATGTCAATTAAAAATATAACACGTTTTTTATTCATTGTAATTTTAAATTTGGTTGTAATTATAAAGGTTATTTCAAAAGCTCAGAAATTATTATTAAGAGTAATACACACGAAAAACCGGCGTCATCCATCTGCCTTATTATTTTCTCAATCCCATGTGCTTTCAGCTAAACAGATATTCATTAAGCAAGCGCTTCTTGCATTCTACAAATCTAGAGATGACCATGCACGAACTCAAAACAATCTGAACACAAGAATGTCCGGAAGTATCAATTATAAAATTTCATCAGTCAGGACAACATTTGCCCAAAGACATCTATTCTATATAGCCCCAAAACTATATAATTCCCTAAGTGAAGACATGAAAAATTATTTTAACATAAAAATATTTAAAGCAAACCTTAATAGATGGCTACTTATAACAAGGGATATGTAAAATCTGATAAACTTCTTCGCAACGCACGACAATTTATTTAGTATCACTTGTCTATTATTCTTGATTAAATTTTACTAAATTTTAACTTAAATGTATTTATTTATTACATAGCTTTATATTTTATAAAATTGGTATATTTATGTGTATATACAGGTGGTGGGTCCAAATAATTTATTGTTAAAAAAAACATGTCATCTCCTAAAATTGCATACAAATATGCACATCTAGAGACGGGCCAATTTATCGCCTAGTGCTATTGGCAGGAAAGGTCATGTAAGATGTGTTAAACCTCCCTATATTAATTATTTTAAGAAGCAAACGTTACATGATCAATAAACTGTATACTTAATCATAAGTATCTGAATAAATAAATATAAATAAATATTTACTTTCATTTGATTTGATATTGACTATAATATAAGTAATAGAGAAGTCAATTGACGACATGAGGCTTCAAGTCATCGAGATGTGGATCTATCGAATGATGTTTCGAATTAATTGATTTATTATATGACGGATTTATTTTTTTGCAAATAAAAGAATATCACAGTGGCTAAAAATCTATTGACAGTTTTTGTTAAAGAAAATAATGGTTCATGATTATACGAAAAATAATTTAGCGATTTATCTAATATCTATTACGAGCTGTAGTAAATAATTGTAGGCGAAAGTGATATCTGTTTTTTCAATTTATTTTTTCGGAGGTTATTTAGACGATACGTTTTTAGGTATATTTTTTTATTTCTGGATGAAGATTATCTTGGTTATTAGGCTGCCAAACGCGGTAAAATTATGAACGCAACTTCCCTTGTTGCAAAGGGCAATTATTGGCCAATATCTGGGTCAATTGTATTCTGCCTGTGGGATACCCTAAGGGTTGTCGCTGTGGACCGGTTCGGTAGCGATTTTCGCTTCCTGTTCGCTTTACTACGCTTTACTCGTATTGTTTCGTAGTGAATGAGAAAAAGGAAGATAGGTTCATAAATATTACCCAAATAAATAGGTATATGCCCACATCAAATTTTTTAAATAATTTTAAATAAATTTCCAAAAGGTAAAAGTAAGTAATCAGCAATATTGTAGGTTAAGAGATATTTTGTATCAATAAAACTCTCGCTGATTTTCTGATTTTATTTGAATATATATTCTATTGAATTCTATTGCTCAAAAAGGCGAGAGTTATATTGCTCAAAAAGCTGTTTAAGCTATGTTTAAAAAGGTAACTATCTAAAGATAATATCGATGAACATAGGGAGCATTAGTAAAAACTTAGATGATTTTTTAATCCTTATTCAGCAATTCAATAATATCTTTGATGTCATCATCCTCACGGAATGCTGGATAAACGAACTTTATGTCCCCAGAACTGTTCAAGGCTTCGAAACTTATCACACTAACAACGCCAGACTACAAAACGATGGGGTTGTGGTCTACGTAAAGTCACATTTCCACGTAAGCAGCACTGAAGTATCCGTCAATGATGCAAATTGCCTACATTTAGTAATAGATGATTCCCTAAACTTATTTGCTATCTATAAGTATCCGAGCAAGTCCAATTTAGCAAGTTTTCTTGAGTCATTGGATAATCTGCTAGAGGCCTATAGATACGAGTCTAATATAATATTAACTGGAGACATCAACATTAACATCTTAAATGATAAAAATACTCAAGCGGAAAACTATCTTAACCTTCTGGCGCATTATGGACTGGAGGTCGGAATTAATAGACCTACTAGAGTTGATGAGAATACTAAGAGCTGCATAGATCATTTTATGATCAAAGCTAAATTTCATAGTCAAACGTTCATTTACCAATCCACCATCACCGACCACTATGCAATTGGTCTATGCCTATCTAAAAAAATAATTAAGAACAGCCCTAAACAGACGTATTCCAAAAAAACAATCGATTACGCATCAATATCAGAAAACCTCAAAAAGACGGACTGGACTCCAGTATTACAATGTAAAGATAGTAACATTGCTGCCAACCAATTCCATGATATTCTTGCAAATTCTTGCAATACCCAGGTCTCGAAATAAACTATCTCCTTGGATAACCGATGGCCTGATTTTCAGCATACGAAAGCGAGACATTATACTTAAGCAGATTAAACAATGCCCTAATGATATTCAACTCTTAATGTACTACAAAAGGTATAGAAATATATGTAAAAAACTTATAACAAAAACTAGGGATAAGTATTATAGAAACAAAATAGATAGAGTAAATGGGGACAAAAAAAAACTTGGGAAATTATCAAAGGGTTAGTGAACAACAGAAACAATAGCTCAGATATAAAAGAGATGTATATACATAAGGAATTAAAAAGATGGACTTACACTCTAACGATATATTGAATTACATTAATGACTACTTCACTGGTATAGGACAAGACCTAGCTAACTCTATACTGCATATAAAGGGTATGTCTGAGAGGGAGCTAGCCTTATCAATGAATAAGCAACCGAAATTAAATGAAAAATTCGAATTATTGCAAACGAATAAAGCAGAGGTCTTAAAGACTATAAAAAGTATCAGAGACGACTGTGCTCCAGGAAAAGATGGGATCCAGTCAAAGATAATCAAACAATCTGCAGAAACATTATCCGAGCCACTTGCTCATCTAATAAACCTCAGTTTCTTGACTGGTATATTTCCAACATGGCTGAAAAAAGCGATAATAAAACCAATATTTAAAAGTGGTAAAAAAGAAGATATAGGAAATTATCGCCCTATCTCCCTCCTCAGTGTGGTTTCTAAAGTGTATGAAAAAATATTCAAACATAGACTAACACAATATCTAGAGACACAGAAGCTGCTATCTAATAATCAGTATGGCTTTAGACAGGGTCGGGGAACCAGTGAGGCAATCAATGCTGTCATACAATATATAGTGGAAAACATAGACAAAGGAAAAAAGGTAATTGCCACTTTCCTTGACCTGGCAAAGGCCTTTGACACAGTTTCCCATGTAATCCTCGAAAAAAAACTAACTGACTACGGAATCGATGGGGTGGCCTTAAAATGGGTTCGGAGTTACCTAGACGGGAGGACTCAGAGCACAGTAATTGGTCGACAAATAAGCGAAGCG
Source organism: Micropterix aruncella (assembly GCA_944548615.1). Taxonomy (NCBI): domain Eukaryota; kingdom Metazoa; phylum Arthropoda; class Insecta; order Lepidoptera; family Micropterigidae; genus Micropterix; species Micropterix aruncella. The sequence goes on from OX155965.1 coordinate 14,958,434, forward strand.
ACTAACGTGTCATTCGGTGTCCCTCAAGGTAGTGTTTTGGGTCCAATTCTCTTTTTAATTTACATCAACGAATTGTGCGACTTACCTGTTAATGGTAGAATTATATCCTTCGCGGACGACACTGTCCTTCTTACTGCGACTAATAATTAGAATGATACATTCTTCAAAGCTCAAAGTAACTTGGAACTGGCTAAAACTTGGATCGACAACCATATTTTAATGCTAAATGCTGCGAAATCAAAATTTATCACTTTCAGCTTGCGGGGAAATCCCAGCCAGGTTCTCAACCAAACACTTGCCATTCATACCGACAAATGCTTGGATAAGAATAGATGTGTATGTACTAAATTAAGCAAATCTGCAACAGTCTCCTACTTAGGCATAACGGTAGATGAGAAGCTATGTTGGGAAAATCAGATTGCAAATTTGAGTTCGAGAATTAGAAAGCTGGTTTATGTATTTCTTCGGCTGCGCAACATTCTGTCCAAAACAACCATAAGAATGGTATACATGGCCTTGTGTCAGAGTATTTTGTCCTACGGAGTCGCGGCATGGGGCGCTACTACTAATAATAATCTGGATAGATTGACAAAAGCGCAGAAATTATTATTGAGAGTAATTCACAGGAAAAACCGGCGTCATCCATCTGCCTTGTTATTTTCCCAATCCCATGTGCTATCAGCTAAACAGTTATTCATTAAGCAAGCGCTTCTTGCATTCCACAAATCTAGAGATGACCACGCCCGAACTCAAAACAATCTGAACACAAGAATGTCCGCGAGTATCAATTATATAATTCCGTCAGTCAGGACAACATTTGCCCAGAGACATATATTCTACATAGCCCCAAAATTATATAATTCCCTTAGTGAAGACATGAAAAATTATCCTAACATAAAAATATTTAAAGCAAACCTTAATAGATGGCTACTTAACAAGGGATATGTAAAATCTGATCAACTTCTTTGCAACGCACGACAATTTATTTAGTATCACTTATCTATTTTTCTTAATGAAATTTTATTAAATTACAACTATAAATGTATATATTTATTACATACCTATATTTTTTTATTTTTTATAAAATTGGTATATTTATGTATATATACAGGTGGTGGGTCCAAATAATTTATTTAAAAAAAAACACTTCATTTCTTAAAATTGCATAAAAATATGCACATCTAGAGACGGGCCAAATTATCGCCTAGTTAGATGTGCTATTGGCAGTAAAGGTCATGTAAGATGTGTTAAACCTCCCTATATTAATTATCAAATAATTTATATAATTATTATAAGATTACATGACCAATGAATGAACTGTATACCTAATCCTATGTACCTAAATAAATAAATAATAAATAATAAATAATTGATATTACACATACATAATCAGAATCATGGGTGCATGATTAATGTATTTAGGATAATTTTTAGGATAATATTTGCATCATTAATGTATTTTCTGTTACCGCTCGTTCCCACTTGTCGGATGTCGGGCCCGACAAAAAGTCGGGTGGCCTAGTGGCAGAACATTTTTTATCGAGCTATTCCCACTTATCCGACATCGAATTTTTGTCGGCTCCGACAAGTTTTGTCGGTCTGTTTGCGGCCGCACGCCGCCCGACAAAAAATCCTGTCGGATCTCGCTCGCTTATGAATTTGCATGGCACTGTTCATACTTGTTGGATGTCGGGCCCGATAAACTACCTATCCGCATGCAGTGTTGGGCATTTTACTTTTGTGGACATTCGATTGAGCTGGAATTTGGCATGTAGGCATCATTTGGTCATGGCATGAGCTGAATAGATTGTGGTTGAAATCCGTCCACCCAGGGTTGGCTCCCGACTAGAGGACTCCTCAACGGTCAACAGCAGAGACCCAACATTTTGTATACGCATTCATTTATGATAGCAACATCAAAGTTTCACCATGACATGGCTGATGGGCCCTGGATTGGCTACCGATGAGGGAATTCCTCAACGGTCAACATCAGAGACTCAACATTTTGTTTACGCATTCAATTATGATAGCCCCTTCCCAGTTTCATTATGACATGGCTGATAAACCCTGGTTAGCGGTCTAGCACAACTACCGATCTCATCCTAAAATTCGTTAGTATTTTTTTCATGAATACCAACTAATTAGCAAACTAACTTAGTGTATTTTAATTTCTAACATAGCTACATGGGTTGCTGCTTAAAAGAGACATTGATATTCTGTATTTTTGAGCGCCATCCGGATAATTAACATTGCCAGTGGACGTGTTTTCTTTCTAGCATAATTAGGTAGGTATGTAGATGCATGAAAGAGACAAATAGTAGTATCCCGTGTGATACACCCCTCGCTGTATGCTACCCCGCTGACGATTATGTTAACGTTGCCAACGTATACATTAAGATATTAAATAATAACGAGATATTGATAGCGTCTTGGCAAAATTGTAGTTTGGCAACATTCAGCCGCCCTTGAGCGGGGCTTCCAGACTACCTGGTTGCTAGCGCCCAATCAACAGTCTAACACGGCCAGATCCCGGATCCGACGCTTTGGAGGAGTGAACCGTTAGATCATTAGTGATACTTTTACTTGCCATCCAAGCGATCCACGATAATTACTTATTTTCGGGGATATCTTCAGCGATCCTACCAAGCGATCGATATTTGCATTCCAAGAAAGTTTATTTTTGAGGCAATTAGCCAATCGGCCAATCGGCCAATAATCCTAAATCAAAATCAGGCTCCTGCGTATAGCAAACAGCCCTCTATAAAAGGGTGTAAATTGTAGTTTAACATAAATAATTACTCCATCATTCTGCAATTCAATAAACTTTGTATTATTATACACCGATATGCAACTTTATATGCCATTATTATATGGAAAAGTTTTAGTGAGTACTATAAAAACTGCCTACTGAATCTTAGCTGTATACAAAATTGGTATTGGTCCTAACTGACTTATTCCTATCTTTACTTTCTTACGTCCATGGCTATCGCCGAAATCAGGCCGGTAGTAATGTTCGTGCTGTTGGGAAACATGACGACGAACACGGGCCGCTAGGGTTCATTTATAATTTCAATCTGTGCATGTGTTGCGCCATTAAAATAGAGTCATAATAAATTGCGAGCCGAAAAAACCGACAGTGGAATGTTTCCGTACGGCGGCGGCAAGAGCGGCGGCGGCGCAGGGCGGACGGGGTCGGCCATTACGCGAACGCGACTTATTCCCGGCTGCATTCTCGGCGTTTCCTAGAGGAAAACTATGTTCAACAGCGCTGCCGATTAGCTATTTTACAATATTTGTCGAAAACCGAATAGACTTAAAAATTACGAGAACTTAAAATAATATATTTTATTTCTCGAGTATCCGATCACGTTTTAGATGGTATGAAGACGAGAAAGTTACGATCTTGGTTTTGTTAGATTACAGCAAAGCCTTCTATACAAGCCTGATATTAACAAAACTTACATTTTTATGTTACTCAGCATCCGCAACAGGATTGTTCTCTACAAAAACCAAAATATATTCAAAGAAAGCAATTTCTGGCGCCCTCAGCATGTCATCGGGCGTCCCTCGGAGATCGTTTCTTGCTCCACTCTTAATACTGTATACATCAAATATCGCTTGCAACTTCGCTTATTGTGGCCACCACATGTACGATGGCAACACTCAAGTATATTTCACCTTAGAACCAATGAGTTCTCATATTGCAGTAAGGCACATTAACGATTACTTAAGCAATGTAGCAAAGTGATCGAAAAGATACAATAGGCTTCATCAAATCCATTAAAATCTTGTTTTAATGCGATTGGCACAAAACAGCAAACATGGCAAACACCAACCAGACTTGGGTCTAGCAAATATAGAAATATCGTAAAAATAAAAAATAAAAAAAATCTATTTCTTATCGCTCAGTTTCGATCGACTAGTTTTGTATTTCATTCTCGCGGCTCATACATGCTTAAACGATTCTAAAACAGCGTTCAATACACTTGCAGCAAGTAACTGCGTGAATTGGTTTTTTGGACGTAATATCAGACGTACGTGCTAATACATGTTTTCCATAATCCATTATCCAAAACAATCGTAGTAACATTTTCCATGATCCAAAACAAACGTAGATGTATTTTCCATAATCCATAATCTTATCTTAACGTAGTGTCTTTTTTAAGACTATTAAATATGAATTGAATTTATTAATTGATTTTTTTGCACGGGGGAATGCTATGTATAAAAAAAAACATATCCTTGTTACTAATAATTTCGTCGTCGGTAGATGACCTAATATTACTTTCGACCATGTCTGGTGTACATTTTGTTTAAGATTTTTTATTTCTCTTGTGTAATCATCAGTTAAAATATTTCGCAATACCCCGTTGACACCCATTATGCATATAAAGTTCGATAATATTACGCCAACTAGTCTGAAAATCCCATCGCGTAATTTAATCAATATTCATAAATTCCGGCAGCCGGGCTGTAATACTCGTCGAAAGGTTTCATTGAAAAATATGTTAAATCGCTCTCATTACCACGGCATATCATTAGATGCGCCCGCTGTGATTTTGCATATGCAGTTGGCGCAGTGCTCATTAGCATAATGTATTATGTTTGCAACAATGAAGATACACTGTATATACACACGTACGCGTAATAATGCAATCGACGAGAAATTCGTGACAGAAATGGAAAATTACAGGTAAATTAAATTCGAAACTGGGCCATTCGAATAAAAAAAATACTAAAGTTACATAGAATTTATATATATATTTAAACTTTTGAATTTGATCAATGTTTAGGTATATCTAAAAATTTCATCACCTGTACAGTGCGTAGACCAAAAGTATAGTTTTTTAAAACATTTAAATCCCATTTGTCTACGTTTTTCATGGACGACCACATGCGTGTCAGCGGACTATTCAGCTTATTCGATGTTTCATAAAATGTAAAGCTAAAGTTATATTACATTTCCTATAAGAATGCTATGGTCGTCGCAGTTGAATGCTTTTGACACATCACAATAATATATTGGTGGCTTATCATTATGTTGCCTGCCTCGGAGACTTCATGAACTAACCCTATCTGACGAGAGCAAGGGTAGAATGTTTCCAGAATACGCTAACAGTGCTATTCCATAATAGTAAGTGATTTAACTGTCCTACCTTTGGGCTATTATTCAAAAAGTAGGTAAAACTTCCTTGGGTCTTTGTCATTGCAATTCTCATTTTCAAGATATATTTTTAATTAAATGTATTAATTAATCAACCTAATCTCGATACGTTCTGCAAATGAGCTGTTAAATATGAAGAGACTCGTGAATTATGACTTTTTACCAATTTCTTCTTACCAAGTTTGGAAATATATTTTTAACTCTTCGTCAATGTACCTGAATAAGAGGGATATTTTTCTTAGAATACACTGTGATTGTACAGGCTATATCATAAGATCAATGCTAGTTTATGTAGTGAAATTTTGGTTGCCTAGATGCGAAAAATAGATAATATTTTTACAGACACGTATTTCTTGAAGCTACTAATACTAAGAGAATGGCACTTATTAAGACACTAGAAGTTATATTAGGTCCAAGACCTATAAACTGTTCAAAAACAAAATGCAGCAAGAACCGCTATTCGTCTTTCAAACTCTGGGAAACAAAGGGTAGGCCAATACAGCAAAAAAAAAAAAACAGACGTGGGATGACTTCCTACTGCTGACAATAGTTGCGGACAAAATGGTACTTGAGTACATTTTCAGGAAAGGTTATAAATTAAATCCTTATGGTGATAACATTGCGAAGGCATCAGATAAAATATTCATTCAAAACGATATGGTTCAGAGAAGTGATAGTGTGGGGATCTACTCGTTATCCTATGAATGGATGGTGTGTTAGTGGATTTATCGCAACCAAATAGGCAGATATACAGACTTTTTTTGTGGGATTTGTTTATAATTATTTAGATGTCTATCATGTTACTCGAGTATTTTTTGAATATGAATTATTATTTTATATCGACATAAATGCTGTAAGCGTGCCTTTAATAAAAATATAATGGAATTAACCAGGAAAGTGGGTCAATATACTGCTAAGGAATACTTTTTACAAGTCCCCTGTCTTTGTTTCTGCTTTAAGACAATAATTTATACGAATTTAGTTTGAATACCATAGCGAACATTCTTTTTAATAAAAACGCCCTATGTCCCTTTCAATAATCTGCTGCATATCTGTAGAAAAAAGCGTTGAGTGCTACCCCTTCGTGGTTCGATCTGATCCGGGCCCCGCAGCGAATCGCATTAAAATAATATATTCGACGTCGGAGACCGCGGCAAAAATCGCACCGTCTAAATTGTGGAGTTAAAAAATAACGCCATATGGCTGATTAGAGGTCGCGATGTGAGGCGAGAGAGGGGAAAGATGAGACACCGCTCGCAGGGGTGCATATCACCCCCGCTCGACCGCTCGCGGGTTATCATTTTAAAACGGATTTGGTATTTCCATTTCACAGTAATCGAAACGCTCACGCAATTGTCATTCCTTTTATTTTGATATTCAGACCTCTTTCAAGTGAGTCATATCTTTGATGGTATAACAAAAATATCCTTATGGATGGAAGCCACGACGGACGGAAGCCGCACAATTCATCCATAGCAACTTCACGTGTCTTTGAATGTGTATATGTGTGCATAATTTTCATTCTTCTCAGCCAAAGCTTTGCCATCTTACTGTCAAAGCCAGCCAAGATTATATTTCGCAACCTCTGCAATGAGGGCGTTGACTATTCACATTGTGTGTGTGTATTTGTTTGTTGTTGACATTGCCCAGTGAGCATGCCCTCACTGTCTATATCAAATTGGGAGATAATAGGCCTAGTACATTTGAGCCATTACTACCTCATTTGGACGGAGCTTGCATTTCTGCGTACCAGTTCCCCTGGGAATTGTAGTTCGGGCACTCCTGGACGGTTTGCGCACCGTGCGGCGTCAGCCAATCGACTGTGCATTTCGACAGATAGCCGGGATGTAAAAAATAAATAGTTTCCGCTCATTTCCGCATGAAAGTGGCTTATAGGAATCAAAGTTCATTTCAATTTATTTCAAGAACTCTTTATTGCATAAATCATACAAAGACACATTTTACCGGCACGTTGACGACGTATTACAGTCAACCAATAGATCGATGGAGAGAATTATCAGGTGGCGTATAAAAAAGATTTGGTTAATAATTTAATGATGAAATTTAAATTGTAAACAAAGCTTTATATAAAAAAATATTTCTTGATTTCAGAGGAAAATGGTGTTTTAAAATGAGAAAGAAATGGAATGGGATAGAAAAGTCGAAGTGTCGTTATAATGAGAAATAATTTTTCAATAATTCATTAAAGTTGTAAAGCATCCTAGCACTTCTAAGTTATCTAGTTCCACAGACGGCGTGCATAAAGAAAGAACAAGTAAGAGAGAAACGGAGTTTTCTGAAGTAGGATATAAAGAGTATTTTTCGGACTTAAACAAAGTGATGAAGACCATGATTTTTTAGGAGGTTAAAGATTATCATGAATATAGAGAAGTGCCATGGGATTAATAATTACGTTAATTAGCAGTGCTAAAATTACGTTAATTAGCAGTGCATACTTCTGCCTTCCCGGATCCCAGGTCATTGAAGTCGAATCCGAAATTCCAACACATATTTGCCAAAGTTAAATGACTTATACAGACATTCTGTAACCGCCTGACTTAATCAAGGAGTGCTTCATTAGCACCAATGTTACATTCGCGTAGCCTAAGATTGGCAGCAGAAGCGTTTTGGCAAATGTTTGCTGGCTGAAACCATTCCAACCAACGAAGGTATGAAGGAAAATGAAATCAAAGGCTATCGCTGTTGTTATTATAAACTGGAAACAAGTATATATATATATATATATATATATATATATATATATATATATATATATATATATATATATATATATATATATATATATATATATATATATATATATATATATATATATATATATATATATATATATATATATATATATATATATATATATATATATATATATATATATATATATATATATATATATATATATATATATATATATATATATATATATATATATATATATATATATATATATATATATATATATATATATATATATATATATATATATATATATATATATATATATATATATATATATATATATATATATATATATATATATATATATATATATATATATATATATATATATATATATATATATATATATATATATATATATATATATATATATATATATATATATATATATATATATATATATATATATATATATATATATATATATATATATATATATATATATATATATATATATATATATATATATATATATATATTAAATCAAATGAAAAACACGATTGCCATTACAGAAAAAGAAATAATGAATTTACAATTATTTTTATTACAGTTTTTTATGACACGTTGGTGGTTTATGTATTTATCCATATATATACATATATTTCCGGAATGTACCCAATCAGACCTTTCATTTGTCAGTATACACGATATATTTACATACATTAATTAATATTTGAACGTTTGGATATGTAGACAACTACTTACTTGATATTTGGACAGTTAATGTATTCTGACACCTAGGACGACATAAAAAATAACAATACCATACACTTCTAAATCGGTTTAAGCGTGTAGAAGTTATGGTGGATTAAAGAAACGGAAAACATACCCCCCATACATAGATGAACCCTGAACACATTACACTCCTTTTATGTTGGGCAGTCGTGTAAAAATAAATTTACCGCGTGATGTTTGTAGCACACGACGTTTCGGCGATGTTGCAACCGCCGTTGTGCAGAGTGCCAAGGTCCAGGTATACCCTGGCCAACGGCGGTTGCAACATCGCCGAAACGTCGGGTGCTACAAACTTCCCGTGGCAAATTCGCAATTATCCTTTTTATAATTGTATGGAGGAATGTTATTTTTTTTTGTAAACGAAAACGGATATCAAACGGAGCGCAATTGGAAATCGTAATTTAAACATTCACCCTGGACGTAAAAAGTGCGTAATGATCAAAAAGTGGGGGGGAGAAAGTGGTAGAAAAAACAGAGAAACATTTATTGCATTCTCAGCAGAGCGGGTTGGAGGCCACCCGAAAAGCGTTGGGGGTGGCAGACCAATTGGGGGATAAAGGTGAAGTGGGAGGTAGACTGGAGGGTGGGGTGAGGGACGGGGGGGGGGGGGGGGGGATGCTTTCGTTTTGAATTCGAATGGAAGACTAAATTAAAATTTTTGATTGGTTCTAGTGTAGGGTTGATGAAGTGATGACGTCCGTCACGCGATATTAGGTTAGGACGTGCGCCAGTGTTGCGAGTGTTTTATTAATTTCCCAAAATTGAAATTGTATAATAACCCTGTCATAGGAAAAGGGTCATAGGTGGCGATTTACACTTTTATCTTGAATCTAGACGATGCATTATTTGTCTTTATATTCCAAAAAAAATAACTAAATTATAATTTTGGTATTAGTTGCCGTCCACATCTTACGTAATCCCCGAGGGGTGGAGGGGTTGGAGCTGAGGCTTACGCTTGATTACGTGGGGGGGGGGGGGTCCGTCCTTATTACGTAATCAATTTTGGTCACCGCATCGCAATTTTTGTTGGTCTAAACCTGCACGAAAAAAGCGCAGTGCCGCGCCGAAGATACCCCTCGGCACGATGTGCTTGATAGTCCACGCGCTCGTCTGCGATTGAGTGGCCCGGGCCTGTTCCTGCGCGCGCTGGAAAGCCGGTGGCCGCTCTGCGTCGCGGAGGCACGACTGCAACTATGGACTAGCGCGCCGTTGCACGCTCCAACTCGATCGATTTGAAAGATTAACGTGTTTGTGTGACGCATCAGCTATGGCTGATTTACACATGGAGTTTCTCTGTACGTACGCCAAGACGTTTTCTCTCCTCTCGGGATTCTCAACGGCGGGCCGAAGAGGAGTGGGGGCAGTTTAAAAAGTTATACAAAAAGTGCACGAAGGATCCGCAGTTCCTCATTGTGGAAGGGTCTTTAAACAAACATTTTACATACGCTGGGTTCAAGATTCTTCACATTTTCCGCTAATTCGGTTGATAAAGTAATCTTGGGGGGGGGGGGGGTCAGGCCGCAGATTACATCTGTTGACATGGGCGACGAAGGGTGAAAAATCCCAGAAACGTGATTACGTAATTTGTGGATGGCTCCTAAAGTGGTTAAAAAATAGCTCGGATATGAATAAATGTGTAGAAATGAGAGCCAGTACAAGGAGCGCATGTTCACATACCTAATTAGGGCAAGTACTAATTGCTGGTTAAGGAAGTTCTCAGACTAATAATTTAGAAATATTTAATCGCTTGCTCAGTTCACGGCTCGCGCGCCTCATTTGTTTCATGCGCGATTAATTTCGTGAACTCTGGATCCGGTTTCCAAGGTCAACTTGCTATTTTTCGCGCTGTCAGGAGTCGATGATCAGCTTCCAGAAACCTGCCGCAGCTCCTAAAGTAATATGCTTCGCAATAACTTCGAAATTATTTCTTTTGAATTATAGGGTTTTGGGTGACGCAGTCTGTTTGTATGTGCGTTGATTTGAGAAAGTATAAATAATTTTTGTGATGTTTCATTGTGTTGAAACGTTTATTGCTTTCCTAGCGCTGCTAGGAGTCGCTGTTAAGCTTCCAGAATCAGCTTAGCCTCCGCAGATCCTAAAGTGATATTCTTCGCAATACCTTTAAAATGATTTCTTTTCAATTATCGGGTTTCGGGTGATGCAGTCTGTTTGTAAGCGCGTTGATTTGAGAAAATATTAATATTTTATATGAGTTTTTCAATGTGTTGGAACGTTTCTTTGCATCGTTTGTTTCTTTTTCTGACTCATACGTCAGCGCATTGCACTAGACGCTGATCCAAATGACGTTTACTTTTACAGTTACAATTACAATTTAGTTCTGCTCCAGTAGGTAGGCTTTCCTACACTTGGATGCGTCTTTGCCTCTAAAATTTTAAATAATGTAATTAATTAAAGAATATTAACTATCATGATATAGTTGTGGCAATATAAATTAATTTTAGTAAATTATAATTGGTTTGAAAACCATTGATAAATAGAAAATAATCTAATAATCAAAATTGCTGATCAAAAAAATAGTCATAATTATCAAGGCAATAATATGATGGTCATGAATATAGATAAGGGTATACTAAAAATATCTAAATTTAAATTAATTGTCAAATTTAGTAATATAGCCGTCGTCGATAAAAATAAAAATTAAAATTACGCTCTTTGGCAAAGTTGATTATCATGAATTTTCCGTTATTATACATTAGGATGCTCTTGGAATAAGAATTCAGCATTATCCAAATCTCTTAAGTCATATAATGGATTCTTGACTAGGCCATTAAAAAAGGTTTTTTTGAATTGGTTCTCTCCAAGACTTCTGATATGTGTTGAGACCTTGTTAAAATAATACAGGCTTTGGTGAAAGAAACTGTTGCGCACTTTACTAAGCCTGTGCCGAGTTAGATGTAGATAAAATTTATTTCTTGTATTGTGTTGATGGAAATCGCTATTCGCCGGGACATTCGATATGTGCTTACGAGCGAACATAATATTTTGTTGGATATAGCACGAGTACATCGTCATGATTCCCGACTCGATGAAAAACGGCTTACACGAATTTCTTGGAGAAGCTCTGTAAAGACTGTGTAAAGCCCTTTTCTGAAGGATAAGAATCCTCGTCGAATTTGCTGCCATTCCCCAAAACATTAGGCCATATGTCATCAAAGAATGAAAATACTTGATAGGTTATAGATAGTCAGAGGGTATTTGTGGAGATGATGCTAGAAGTGTATTTATGAGTATGTAGCTCCGCTTCATCGCTGTTTTATAGGCAGTCGGTGAGATGATAATTTACGACACTCCCTCGTGAAACTCTTCGTTCGAAACTCCCCTGAATGTGCAACTAAATCCAAACAATTCTAATAGCGGCGGGGTCGAATTGCTCCTTCAGGTGTGAGAATCGACGCGGGAATCTGCGACGTTTCGGCGAGTTGAGTCAGGTAGCGTTCACAGATAATAAATTTTATTTCCGTAAATTATAGCCGCTCCGAATAAGCGGAGGCAACTTGCACGTAAAGAGGCGCCATTACAGTTAAATGAAGTGGCGGTCTGGGCGGAATTAATCCACCGAGCCGGTTGCCTGCATCGCGTCGAGCACCCAGACGTCTCTTGGAAGAGTTGCAATGGCATGAGAGGGAAGATCGCTTGTACAAGTGGCGTCTTTATAGTGAAGCTCTTAAATGATAGATATAATGGCCTATCTTGGAGTATTCTTAGATCTCGCAAAGACCTTCGACACTGTCTCTCACGGTATATTTGCTTAGCGGTATAGAACCTAAGTAAAATTATTAATTAGCTAATGTGGTAAATTATATTACGCTGTATAGAAATATTTTATTGAGTCCAACATATATTTGTATATTATAGCTACGTTTTGGGAGAGGCATAGAGCGAGCGCGCCTGGGTTACTGACTAGTTAGATTTGCGCAGTAGAGGTGATCCGTGCCAGGCGGTGAGTAGTCGAGGAGTCACATAAGCAGTAGCGATATGGACTGTATTTAGATCGACCTGGTGAAGATACCCTCTGCCAGTTTTCTGAGAAAGTGGAATATTAAAAATATATTTATAAAGAGGCATTTGAGGATAAGGCAAGTCAAAATTACTATGTTACTCTCATTGGAAGGCTCTGTCGGAGGCAGGTGTTAGTCAGCTGATTTCTATGGCCGTGTTTGTTGATTCACATAGGTACGGTTTTGAAAATGAACAATTGGCAGCTTTGTGCGCTTTATTTATGGGCTTGTTTTGAGACGTTAGTTTTACTCGTATGCGATTGCTTCTTTCTGGGGATCGTCAACATCATAAATGTTATAGAATATGCGTTGCATGTTGGATCTGCTATAAAAAATATGACTATGATCAATTGTGAATTTCCTTACACAATGAAACTGAATTTATATCTTATCTATCTTTCTTAGAGACATTTAGAATGTGAAATTGTGATGCTTGTAAATTTTTTGGAATTGTATATATATGGTGAGTTTTAATTAACCGGCATCCTTGAAGGGGGTGAATCAGTACGAGCTAGTAAGCAACTTTGGATAAAATATGTGTTTTTTTAATACATTTTCTTTTTTATTTAAAAAATAATTTTTAAAAAAATAGTTTAAAAAGCGCTAAGCACGTGCGCTTTATTTTTAGCTAATAATTGTGGTGGCTAATATTTTTATTAGTGATATCCTACCTACCGATAGATCAAACGCTTGTTTGATCTTTGAAAGTTTTCTTTAACAGTCAACATCGTCAAATTTTCAAATAAAAAAGAAATCAAAAAATATTTTTCTTTCAAATAAAAATTTATGATCCCATTTTTTTTTGTCAAAAGTTGCTTAGTTGCTGAAACTGACTCACCACCATGAAGGATGCCGGTTAATTAAAACTCACTATTTATAAATCTATGTAGTATTTAAATGTTTCTATTGTCCCTATACTAGATATTGGATTAATTGCTCAAATGTTTTATTAACCTTTACAAATCAATCATTTATACTTTGCCAGCTAAGAAAGACTTATTTTTGTGACATGACAAACCAGACATGTTTAAATTGATCTAAAATAAAATATCATATACCTATAAGATAAAATTTTATTTTATAATAAATAATTGTTATAATGTTTCAGTCTTAATTTTAATGATCCAAAAGAAAATTTGGACCAAACTGCAGAAGCAGTTTCCACAATAGATATACAATTGCTGTGTACTGGCATCTATGAATGATGGGTCACCTTAGATCAAGTAATCACTTGTACATATACCATTAGATTTATAATTGAATTTAGAGCTGTTTCAATTGTCCCCTTGTTTCTGTTGACCCCGGTCTACCCTAATGAAGTGTTTGATATAACTATGATATAATTATTATATATTAAAAATCCACGAAGTTCAAGTCATCGAAATCGTGGAACTTTAACGTCCCGACCACGAGTATATGCAATCGATGATGGCGATTATGTCTCAGAGGCAGCCGGTGCAGTGCATCCTTTGATGACGAATCTGCTTAATTATAGCGTGTTAATTTGGCTCGAGCTGCTAGCCCTCCAGTTACGCTTGGATTAATTAAGAAAGGAGAGAGGGAGAAGGAGAGGAAACAGACGGAACAGTCGAAGCCGCCAAAGAAATATTACTTCTCCTGCTTGCACAATTATAATGGTGCATGAAGGAATAATATTTAAGGATTTCGATATCATTTATCTTTTGTTAGTAATTATTAATTTATTCGCCTTTTTTGTCGTCTCCTTACTTAAATGGTATAGCAGGAAAAATCCAAATATATTTCTGGCCATGCTGAAAGGGCGAACCCAGTTCCACTCTTAGTTCTTGGTCTGTATAGCTTCGAATCTGATCCCTACTCACAAATCTGGGCTCATTAATTATCAGCGACAAATATACTAGTAAAAAGATGTACATTTATTAGCTGCAGATAAATTTTGTCGTTACTAAGGACTTCAGTCTCAAAATAAATACTTTCTGCTATATCGCAGGGCGAATCCAGCCCTCTACTAGGCACTAATCAGACCAGCCTTACCCTTCAGGATTATGGGTTCTTTCAAAAGTGGACGAAAATGCACTATTTTTTTTTTTAATTGGACTACGCGTTCTTGAGATACAATGGTAGGCTATAGAGACCGAAACTCGAGAAGGCGTTGTCCGATTTCGATTTTTTACCCTCCAATCTGTTTTATTAATCAAGGTGATATTCTTTACGGTTCCGTATCTGATCGCGAAGCGCCATACGAACGGGCGACTGAGAAATCACATTATTACTCGTAAGGTCAACAACTTTTATTAGCTTTCTGAATTAATACGAAAAACAGACTATCGAATGAATTTTTGAAATCGACTGTGCGTGTTTGAGTTACAATATTTAAAGCTGATTGACGGGGCCGTAACTTTTAAAGAAATTAGCGAATTGAACAATTCTTCCGATAATTAGTTTTATTCGACCTACGGAACCTTTCGGTATATACTTTCGGAATAAACTTTTCGGAACCCAGCGCTCTGTTTTGAAAAGTACTACCCGTACGTTTCTTCTTACTAATAATTGATTTTATTGTTAAGGTGATTACACAGTAATATATTGCTAGTACCTATTATATTTCAAATAATAAACAAAATCCAGTTACGTAATTTATAAAAACAATTATATATCATACGATATATTATACATATGATATACAAGTATTATATATCGTATATAATAAATCATACGAGAAACTGACATTATTTTACATAAGAATTAAGGTTATGAAATGGAAAGTGGGTTTGTGTGGACTTGTAGTGTGTGAAATTTTATAAATGCTATATGTAGTTTATCGTAAGTAGTGTAATGTTATTGTTCTCTTATCAGATTTTTTTTAAGGGGCACATTTAGTGTGATCGCTATAAAAAGGTTACTTTTGGATTTTTTTTCTTAAAAGAAAGTACTGCAAGGAATGCTTTAAAATTTTGAGTAAATAATATATACATAGTAATTATTTTGTTTAAAAAAATATATTTTCAGCAAATTACTCGCCCTCTCCGAAGTCTTAAAAAAAGTTGCCAAATTGCTGCAGTAATTGCGGCCTTCACAGCACCTACATATGTAAATAAAAAACTCATAAAATTAAAGGCATTGCCTATAAAACGATACAGGATTGCGAAAAAAAAAAGAAATTTAACAAGAATAACTTTTTTTCATAATTCTGCCTTTTGTTATTTTTTTTGCAATTCTCGGTCATTGTATATGCAATACCTTTTAGTTTAATGAGCTTTTTTATTATTATTTCAGGCGATCCTTATGATTTCTACTTTGAAGAATAAAATAATCAGCTTTCTAACATTAACGGTTACTTCCACATTTATGATCGAAAGTGAATATTTCACGTTTGAGCAAGTCAGACTTAAATTTTTCAACTTTAAATTAAAAATAATACAAGGTTATTCCATAGTCTTTGATATATTTTTTTGACCTAACAGGGACAAACAATGAAGAGGAGCTAAATTTATAATATTTTCACAGTGATAATTTCATTAATGGCGGCCGTGGCCGTAGAGTTGGGGATAGGTTGGGGAAGGGGTAGGTGGTTTTCCGCCTGACCGCCCGCCCAAAGAGATCTTTTTCAGTTTCAGCCGCTGCGAGTGTCAGCTTGCGGTATTGACGTGATTTATTTCAGCCGCCGTTCATCGCGGGCGATTACTTTAATGTCTGTTTTTAAAGCCGCCAATTGATAATTAATTACTCACCGACCAAGGGGTTGATGACACCGCCAAATTAATTTCTAGGGTGAGGTTTGATTTTCAGGGTTTCGTATTAGTTTTAGCATATGAATAAAGCTCTATTGGTTAGTCTTCCTTGCCTGCTTCTGTGGCTGTGTCACAATCGAAAATCAACTAGTACTGATAACCTCACCAATAATACAAAATCATACTATTAAATACTACACTGTTATTTTATTCAACCTAACTCAAAATGTAACCACGTTGATAGACAATAGTAATGATAGTAGTAGTAGTAAAAGGAGTTGGAAGGCTTGTCTCCAGCCCTTGATGTCACCTGGATTTATTAGATCTTTTGTAACTACCCACTTTGTAGTTATATCAGTGGTTTGGTAGAACCCTAGTACTGCTAACCAGTCCATACAGATCACTTACCTTCAAGTTGGGCAGATTGCTTGGTTCGAGAAAGGCTTGCTCCATTAAACTGTGTCTTTTTGCGGTGAGGCCTGGGCAGCGACCGACGATATTTATTTATTTTTATTTATTTATTTATTTAGTAACACATCTAGTAAACAATTAATGTCATATTTGTAAGTAAGATGTTAGCAAGAAATTGATGCGACATTATTTTTAATGTTTGACACAGTCGCCTAACTAGGCCTAGGCCTGTTCTAAGGCAGACTTTTAATGACTAGATATTAAGTGTGCACTGTCAACTTAAACTATATAATATGTTAGTACTTATTTTTAAATCGACAAATATGAAACTATAAATATTTACGCATATACAAATATAGATACTCATATACATCTATAGATAAAATATATATCCATATATGCACACATGCACATATTTAAATGTATGCTGTCTTCAGGTTCTTCGCCACATATTCGGCAGACCTTGCTATCGGTCAAGCCAAGGTTGAATAGATGTGCTCTAAGGGTCGTGTGTCATGTGAAAAGACCGATAGTGTATCTAAGGTTCTTCTTGCTCATGTTAAGTAGGGGCTTGGATTTCTTAGGAAATGGTTGATCCATCATGGACTTTGCCTGGCGACATCCTTGGCTGTCAATTTTTGATTTCGAAAAAAAAAAAATCTTTTTAGTAAACGCAAGAATGTTTCCTTTTGCCGTTAACGCTTAACAAATGTAACAATTTTGCAGTAAGTCATGCAGTTTATAGGTATCTATTGCTGTGAGCGAACTCGAAACTAAAATGTTATAACAGCATCTTGTCGCCGAATTTATTCATCCTTCTGTCTGGTTACGGATTCGAAGTCGCCTGTAAGTCTTCTTGTAAGTCTTGCAATTAAAGCTCTATAGAAAATGTAATTGTTGTGTAATTTAATCCTTATTATTCATCAATATCAATTTTCATACTTTACTATACGATACGGCCGCCGATTGAAATGGCAAGAGGTGCTTTAATGATTGCTGCAAAATCGTCGCGATTTTGGTAAACTATTTCATCCACCATTGAAAATGTCTAGCGTATTGATATTAAAACCACTTATTTTGGTAGTAATATTACAATTTATGGAAAAAAGGCCAAAAAGACTCATTTCGACAAAACTAACAAAAAGGGCATTTATGTTAGCCCATAGAACTTGCTTAGTTGCACAAAGTATTTTATTTCTGTTTATTTTTATATGTCCATATCTCTGAAGATTTAATAGTATTAAATATAGGCAGTAAGAATAATAATTTATTAAAAATAAACTCTTTATTCGCACTAAAATTAAATAAAATATACCTACCACAGCCGGTTCGTAAGTCCGGAATCCACTGCTCACCCCCCCGAAGTGTAAAAAAAATAGTATTATGATGGGCCCGACTCCGGTCGGTGAATTCCATGGCAGCTCCGTTTGTATTTATTTATTATTACAAATAGAAGAGCTTGCTGCGACATCTTGCAACTAACCTAATTAGTGTACATTAGTACGTGCGCGCTTTGTGGAATTAAAGATTAAAAGGTGGTATGTGCATGAAATATAAATCACTATATTTGAAGCTTAGAATGCCCGAGAAGAACAAGGAGATTAGAAGGGAATAACTATTTACTTCTTAGGAAAGTAGTATTTTTGAGGCGAGTCTTGAATATTTTCAACGAAGGCGAGTGTCATATATTTGCTGGGAGATCATTCTAGAGTCTTGCACCATGGACACAAAAATAATAGGAGCGGAAATCACTAATATGACAAGGAATTTTTAGTAAATTGTCAGCGGCTGCCCGAAGTACGAGATATCAGAGATAATAGCCCATTAGTAAAGTAAAAGTGTATTGTGCATCCCCCGTAATTAGTCCTTATTCAGGGCACAGTAGAATAACACCCAGTAAGTTCACTCAAGAGCTACAAGGCAATGCGGGAAGAGGGTGCGACGGAAGTGGGGCGAGGGGTAAGTCATGTCGCGTCCTTAGGCCCATAGTTACGGCACCGTGGGCTGTGACGCGCTGTAGGCGCAGTTTGTGTCCGCTCTTACGTCGGGTGTGTTTATTATTTTTTTGTGCAGATTTACGAGTCGACGCCATATCAGAACAAATCAGTAGCATAATAGCATCTGTGTCGCCGGGGCACCGTAAATGTGGCCGGGAGTAATCATATTATGATTTGTGGTAGCCCTTAAGATTCCTGACGTCACTTGCTTCGATTTCAATTTTGTTCTAAGAGAAGCTACTGTCTGGTATACTGTGTTCAGGGCATGGTACATAAAATTTGCAACACTGTTCTGATGTAACTTAAAACTTTATAGGGAAAATCCCTATTTAAAATAAATGTATATGTTATAAGTTTTTTTTACTTACATACAAGGAAAATATATTATACAGACTTGGCTAAATCTAACTGATAAACTCTTTCCCTCTCTTTTTCCCTCAATCAATCAAACTCCCAAGAAAATATATTAATAGAACCGATGACCTACAAACTCGCAATAATCAATTCAAAGATTGCTCCAGCGTCGCCAAACCTCCTCCCACTCTACCCCCACCAACCCCCACTCCTTCACCACCCTTTTCGTCGCACCCCGCTGCTCGGAACGGTAGAAATTTAAAATATTGCACCCCTCGCCATTATCCGTGCTTATTCACCCTTGAAATATCCCCTGGGGTTGCCAGGTACTGAGGGATTCGTACAAAAAAGGATACACTTGTGCCCGGCAACTAGCAGGGCTATGCATTTCAATATCGGGGAGCCTGAATTTGAATTCATAGATGGCCTTAGGGCATTGACTCGTTCTTTGAAATTGGACATCTATTGAAATTAAGCATCAATGATGATGTCAGGGGTTGGGATATATGGAACGTTAGTTTTCAACACCATTTATTCCATATCGATCAAATTCAATCGCATGGGACTCAACTATTGTATGAAACACCATATATCGTTTTGCTGCATCATTAGTCGTTATTTGCATCGCCGTTATCCAGATGATCGTCAGGAAAAGTCGGAATGAGAAAAAGAAAATCTGCGATATCGACGGATTCAAACTCACATTTAATAATAGCATGAGCTATTCTCATGAAAGCTAAGCTGAGGTGGTGTGGGCATGTAGTGCGTATGAAAGACGACCGCCTCCCGAAAGCCGTGTTTTATGCCCAACTCTCAAAAGGCGCACGCAAAGTCGGCGGACAGCACCTACGCTACAAAGATGTATTAAAAAGGCACCTAACCGCCAGTGGTATTCCACCTGAGAGCTGTGAGGGGGCTGCTCACAAACGCAGCGAGTGGCGCTCCACGGTGACCACAAAAATGAAAGAGTTTGAGGAAGCCCGGCTTGTAAACCTCGACTCAAACCGCCAACAGCGCAAAACTCGTCCGAAACCCACTTACACATACACTTACAACAACTGCGGTGAACTCTACTGTAGTTGTTGTAATCGGACCTTTATAAACAAACTGGGTTTCACGAGTCGCTTTCGCGCGCATCTTCGAAGAAGTCCTGTCAACCAAGAGGTCGCCGTCGTCGGATCACGATGAGATGGACATCATAATGATAGCAACGTAATTTTTTAAAACGACTTAGAAATCACTTTGAAAAGGAATTTGGCAGTCTTTATTAATAGTCAAACCAAATCGTCTGCGATTACGCAAATCCTAAATGGCAGTGAGCGTCCCGATGCTTGTTCGAGTTTGCCCTTGTTACTATCGAAATCGTCGGATAGATTCGTCTCCAGGCTAACTAGATCCAAAGCCGTGAGGAATAACTGACCCAGTAAAGATTTGCTATAACGCGTTGGCGATGGAATATTTTTAGATTTTACACATATTTAAATTTCTCTTTCACATCCGGTTTATATGCGACTGTTTGGAATATACCCTTTGTAATGCTCGTAAAGCTCCTAATTATGCACTACCTGATTCTTCTCGAATTATTCCAAGTCTTGAAACGCATAGTTCACTCCTAAATGTTTGTATAAATCTCGCGTCTTTATCTTTTTTATTTCGTTCAGTCGAGTTTCCAACCTGGACATAGTACTGCCACTGCCCTAGTTAAGGTGGCTGATAACCCACTTATGTAGAGCTATGAATCTGAAACAGCTCACTTTACATATTCTCTTCGACTTAAGCAGCAGCGCATTCAATACAGACGACTTCGACCTGCGTGTTGGACGGCTACATTTGCAGAAGATATTTATAATTTCTTACTACTTTCGAGGCATGCCATTTATTTATTTATTTAGTACTTTATTCATATTTTTTTATTCATATAGCCACATTATTACCAATGTTATAAAGTAACTCGGAAAAATTTAACACGCAGTAAATTTATTTTATTTATTTATAAGTACTTATTGCAATGGTTACGACTAATTATACCAAACAAGTTCAAGTAACAAATGTAACAAATGGTCAGTGCCTACCTAACTAGGACTGTAATGTCCTGTATCTAGGCGGGTCAAAGTAAACAATTAAAATTAGCGATTTAATTTATAAAGAACTAAATTGACTAGCGTTTTATTTTTAGAAATAATAAATGTACCTAATTAAAATTTAATATATAATATAATATAATAATCTGTTTAAATATTACAATGTATATACCTAATCACATTTATGTAATAATATGGTAAGTACATAGATACCTAAATTCGATTATAATAAAGAATAAATATATGATGGTATAAACATATTTATATTAGAATACAATTATATAAATACGATTATAAAAATATTGGGATAAATAAGAAATACCATACGATATATTAATATTATATACATAATACTTTATGTGTATGTATACGATATTAGCTTTAAAATCAACCATTATATAATATACGCTATACAAGACAAGTTTTCGGATTTAGACCTCCCTAATTCAAATAACCATTTATTTATATTATATTTAAACTGTTGAATGTTCTTTAGGTGTTTCCATTTCTCTTCTATGTCATTATATAACCTGGGCCCAAGGAAGATAGCTTGTCTTTGTGCAAATGTTGTTTGCACTCGAGGAATAAGGAAATTTTGTTTCCGTGAACTCCGAGTATTGCAGTTTTGCTGACTTTGATCATGGCTATGTTTATATTTATGAAAAAACATTATCACATATTTTAGAAATAATTGCTTGACCTGCAGGACTTTAGATTCTTTGCAAAGAAGCTAGACTTTAGATTCTCTGACTGGTAGTCATTAGGCTTCCTATAAATTATCCGTAACAGCAGTTTTTGCGTCTTTATTAGTGGGTCCAGGGCCTGTTTCGTGCAAGTACCCCCTCCTATAATTCCATAAATCATTAGGCTTAAAGACAATGAGCCCGATTGCATTTCTTTGTGAACTAAAACTGAAATTAGTTTAAGCGAACGAGATAGAGCAATAAGTTAGTTGAATATGAAACGAACGATCGTCGATAAAAACTACATGTCGAACTTATACTTGTCCGAATAAATTTGAACACATTTCCTGCGGTGATAGATTCAGATTTTTGGTAGGTAGTTTTAATCAGTTTGTTCTTTTCCCTATTATCGACCATTGAAGTATACTTCACGTATCTAGCTACCTATAACAAATAGCCCCATTTTAAAAGATTTATAAAAATCGCTTTAAATCCCCAATAATGGGAGTCCGTGCGCCCCAATACCGGCAGCCCTTAAAAAAACGGCATGCGTCGGATATTCTTTTCAATGGGACTAGTTCTTCCCCTTGTTTCGGCAAGGGGTAAGTTTTTTCTGTTTATTAGATTTTCCCTCCCCTCCCGGTACGCGCACGAGATGTATATAGCGATTATTCGACGTCCTTATTATAGGACTTAGTCGCCCATAATGGGATATTTCGACGACAATGATTTATGGTAATACAGCCATTATTAACTGAAGTCGAATGTTTTGTTTCGTTTCTATGGCGTCGCGCTATGGGGTCTATCCGCAAGAGGGTTGAGTTTTTACGGCAATTATCTGAAAGGAAGATGTCCGTTTTGATAATTTACTCTATTTTTTTTTGTTTAATCTGTTTCTTCTTTTTTTTCAGAAGAAGTGGCTCATGCCTTGGTGACGTCTGATTATGTAAGTAGTTTTTTAAACATTATCATTAACCCATATTTACTTTTCGGCAACATTCTTTAATGAAGTCACGAAAATATTTCACGACGAGGCGCTGTTCATGTGTATTTAAGCATTACAATGACGTCTTCTTTCATAAACATTTATTTCTGACGATTACACATATAATTGAATTAAGGCGCCCATTTATTTACTCCAAATGTAGAACTGGAAATGAACGTAGTGTAGATCACCGAGTTTTTTGAGATCATAGAGTTTCTAACATAACTTCGGGGAAACAACAACCTTCAAGTTGGAAATACTATGCCACTTAAATCAAACCTGCTGTAGGTACTCTTAATCGAAATAAGAATAATATTTATAATAACATAATAAGACAACCGCAGCAATGTCCTGTATTAAGTGCAAAGTTTTGTTTGTAACGCGATTACGATCAAACCAGTTTTTCCATTTTCTACAAATTCGGCAAGAATGTTCCTAAAGTCATTAATAACGATGTCAGTTGTAGGATTTTTATTTTGTATTTCATTTCGTATAGAGGGGATATTGTTCCTATATAACACCCCCAGCCACTTTTTTCCTATCCCGTTATGAAAAACAGATTTTATTACAGTTTCACAACCACTGCCCGATGCAGGGGTTGTATCATCCAGACCGGCTGGCCGCGGCCCTTCGTCGCGTGCATAATTGCACTTTCTGCTCGCACGATTCCGGTAAATATGTTCGTTTCTGTGCACGTAATAAAGTTTTAATGTGATATTCTTTTGTCGCTGCGTTGAGCCCGGTCAGATGGAAAATACGCCAGTTCTTTAGGGTAGGTGCATTCCCTGCATTCCTTCTTCCAATTTGCCTGGCTTTATGGGGGCGAAACATGACATTTGGGCGTTGGGCGTTGATTTGAGTGTTATCCTGCTTATTGGGGAACACCTTGGAGAATGATATTGCTTTGAAAAGTATATTAACTGCGGAAAGTAACAATATTGAAGTAGGGGGACTTTACATGAAATTATTTTGGATTTAGGATACAAATAGTGTATCTAGTAAGCTCACACACATGGATAGATATTTGCATGTCAGATCATCAAAAGATACGAAAAATATCATGGTGATACAATATGGAAGAAACACTGAAACCGAGCAGATCATGAGCAGGTGCTGAATAAATACCAGTACCGTATAAAAATGATGTTCATCTTTCGGATAGATTCTACAATATAGCATTCATTTAAGAAAAATTTTTTCAATGTTTTCCAGCGTTGATTAGGCATAAACTGACCCGTTTCTAATAGCACAATTGAGACTACCGATCTGTCAATATGTCATGCGCCAATGTGTTACTACATTGAGAAAAATCCGGGCAAAAATATTACTTCTTAGTCGATGATGAATGAAAACAATGAATTCAATAATAAAGATGTAGGTATGTGTATCTAATTAAAATAACAGTATCCATTAAGGCGACATAAGACCTCCGAAAAATATCCGAAATGGGCGGATACGCGAAAAAATAGGGGGGGTCAATTTTGTAGGGTTTGACCAATAAAAATCCAGCGTTGACGAAACGTCAAGCGAAGATTCCACGTCTGCTCGCACCGGGAACCAGGCGCATAATAAACGTTCTATCGCAGCGCTAGTACAAAATAACTATCCTCACGCAGCGGTTGTATAAGGGTGTTAATGGCAAAGCATATTTAGCGTAACTCTCAAAGCGCTCCCACGTATTAATAATCTGTAATTAATTTAGGGCCTAAATAAAACACGTAGCTCAGTGCTGCCCTAGAGAATTAACCAGACAATATAATAAAATTACAATAAAACACACTCACCGCTTACATTGTAGGAGTAATCGCTCCTGAAAGTTTTCGAAGTCAGTTTAAAGCAGGCAATGAGCAACTTTTTTGAGTCCAAATTTTAAATTGGATCGTTATCGAGGGAGACACTTAGAAACTTTTTTATATTATGTTTATATTTGTCAAAAAACTTATAAAACTAAAATTCTTCAGATATGGTCGTTCCCAGGTATCATGTCGCCTTAATATAGCAAATACTATGCGATTCAATGATTGTAAAATTACATACAATGCGAGATACTATTTTTCATCTGATAATATTTAATTGCCACTATTATCTGAACATCACGTTCACTACTATCTAGTATATTATACTACTATATAGACTGGTGTGACCACAATATGCATATATTGTTGTGGACTACATTTTCCTTTGCTAGATTTGCATCTGAAGCCTTACGTATATCTGTCAGTTGCATTATATACAATACGGGTGATTCCAAACTATGTTTTTTTCTCAGTGCAATGTTGTAATGATACGATTTTCAGAAAGAAACCAAACGACGGGATTTTAGGTATTTTTATTAGTTTATTAATTAATGATCAGTAATTCTCTTACTTAATATACAATCGTAAACAATTAAGTTGCTTGAATATGTGAATAGTAAAAAAAAAACAACTGGTTCAATGGATGCCATTCTTATCAAAAAATCGCATATCAAATAGAATCACTTACTAAACAGGTATTTTTTTATTCGTCTTAAGCATATGTATTGATTTCGCCTACCTGATGTTGGTACTCAGCCTGTTGACGATGAAAGCCCCGATGACGTACATTGAATTTAGATTTTACTAACGCTTGACACCGAAAGAAGGAAATCAATAGTTACGATTTTGTAAACAAACAGTAATTTTATTAATATTAATATAGGGAAGCGGCAAATTTTAAGCAGCGCAAGATCTAATAAATAAGGAACGTTTTCTCTAAATAACATACCAGCAAAAATCTTTTTATACAGGACAAACGCTTTTATTCATAGAATGTTTCATAATAATTACATTTAATTAAACAAATTATTGTAAGCTTATATCTGATATCAATAAATTTAATTGGATACTGATAATAAAAAAGAAATCTGACATTGATTGAAAAGAAAAGAAAAGAAATAGTGATATTGCTTTTAAAAAGTATATTAACTGGTGAAAGTAACATTCCAATGAAGTTATCGTAACACTCTAACCAATATCCTAGTTACATTTTTTTCACAGCCTTTTTTTATCAAAACGATACTTTTGCAGTAGATATATCGTTTTGACAAATTTCCATGGTATTTTCAACATTGACGATATAAAAATAATTGTTCCCTCTACGCTTATACAAGACAAATAGGCAGGTCGCCTATTTGTCTAATAATAAGATAAGATAATAATAATAATAATAATATAGGAGAAATAGGCAGGTCGTTGACAAAAACAAGAAACAGGAAGTTCCCGATAGCAGAGTTCTAGGGAACGCTAACCAACGAAAAGCTAAATGTCGATCGATCACTAGGTACCAAAAATAACTCTTCGACAGGAAGCTCTTTATAAGGCTGAGAGTGAAGCCTCGATCGCCGTAATGCTCAAGTTTGGTAAGAAGGAGGGTCTGATGGCGTATTCTTTAATACACAACTGCCCAACAAAAAAGGAGTGTAATGTGTTCAGGGTTCATCTATGTATGTTTTCAGTTTTTTATTTCACCATAACTTTTAAACGCTCGAACCGATTTAAAAGCGTGTGATATTGTTAGAATGCTTATGTCATCCCGAGTATCACAGTGTCACAGGGTACCGTAACTCTCCAAATATACAGTAAATAGTTGTCTAAATATCCAAATCTCCAAATATCAATAAATTATGGATATTTGGAGATTTGGATATTTAGACAATAATGGATGGATAAATATATAAAGCACAAATATTTCACAAAAAAATAGTAATAAAAATATTATAAATATAAAAATAGTACTTTTCTTTTTGCAAGGGCAATCGAGTTTTTTATTCCTTTTAATATATTTACTGGTAATATCCTGAAATAAACTTCTAAATCAGACTCTATAATCCTATTATCCAAGGGAAGTCAAATTATAAGCTTTAGCGATAACGACTAAATGTTTCTCGTTCGCTCTTTATCAGTCGCCGTCGTTTCATCGGATGTAATAAATTTGTAGAGGGGCAAATGAATTAGTGCAAGAACTCGTTAACTTATAGTAGCTGGCGAGGCGAATCGCAGCAGCTAGCCAATATCTGTCAATGGCTGTATAGTAACAAACATATTATCACGTATCTCATTACGTCAAGGCTGCTTGTACTTTGCACCCGTGTTTGGGGCGCGTTTACATTGACGCGGACTAGCGGACGTTCACTAACTAACATGAAAGTATTGAACTAGAAAATATGGTTAGTCTTAACGGGCTGATTACTATGAATGGATTTTGGTTTATTAGCCAATGCAAAACAAGATAAATAACTCTTTTTGAAGTAGTAGAACTCTTATTTTTTAAAATAAAGTTTATTCTGGTTTGGACAGTTCATATCTCTTGAGTAGGGTGAGCTTAGAAGCGTCTTCCCGACTCAGGCGCGATCATTAACTTTTCACATCGCCAGAAGTAACACAAATTATGGTAACAATTCGGTATTGCCACGTGCTGTGCATGCACATAATGATGGATTTAACGAAATTGACTTCTGTAACCACGACAGTGGTAGCTCCTTCGTTAATTAGGCCCGTAAAAGCCGGAGATCAAATGAGATTGAATTGAGTCATCATCCTGAATTCTATATGCATTCACATGCACATACACTCTACAGACACAAACACACACACACCACGGAGCTGCTCCGTGACACATACACACACACACACGCATGCGTTCTTAATCACACAATTATACACAAACACCTATATACACTCATAGCGTACACACTTATACATTTAAAATTCTATTCTATTTTGTTCGTACTTTGTAGCGTATTTTGTATCTCTTTTTCATATATTGTATGTACCTTAAAACACTATTGGCTTTGCAATTGTTATGTATTTTTGATATTTTAATATTATGCTGAGCATGTATATTTAAAAAAAATAAAAATTAAGAGAATTGTATGAAAAATCGATCGCTCGGTAATAAAATCACCGGTGGCAGTAATATAAATCACCAAAGTCTGTTTTATACATGAATTTTCGGGACCCGTTAGCCGTGATTCAATTAAATACAAACATCTGAGCGACGACGCCTTCTTTCGGGCTTGTCGGGTGCTTGTCGAGGTGCTTGCTGGATACTTGTTATATTTTCGTGTATGCATTTGTCTGTTTCGTTCACATATTATATGAGTCAGAAAGATGTGTAAGTACTAGAAAGAGATCTTTCGAGTTTATTTTGACTTTTAGAATGTTAGCAGCTGTACAATTTGGGATGGTGGAGTAAATAATTTCATATGTTTTAAATACTGAAAATGGAAACTGGCTATGTTAATAATCTGGCCGCAATTTATAAAACAGAATATATTTATCTCTCTCAAGCACTCGAAATTATATTAGAAAGATAATGACAAAAAATTAGTTTGTTAATAAATTAGTAACCATTAATGAACACACAATGGATTGTACAAGACCCTTCCTTGTTAAAACTATTCCTCCTGGTCTTTGTCTCGATTTGTCTCAAATCTTGTTAGTAAATATCAGGTTTCCGATGCCAAAAGAAAACATTCACCCTATTTATTATATAGAATTAATGATTGCTTATTTTCGGATATAGACAGCGCTCTAGGGATTTTAAGGAATAGTAGAGCATTCGTTCTTACATGGGATAATTATCCCTTGTAATACACCAAGACTTCGAATATACATTTTAGTGTTTTCAGTTTTACGACTAACTAGCTATAATGTTTACGTAAAGAAAATTGAACGTATTCAAAACGTGTTTATGCAACGAAATATTTATATTATCGTTACTTTCGTGGGCCTATTTATTTATTTATTTAAAGATTATTTTCTATAAAACATTGATTTCGCTTACAAAAATAACAGGAACCGAATGGCAAAACCTTAACTTTTTGCTTATTTGATTCTGTCACCCAACTGAGACTAGCCCGTTTTAGGATGGACAGGACTATAATAATACAATAAATTATGTAATAGTTTTAGTAGCATGCTAATAAAACTAAATTGCCCTAAAATGTGGTCCTTAAAAAAAATATAATAAATAAAACGCGATTCCATTAGATAATTGCCATTAAGTGGAACATAAAATTCGAGAATGGCAAAGAGAATATACCTGAAATTAAAATAAAGAGAAAGTTATAAGTAAGAAAAAAAAAGAAAAAGTCAATAATATTTAATATATGTCAAGTAATATAAAATGAAATTTAAAAATATCCAGTCAAAAAAAGCACGATTCATTGTCAAAACAAAGTTTAATATTTTTTGGTAGTTAGCTTATATTATTAACATTAAGAAGTAAATGCGCAGACGTGTTATTTTTTAGCCACTATTTCTTCACAATCACCTTTTGCAGATTGCCTCTAATGTATACACAAAATTGCTACATTTATAGACTTGTAGAGCTTCCTGGATAGGCGTAGACTGTTCTCTACTGATTTTTCCGGAGTTCTAAGTAATAATTAATTTCGGGTATCGGGAATCGGCCAGCGCTGGAGCGGAGTATTGAAATACGATGAATGTGCTTGAGAGCCGTTTATTGCTCCGCTGTCTGGTTATGACTGGTGCAAGTACATAGTACGATCCGCATGGACGCCCGTTACGTCGCGGTGACATAAAGGTGTACGTACACTGTACACTATAGAAAATGAATTTACATGATGTACCTACAATTTAGGTAATGACGCCATAGACTAAGTAAAGTTTCTTATATGCAGCTCGGTGATATTAACGTATTCAACACGTCAGTTATTCGTATCTTTCTCAAGAAAGCAATGACTGATAACTCTTTTGGCATATCATTGTAATTGCAATATAATAAAAATGTAAATTATTTGTGAATATATTTAAATAGCACGTACTTAAAAAGCATTTATTTAAATAGCGTGACTATATTATTTGACGTTTAATTTACTTAAAATTTATTTACCCATTTTGACTACTTCCTCCCTACCTTGCCCCCTGTGTGAAAAAAATGTTTGTGGAAAAACGTTATTTGCTTCGTTTATTTATGAAACAATTTCATGTATCTCGAGTGTTCATGTATCTCGAGTGTTAATAGAATAAAATAATCTAAAAAACTATAATAGAAACTCTCGGTAATTACTGTGTTCATTTCGTAAGAGTATTGTGGATACCATCGACGCTCCCCAGCCTTTCCTCCCAAGACGAAGGTATTCTTTGTCCGACAAATTGGATATTCTTCGGCGTTAAATGAAAAGGGATGCTGCCTGGCGATATTAAAGCGCGTTTTATGGGTTCGGGATCTACTCTCATTCTTCCGCCTCTACCCGGGCAGGTGGAGCTCTTAAAATTTACTGCTGTTAATTGCTACCTCACGATTTACATGCAAGGGTATTTCGACTATTTGTCTTGAAGTGGTATATAAAGTATTTTATTGTACGGATAACTGTTGTGTGTTATGACGACAGATCTTTCATAAACTCTTAAGAAGGTGGTATTCTCAATTATTTGCTGTGAAAAACAAATCGCTGCAGCCCAGGTTAAAGAGTTTTAAGGGAATATGGCTTTAATCTTCTCATAAGAATGCATGGTTGCAGTGTATTTTCAAGTCATTTCA
Organism: Micropterix aruncella; assembly: GCA_944548615.1. Classification (NCBI taxonomy): domain Eukaryota; kingdom Metazoa; phylum Arthropoda; class Insecta; order Lepidoptera; family Micropterigidae; genus Micropterix; species Micropterix aruncella. The sequence continues at coordinate 14,988,857 of OX155965.1, forward strand.
TCGTTTTAAGCATAACAGCTCATAAAATGATCTGAAATGCTTACAATGGCGAGAATATACGCTAAATGGTTAAAAAAATCCTGGATATTATTCATATTGCCAATGCATACAACGTATTTTTTTCTGTTGTATGTTTATAAAAAAAAACATTCTTCAAATCTCATCAGAAAAGCGTTAGGCATAAATTTTTAAAGACAGAGGCCTATAAAACTTCTATTATAGCAGTTTTACATAGTCTTACTACATTGATATTTATAGGTTAATTAAATATTTACAAATTACAAATAAATCTGTATATATATACCAATGTGCAAAAGCTTACCCATGTTGCATAGTTGTATGCCATTTGAGGCAGTTATGGCAATGAGAAGTGGCTCATCCGATGTTGAGATAACGACCAGATAAAACTCTCGATCAAGGGTGGTAATTAGACGTTTTGACGATCTCTCCCTTCTTCATCGCTCGTCGGAAAATATATTTATTGCACTAATAATATTTTCCGATTGTAGCAATGATGGCGATTTGATGAAAGGTCAAAATGAGAACCAACTTTTAAAAGTCATATTATACTCAATAACATCCTGTTTAATAAATACGACCTTATTTAGCTTTTTTTGTCAAAGCGATTTATTCGGGAAGTATCACTTTACCAACTTGTCACATATTTTCTTCAATTCGAGCATAAATAGTCCGACCAAAATATAATGGAAAAACAACACTTCAAAATATTAAAACTACACCAATATATGCATTAAATTATGTTTGAAATCAACAGCCCGACACGAATCAAACTAACTTTCCCATCAACTTTTACTATGATAAATATCACAACGTCCGAAAGAAATTCGGCAACTCGCCAAATATGACTTGACTCGAGAAAAAAGGTTCATAAACAAGAATTACAGATATGCAATAAATATCTTGTATAGTAATAATCAATAGATAGCGTTCTAAACACGCCATTACGGTGTCCTATCTCACAATAAAATAATAATATAATAACTAACGATTTTTTAAACTACGGTAAGATACATACAAACATTCATCCAGATTCAGTTTTAAAACTCCATTGTTTAGGTTTGTGGTACCTCCAAACATGTAATAATAATAATAATTATTATTACAGATATTTATTCACTGACCGTATTGTACAGTTTTGACTTATGTGATACTTATAAAAGAATAGTATTTTGAAAGAAGCTATCCATATTCTTCAGCAGCCAGTTTATTGATCAGGTTGTCCTTCGACATAGACCTCGTCTATTTTCTTCCATTCATCTCTGTCCCAAGCTAACTTTCTCCATCCTTTTGGTAAGTCATCTTTCCAGCTTTTAATTTGACGACATTATTGTCTTTTCCCATTTCTAGGATACCATTCCATTACGTCTTTCGTCCATTTTCTCTGTCGGTTCTTATGATGGGACCAGTCCAGTTCCACTTGAGTTTTCTAATTCCTCAAAACATGTAAATCTAATTAAAAATTGCATGTTCACAATACTTTCCCTTTTAAGTAATACCATTGATTATATAGGGTTTTAGATTGCTCAATGCCATAGTTGTGTTTAGACAACCCTTCTGCACCGGCGATATGCAGGTGGCGCTAATTTTATTGTCCGGCGAAACAGATATAAATTTATTTTGTCATCTATAAAAACATTGATAATTAATATTTCTTTGAAAGACTGATTGATTATAAAAATTCGTTATTTAACCAATGACAACAATATTAACGTTCAGTTAATAGTGGCATCTATCGCATTTTTATATAGACTGATCCATGTACATTTTAGTCTATTTGAACCTTGAGGCGCGTAGTTGTTACGTTTTGAGACCTATATACAAAATTAAAAATGCGTCTTTATGTTGATAATATTAAAATAATAAGATCTATGACCTAAAAATTCGTTTATTATCATGAGCTTTTTTACCCAGTCAGTATTGATTAACCTTTCGCTAAATTTACTGCTGCAGTCGTTTGATTAGCTACGGAAATTCAAAAACTGCATTTATTTTACTCCCCTTTTCCCCCTCCTTCCCTCTCGCCAATTTCCTATGTTCCTCCCCTTCCATCGTTCAGAATCAGCAATAATGAATCGCCTTCATAATATAATTTATAAATTAATTAGGGCGGCGGCGGGACAGGCATTGCCGCGTCACCGTCAATAAAAAATAAGATAGGCAATTGTATGTCCGACTCTACTATACCACTTATTAACCAGTGTTGATACAGATTCTGACACTCATTTTAAAAAGCGACCATGATTATTTTTATTAGATTAAACAAATAAAATCGTAATAATAATATGCTCTCCTGATGATAAAACATTTCGCGTTTATTATAAATACAACTGACGATATGTTTGTAGCGACTTAGATGTTGAACCATGTAACATTTTAATCAACAAACATTTTCAACTCCAAGAGACGGTTGACGTAATTAATTAACAAGCAAAAATGTCGACTTGTCTGTTGACAAATATTATTCAAAGAAATAATTATTTCATTTCTTTCATACGCTGCATTTTATCATTGTATATACATTAAAACAGCGTCTTTCAGGATAATCAATTTTTATTCAGACGAAATTTACCCCACTTACAGCAATTTCACTGATATATAAGCACGTACAATTAACATAATTATTCACGCTCTCACTGTTAAGCCATCTCTTCTTAAACTCTCTTTAATAATTAAATGGTAAAATATTAAAACACGGTGTTTATCTCACCACATACAATCGCCGAGAGAACATCACGACAGAAGTCGCGACTCTGATCATCGATAACTCGCGATATTAGAGAACCTCAATATATTCTTAGTTTTTATCCGCCAATATTGTAGTCGAATAAGCAATGCGATTGCCATTAATATGGAATGAATTGGTTATATTTACGGATATTAAATTTATTTGTTTTACTAATATTTAAATTTTGCTTGTTAATTTTGTATTTTAAGACTTCTTAATGATTAAACTTTTAGAGCAACTTTATTTAAAATCCTATAAAGGAACCCTTCTTCTGTAACCAACTTTTAAAAGCGGTTAATGCTACATACCTATGAAAATTCAAGAAATATCAATCCAACACCTGGAAAGAATTACAATTGTGATAATTTAGGCATTTCAATTAACGTTTTAATTTACGTTTCAAATACCAGATATTTGCGGTAGTTCATTCTCCTCACGAAAAGTTTTTGGATTTGTTTGATTCAGTCCTTATGAACAGAGAAATGTGGATTCTATATGCAGCACGCGAATTCAGTGATACTGTGAATATAAACACAATATAATGTTTTCATCTCAAGTGGGTTTTTAAATAGCTTTCACGTTCGGAAAATGAAACCTAGCACTTTATTTTCTTTCTTAATGATTGTGTCAATGTGCGCAGCCCTGTATCCAAGATTACCCCGAGATCCCGAACTGAGTCGTTTTGCTAATTAATGTTTGGTAAGTTCGGGGGTAGTAGTTATAATTGACCGGAGATTTTGTAGTAGTCATATCGACATATGGTCATATAATGTAGTCATATAATATGTAGCAATGTTATTACGCAAGATTTTTGCATAGGAAGTGCCTGCGACTTATCAATTTCAAATTTTATAGATCCTCGCAATTTTCATATTTTTCTTATCTATATATTTTATTTGTCAACAACGCGCTATGGTCGCAGAGAGCTCCGAGAACTTTAGCAATCGTACTGCTCAAGATGAGGTTTGTGATAAAATTGAAAAGTTAGCCTGTCTGGCTGGCTGGCACTTCGAGCTAAACAAAACTTTGATTCTTTGACGATTCTCGTTTATCATAACGGCGTGAATTTCTCTGTAGAGTGATAGAGTGGTACCACGGACACAAATTATATCGTGTACTCCTATGAGTAGCACGCTCCCGAAAATATTGATTTTTCAAATGTATGCTAGTATTCGTTGTAAGAGCCGGTCCACACGATGCGGTGCGGCGCAGCACCGCAAAAATTTCGCCGTACGGGCGTACACACGTACAGTGCACGGTGCGGCGCCGCAACGTTACTACGATGCCGCATCGGGCGAATAGTGTTGTAGTTAACTGTACGTAGAACTAAAGAAATGAGGTAGTCAATGAAAACATCTTCTTCGTTGGTACTCATTTTTAACACTAACATTTTAACACATATCAAACAGGCCAGCATGTACCCTCCTTCGACTGCACTTAACAACCGAGCGGTGCCGCTCTGGCGCATATTACCGGTTTGCGTGCGGTGCGGCGTCGGAACGCACCGTGTGACATATCATGGATAGTTGTATGTTGGACGCCGCAGCGGCACCGCTCAGGTGCCGCACCGCATCGTATGGCCCGGCCCTTAGAGCTGGTCCTTTTCACCAAATATTGTACATGGCAAATGTCTTGACCCAAGACAGATATTTTTACTATAATATAGATATAGATACAAACGGAGCTGCCATGGAATTCACCGACCGGTGAGCGGTGTACTCCGGACTAACGACCGCCTGTTTTAGGTTTCAAACAGCTGTCTTGCTACATGTGAGCCTCACCTTCCCACCCATTCAGCCCCCCCCCCCCTCTTCGAATCCATAGAATTCGAGATGCTGACATTGAAGTTTTCGATTTTTTTTGGAGGAAGGAGTTTATTCTTGGAGAAACCAAGATCATTACAGAGATAAAAAAGATTTGGCTGGCAGGCCACGAGCTCCAACTTCCACCGCGTGATTGTGTACAGTGAAGCCGTTCCGAGTGACGGCATTTGCGAGATCTTGGTATAAATCAAATCCCAATAAAGTTGCTAAATTGTATAGATAATAGAAAAATATCGATAATAATTTAATTTTCATTTATTTCAAAATCCAAAAAAAACATACATTTTGGTTATTGTCTGTTTTGTACTTGATATGGATAATGGATATCCACACTCAACAAGCCCTAAGGCAAGTTCCAAAGCGTATGTAAAGCCATTGTCTATAATAATGGACTATCTGCTTCATTTCACTTTTTGCGATTTATAATAAAGTATAAGTATTACGTAACTGAGTTAAACCAATTTTGTGCTTTTATAAAGTATGTGTTTTTTTAATGAGTTGAATGAATTATTTTTATTTATTGATTATTCAATTAGCTAATATGTGTGCAATCTTGTTTTAAAAAATGTACTCCCTAAATACAAGTTGTGTAAAACAAAATAATCGTAAAACCACGTTACTACACCACAATCACAACAAAGTAAAACAAAATAAATAAAGGACAACGGGCGGTTTCGTACCCAGGTTGTAACACTTTGATATATATACCAAACGAAAGCTTACCAAATATGTGACATTTCATTATATGTCGGCTAAGCTGTAATCAGTGGCTGAGCAAAGTTATAGCGTCTTAAAATGAAGTAATATATATATATATATATATATATATATATATATATATATATATATATATATATATATATATATATATATATATATATATATATATATATATATATATATATATATATATATATATATATATATATATATATATATATATATATATATATATATATATATATATATATATATATATATATATATATATATATATATATATATATATATATATATATATATATATATATATATATATATATATATATATATATATATATATATATATATATATATATATATATATATATATATATATATATATGTATATTTATTTATTTATTTATTTATTTTTTTATTTATTTTATTTATCCCTAGTATTACATGATTAAATTTCCTATAGTAATTTTACATCATTTAGTCGTACATACAAAATGTGAACCCTGGAAATTTACTAAAGGTGCGGCTTCGGCGGGATTTTATCACCTCACTAGGCAGAGCCTGTATTGAGGTGATATTTAGTACTGCGTTCATCTGCCGGGTGTATAGGTAATTTATTTAATCTTGGGAGATCCTACAAGTGTATATTGTATAACTATTATAGTATATAGGTATATATATATTAAACAAGAATATATATATATGTATATATATATATATATATATATATATATATATATATATATATATATATATATATATATATATATATATATATATATATATATATATATATATATATATATATATATATATATATATATATATATATATATATATATATATATATATATATATATATATATATATATATATATATATATATATATATATATATATATATATATATATATATATATATATATATATATATATATATATATATATATATATATATATATATATATATATATATATATATATATATATATATATATATATATATATATATATATATATATATATATATATATATATATATATATATATATATATATATATATATATATATATATATATATATATATATATATATATATATATATATATATATATATATATATATATATATATATATATATATATATATATATATATATATATATATATATATATATATATATATATATATATATATATTAATATTTTTTTAATTGCGTTTTGCAAATCTAAAATGCTTTTTGTTTAAATAATTCAGTTAGTTAAATTATTTCCAGTATATTGAAAAAGAATAATCATAACAATATGACAATATTATATGACAATAAGAATATTTTCTAATTTTAATTTTCTTTTCTTATCTCTAAAAAAAAGAGATTATTGAATGAATGTTAAACTACACGTCTTTCGACTTATATTAGCTTGCCCGCGAGCCTCGCATCATTTTCTTCATACGCACTTATTATTCACTTATTACACATTCGCACTTATTATTCTTAAATGATTGTGTAGCTGTCTAAGAGAAAGAAGAACTCTAGGAACGTGCGCACATATTATAAGCATAATAATGGTACATTGGATACGGCAGGTACCTAGAATTAGAAGGACCTGCTGACTTCTTAGACGAATTAATTGTTGACGACGAAATGTATGTTTAAACAATAATATATACATATAAAATATTGTTGTTTATTCCCAAATCTTTGGTTAGTTAAAAAATATGGGGATGAGAATTAGCTGAAAAGGCTTTAAATATTGGTAGATCTACATACATATATAACAAACCCGTTTTAATAATTCATTACCTATTAAAATTACAAAAGCACCCAAATATACAAAACTTCAGATGTCTAATATCAAACTTCAGAACTCTAATACGCTATGGATTAATGAATTGATATTATATTTTAATACTTTTATACACAACTACATTAATATGAGTAATTAGTTGCTACTCGCTGGGTACAATTTACATATTATGAAAATAGCCATTTAATGGAATAGAGATAGCTGGAACACTGGGCAAAAAGACAGTTTTATATTTAACATAGGCTACTTTTTTTAGGGTTTCGTGAGTTTTAGGGTGGCACAGGATAATAAAAAAACAACGGGCGTCAATTCTTATTTACGCGGGTGAAGCCGCGAGCACTGTTAGTATCGGCACAGTAAGAATCCACAGACTGCCTAGATATACACTACACATAATTATTAAAAAATATATTTTTTTTTCCAAATACCATTAGTGTCTAATCGATAGAGTGGAGACAATGTACTGAAACCCCTTCACATATTGTTATTTGTATATAACAAACTCGTTTTAATAAGATTTATTAACTATTAAAGTTACAAAATCATCCAAATAAAGAAAACTTTTAATGTGTATAACTCCAATACGTAATGGATTGATTAGTTGAACTTTTATAATATTACTTCTATACATAAGCACAATTAAATAATATATGTCTCTATTTGTTACACTCTGGGTATAACTTCCATACAAAAATGCCCATGGTCCTTTGGCAATATTTTTCAAACCATGGGCAAACCTTTGCGATATATTTTTTAAATGGGTAAAAAGAATAACGGTAACTGTAATAACATACTGTAAGTACTTAATCAAGTAAATGATTACATTATATAGTCTACTTTATCAATATAAAACAAATAGGTACGTTTTAAAAATTTGAAAACAGTCCATTAAAAAGGTATCATATTAAAGGTATATAATTATCATATTATCCAAAATACGTATTGTATAATGTTTTTGTCAGTATAATGTCACTCACTGTATAATAGTACATTATTTCTCAAGCATTTTGCCACCATTATGGTTAATCTAACGCTTTTTAGGTTAATATTTGTCGATGTCCGATGTTAGGGGCGTGAATATAGATGTGCATAATATACTCCCTTTATTATCGGAATAAGCTGTTCCTCTTTACGTTTTCTCCTCGAAAAATATGTATTTTGGCCCTGTTTATGTTTCGTATATTTTTGTAGTAGTGAATTAAAATTGTCGTAATATAAAGTTGCCTAATGTAAACCCGGCAAATTCTTCAAATAAATTACCAGAAGGGGATATAAAAGGGTTTTTATTACCCACCCTCATTAAAAATTTCTACGCCTTTATGGCAAGGTCAAGAATTGACCTTTCACTCCTCCCCAGCTAATCTGTCCATATGATATTAATGACTGGACTGGAGCGAAATAAATACTTTTTAAAACGGACTTTGGCAAAATACTTGGAATGTTCATAAATATTTAAATTAGTGTTTGGATTGTACATATTAATGGTTCTACGTGGTCAATACTTCTACGTTGCTTCTACATATTAATTCTATGACTATCGAATAATCGATACACAATGTTTATTTACTTACCTTGTTCTCTTTGAACTCTTCATTCTGCCTAGATGATTTTAACCGTTTCTGCTTGGAAAATAGCAGAATTTTGCCCCAGATTCTTTCCCTTAAGTCATTCTAAAAGCCGTGGTAACGTGGTCTTCTTCTCTTTTTTCTGCACCTAACCTTCTGCGCTACACCTTTTCATGAATACTCTACTCGAATAACTAGGGTAGTTAACTACAACGGGCGAACCCGTCACATCAGAAAGTTTTAATGATAGCGATCGTTCTATCTCCTGTGAGGTAAGCGTTAGATGACTGTACTAAGATAATTAGAGCTGTCAACTACAACGGGTGAACCCGTCATCTTAGGAAGTTTTAGGGATATTAGATCGTTCTGTCTCACGTGAGGTGAGCGCAAAAGACTTCCACTGTCTAGTTACGCGACTCGCCCGTCAGAGGTTAACGCCTTCAGCAGGCAGCCTCGGCCTCTGACTACCAGTTTAGAAGGATATTTCTGTCTGGAATCAACCATCAAGATACCACCTTCCTACCAACTGGTTACAGGTTTGAGGTCGCTTGCGCGATCCTCTCCCTTAAGTAGCGGTGATACGGTGTCTACCGAACCTATCGCGGACCACGGCATTTTTTGGCCGGCTCTTCACCCGGAATTAAGAGCGGTTGCCGTAAGGGTAAAAACTGCCCCCGCTCCATAGGAGACGATACTGTTTCCAGACTCCCGCCGGCTGTCAGTCGTAATGCACATTCGATTGGCTGACTCCGCACGGTGCGCAAACCGTCCAGGAGCGCCAGAAGGTTGACTCCTAGGGGAGACTGACCCGCAGGCCAGAGTCCTACCCGGGCTCGCACTTTTGCGTGGAGGCCGCCGGATGGGTGTTGACTCGTGCGTTTGGCTGACCCTATACATGGGTCTTTGTGGCCAAACTGCAACAGGGCCCATTAGCTACCAAGTTACTCGGATAGTCTGAATCACAACGGATAAACGATATTAAAATCTTTTTAAGCAAAAACTGGCGGAAGATATTCGCAACTCGGAAAATTCACCCCGCGCCAGTTTCCGAGTTGCAGCCGGTAAAAACGACAAACATTTCTCACGTCGCGTCAGCCGCCGCGTACGTGGGGTCTTTACAGCTTTCGGGGTGTTGGTAAGCGTCTCCTACCCCCTATCCCTATTCCCCCTACTCACCCCATACCCTTGCCACCCCGTATTCCCCTTCTCGGGCTTACCAGCCACTTCACCCTCGGCGAGTCTTTCAGACAACCTTTCACTCTTAATTATTACTTCGAGAAAATTAAGGCTGTAGTTTTAGCAGCGACTGCAACCTCGCCAGATAAGTGTAGACGTGTAAACATACTGGCTGGCTCAATAAAATAAAATAAAATTTCAAAAGTTTCTGCTTTTGCTCTTGCTTTGATTGGAGCCGTCATAGTATTATTTCTTTTTTCAAATTGAGGCTTACCTGCTTTCATCAAATGTTCAGAAGACGCAAAAATGCGCGTTTATTATAATTGACAATTTGTTTTTTTATCACTTAAATATGTTGATAATATTTTTTTACATTGTTTTACAATCGATGTTTCTGATAATCAAATTTCATTTTGGTTTTAATCACTAATGAAAAAAAAAATAAAAAGCTTATTAGCATTTTCTGATATTAGCATTTCTGGCATTATCTGATATTTGATACTGAACTTCGGTTTATTGTTTTTTATAAATAGGATAGAAAACGAATTTACCGCGTGAAATTTGTAGGACCCGACGTTTCGGTGATGTTGCAGCCGCCGTTGTCTAGGGTAGACTAAAGAGCTGTCAGTCCGTTGTTTTGCGGGTAGGCCGCAAACCGCTGCCGCCACTGCGTAGGTTATAACGGTGGTGGGGGGCCGGGCTGAGAGCGCGGGAATTTTTAAAATCCGTCTTGCACACAACACTCACTGTATCCTGTTTTACGTCTTTGCGTTCGGCGTTCGGCGGCGGGAACATTTTAAGAAGAGGGTTCCACGTAGAAGAGAGTTTGTAGCCGTCATCTCTATTGAAGTTCGGAGTTCTTCTTATTTCAATGGCTTCCCGGATAATGCGAGGAAAGTAGAATTGTTCCTTGGATAGAACAATGGGATTTTGAAACTGCATCCAGTGGTTACTTCCGCTATCCAATATATGTTCGCAGATCGCCGATTTTTCTCGCTGAACGTTTTTAACAGCTTTGATGTGTTCTGTCAGTCGCGTGGCTATGGGCCGTTTCGTTTGTCCAACGTAGGCTAGACCGCAGCTGCATTCGACTTTATACACACCCGGGGTTTGCAGTGGTATTACATCCTTTACAGGCCTCAAAAATCGAGCTATATTTTGGGTCGGTTTGAAGATCGTTTTTATGTCGAATCTGTTTAGCATCTTACTTATTCGATCAGTCACGCCCTTGACGTATGGTAAGAATGCTCTTGATCTGCTCGGTTTTTGAGTTTCGTCCGTATTAGATCGTGTGCGTGTCTCGTGATATTTTCCGAAACGGCCCATAGCCACGCGACTGACAGAACACATCAAAGCTGTTAAAAACGTTCAGCGAGAAAAATCGGCGATCTGCGAACATATATTGGATAGCGGAAGTAACCACTGGATGCAGCTTCAAAATCCCATTGTTCTATCCAAGGAACAATTCTACTTTCCTCGCATTATCCGGGAAGCCATTGAAATAAGAAGAACTCCGAACTTCAATAGAGATGACGGCTACAAACTCTCTTCTACGTGGAACCCTCTTCTTAAAATGTTCCCGCCGCCGAACGCCGAACGCAAAGACGTAAAACAGGATACAGTGAGTGTTGTGTGCAAGACGGATTTTAAAAATTCCCGCGCTCTGAGCCCGGCCCCCCACCACCGTTATAACCTACGCAGTGGCGGCAGCGGTTTGCGGCCTACCCGCAAAACAACGGACTGACAGCTCTTTAGTCTACCCTAGACAACGGCGGCTGCAACGTCACCGAAACGTCGGGTCCTACAAATTTCACGCGGTAAATTCGTTTTCTATCCTATTTATAATGTCAAACAACCGCGATAGTCTTCGATTTTATATTATTGTTTTTTTCCTGTGCCATAAGTACCTTATGTTATGTTTTCGTTTTTTTGCTACACTGTAATAAACTATTTTACTATTATAAAGAATTTTAAAAAAACTAGGGTATACTCAGGTGCCCAATTACTCAAGATTGATCGTAAGAAAATATTTAAGCGCCCGTATGAAATGCCCGTATACTCAAGATTGATCGTAAGAAAATATTTAAGCGAGAAATGATATTCTAAAAGTCAATGAATGTGTTATTAACTAATTATGATTGTAATTTGATATCGTATGTAAAATTTTCAAGAAACAAATAAAAAAATATTTTTTTATATAAATTTTTTAAGCTATTGCATAGCTTTTATCGCGGGCCTAGTAGGCTAGCGCGGCGACCGAATGAAGAAATTTATTATCGAAAATTAATGATTTTAAACTGATAATTACGTCTAAACGAGTACTGCTTACGATTCGAAAAAAATATATGGTAAACAAGAACATTTTCCTAATATTCTTAGCTTTGAATATTTTAGATTTTGTTTATATAGTGTAATTAATTTGTGAAATTAGGTCTAACCGAACACAAAAACGACTACTACGCAAATACTATCTGGCGTATTATTATGAAACCTGCACCATTTTAAAGATAATTTAATTATCTATCTTTTTATCTACGATTTTTTTCGAATAGTCAAAGAAAAGAATGATATCCGTTTTTTTTTGCTTTATCGAATAAAATTCGTGGGCGGCGATCTATCGGAAGACGTTTAAATTATTCCGAATCATTTTTCCGCAGCCGCAAATGATTCGGAATAATTTCAACGTTTTCCGATAGAGCGCAGTTATCTGATATCAGAAAAAAATTAATAAATAAATAATTATAATTGCATAAGTTGTTAAAAATGCTATGCAATAGCTTTACCGCGGCAGTCCCCGAGTGCCACACGTATTTTTTTTAGTTGTTTATTGCATAGAACCCCAAAACTCAAACCATTCAAAAAATAAATACGGGAACACGTTGGCGTTAGGCACACACGTGACAGGACGGAAACACGGGAGTTGAAGTGTGCCTTGGCGTGGCAAATTAATCGCGAAGTTTTACATACATGCGTGTTTCTTTTTGGGTGTTCTGGGGGAAAATGATTTTCTGTGGGCCAAATCCAATAAAAACAAACATAGCCCAGACTCTGAGATTGGTTTTTTAGGGTACCTATCTGGTATACTATTTTTTTCTTTCAGTTTTTTTTTAAAAATATAGTTTTCGTCTTTCCTATAAAGAGGCGGTGGCGTCCATAATATAAATTCTTTTTCTTTGGTTTTGGTGATTCTTGCTGTGTGTCATTATACACGCTTGGCTATAACTTAGGTTATAAATTTGGCAGCCCAATATTAAGGACTTTAAATTAGATTTTTTTGGCCTTTTTTTCCTCAGCAATTAAAGCACGTTTTCTTTACATTGTTTAAAAAGTGTATTTAAAAATTAGAAGCATTTATTTTTGTGAAAGTAAATCAAGCGATTACCGCGAAAAAGTATTTATGTTATGTTATACTTGCCGTTTCTTTCTGGTTTTCATATGTTTTGTTAGATTTCTATATTTGACGGCAAGACAACTGTCTAAATATCAAGTAAGGAGTTGTCTAAATGTCCGAATGTCAGATAATTACCTTAAATATATCGTATTAAGTGTTAAACGAAAGGTCTGATTGAGTACATCCCGGAAATATACATGTATCTATATATGGATAATTACAAATATTTCATTAAAATAATACGTGTGGCACTCGGGGACTGCCGCGGTAAAGCTATTGCATAGCATTTTTAACAACTTATGCAATTATAATTATTTATTTATTTTATTTATTTTATTTTTTCTGATATCAGATAACTGCGCTCTATCGGAAAACGTTGAAATTATTCCGAATCATTTGCGGCTGCGGAAGCAAATGATTCGGAATAATTTAAATGTCGCGCACGAATTTTTTATTCGATAAAGCAAAAAAAACTGATTATTCGAAAAAAATCGTAGATAAAAGATAGATAATTAAATTATCTTTAAAATGGTGCAGGTTTCATAATAATACGCCAGATAGTATTTGCGTAGTAGTCGTTTTTGTGTTCGGGTAGACCTAATTTCACAAATTAATTACACTATGTAATATAAACAAAATCTAAAATATTCAAGGCTGAGAATATTAGGAAAATGTTCTTGTTTAACATATATTTTTTTCGAATCGTAAGCAGTACTCGTTTAGACGTAATTATCAGTTTAAAATCATTAATTTTCGTTAAGAAATTTCTTCATTCGGTCGCCGTGCTGGCCTAGGCCCGCGATAAAAGCTATGCAATAGCTTAAAAACCCAATAAAAATAATTTTTAATATTTCACTTTCTGTAGCGGCAGTCGTGTTTTTTATTCTTTTTATTAATATACCTACTTCTTAGAAATACATTTATTCTGATATTGCATATAATGATTTCATAATGATAACTTTTTGTCGTTGTATATTCTAGGCATAATCATAAGCTAATTTTAAATTAATAATAAAATTACTATATTGACACGCAACAGACATCGGTGCTCAAAAATAAGACACTTTAATATTGAGCTGCCAATGAAAACATTATAGCCGATCTATAAATTGCCGAACAGCAATTTATTTATTTAACAGATCTATCCGATCTATTGAACAGCAACTATTCTAGATCAGATATTTACGCCTAACATGTTATCATAAACAAGAACCGCATCTGGATAATGCGAGAAATAAAAACTCGTTCAATGAAGCAGATTATACATACGTGCGGATAAAAACGGAGAAGTGAATACTTTAATCAGGGCGTGTATGCATATATAAAAGAAAGTTTTCATTTCTAAATCAACTTAACCTAATGATCAAACTTGCTCAAAGGGTGTTAGAAGCTATAGCTCTTGAATTAACTTTAAAATAGTTCAGAAAACATTTCATAATTTTACTATTAAAGCGCTTTGAAACGTGTAATATTTTTATTTTATTAGGTTAAATTTAATTATTTTAAATGGCATTTTATTATACTTAGTTTATTTGGGAAAGAATCTCTGACGAACTGGCCCATGTCTTTTTAAAAACGAAAAAAAGAAATAAAATATAATGGGAAAATTTAGCAACATTTTCCGGGTCATCCCATATCGAGCAGCCATAAGAAAATAGGAAAATCCAAGTGCGCCCTGAGGAGGAGGTTTCCTCCGACTAATAGCAGCATTTATCTACTGGAAGCAGAACCTGGGGTGACTTTTAGCCTAATTGTAAAGACACGTGGATAACGATATTTATAGGATTAGACTCGCGGATTCGTGAGCCCGTTCAAAACTTTCCTTGTTAAGCTTTTACTGGGGAGAAGAGTTAGGGGATCGTGAGAGGGTAGATTTTCTTTCCAATAGTCGATTTTAGATGGCTAGACTAGACTAACTGTATTTAATCTTTAAGTTTTAAGTAACGGTGAAAAGCTGTATTTCCCATAGGAAATAGGAATAGCATTTTTTCACTAAGAACATTATATATTATATATTCAACACTTATTTATGTACAAAAATTCCTCGTAACTCAAAATCTCCTAACTTTCTAAACAAAAATCTTTCCTAAACAAACAATTAGGGTTATAATCTTTCCTAAACAAACCAAAACTAGGGATATTGACTCTATATGCGATTTTTGCTCAAGAAGCTCTTTGCGAATTCTATTGCAATAAGAGCTTGGCAATGTCCTATGAGGAAGTACATCGGTATAACAGCAGGAATAAAACCCATCATTTTCAACCGATAGTCGACTGCCAATTTCCAGACGACTAGTCGATACATAGGCCTTAATATTTTTAATAAATTGCCTGATAGATAAAATGCGATTAAAAACATCGATATTTTCAAGAGATCATCCGGGTGTATCTTCTTAAAATCAATATCTATGCGCATAACGACATTTTAAAATAGCATCTTACTTAACAATTTAATTAAATATATTCTCTTCTATTATCGATTGTTTTTATTCAAATTCAAAATTCTTTATTTATCTATAATATAACATGTATTTTAGAAATTATTGTAAATTGTTAGTTTATATCCTTTGTTTTTGAAATTCAAATTCAAAATTCTATATTTAATTTTATCTATAATATTACATGTATTTTTAAAATTATTGTAAATTGTTAGTTTATAGCCTTTGTTTTTGAAGTTTGGATGAAAGTTATATGATCTTTTTAAAATTGAGTTACTAGTTTAGGAGTAATTTAATGCCATTTTTACACAACACTAATAGTTGTAATGGAAATAAATATTCTTTATATTCGTCTTTATCTTATGAAGTGGAAGAAAATTAATGTCGAGGCCTGGTTGATGCTCTTTAATAATTTGACAAAAGCCCACCAACAAGTTCATAATATAATTAAGAAAACGACTTATCTGAAAGGAAGTGGGTAAGATTTCCTATCAGAGTCGCATAAACCACTGTACAGAATCGCGCTGCCTTCGGTCTGGAGAAATTTAGATAAGTGTTGCTGTGCAGGAGATGAATGTCGGAAGGAGAAGCCGCGGGGCTGGTCGGCTATCCAACGAGGCGGGCGGTCGAGTCGGAGGGCGGACCGGTGATGCCAACCCAGGTTCTTATAATATAATATTATATTAATACCCGTGCTTCGCGCAGAAACAGAAGTAATCTAACTAAGAAATGCAAATACCACATGCAGTAAATCATCACAATGCAGGTCCATAACACATACCACATCTCAATGCAGGTCCCACAAAACCATAATATCTAGCTTCACGTCATGAACTTTTCATCTGTATAATAACGAATGCAGAGAGAAAGAGAAAGAGCAGTAATGCAAGATAATATAAATTTTGAAGAGAGCTTCTGATAGACTACATTTTTAGATAGGTGAAAAAATGTAAAGATCAGATGGTCGGATTATTCGGAAACAGGCAACATAAAACTAACCGCGCGAAAAACATTCCTGGAGAAAAGTTTAAGATCAGCCTCTTTTAACGACTGCTCCTACTATCATCGCAAAACACTCTTTAAAGGGAAACTGCAGTCGTTTAAACTGAAATGGGTAATCTGAAGGCGCGAGTGAAAAGCGGGTTATGAACACCAATTATCATTCTTACTGCAGAGGAGCTGAGTTGCCCGGTGGTGCCTTTATAAATATTAGTTGTATAAATGAAGATCACCTGTTTGATATTTAACCGATATCAATTGATTTATATTCGACCATTTTAGCTCGATAAAATAAAACTCAATAACCATTTAATTTTCCCATTATGGGATGAATTTAGCAAAACATTCTAATACGGATTTTTATTATTATATTAGTAAAACATTCCGAATTTTCTCTTCTGCAATTTCTTATCTTAGATTTCCTTTTAGTATGATACGTTTCATACTACTGTTATCATACTATTAGGAAATTAAGATAAATAATTGCAGAAGAGAAATTTCGGAATGTATTTCTACTACAATAATTGAAAATCTAATCTTTGAAAATGTTGGTTCTCATCGGTTAAGGAATGCATTTTAGAGGATTTTGATATATTTTATCCGAAATATTTTTTGATATATTTTAACCGATAAAATTTTGCCCGATATATCTGGAATACATTAAAATGCCAATTCGAATGAAGATTGTCCCACTGTCTTCAAAAAACGGGAAAACATTTCAAGATTTTGACGAAAATCAATAAACTGGCCGCAAGTTCAACCTTTTAGTGAGTTAATTGTGTATCAGCGATATCGAATATGATATAATCTAGAAATTCTAGTAATATATTCGCCTAATTAAATAAGAAAACACGTGTTTGAGCATTTGTCAAAGATCAACACTTATCTAGAGGTGTTTAATTGAAATTCTGATTTATTACCGCAATATTAACTCCTGGTAATGAAAGGAATAATTTCGCGATATAACTTGGAGCATTGGTCGATATTCTAATCAGATGGAAATAAACCCTATATCACCCCCCCCCCTCCCTCCAACGGTGGGGGGGGGAGATAGGGTTCAAGTATGCTGATAAAAATGCATATTTCCAATACGGTTCAAGATTTGGGATCGTGCAATTCAAGTGAACAATTCCTCCAAAAAATAACTGGAAAGTTGATCGAGAGTTTTGCGACTTTCAACCACTATAGGTGGGAAAATGGGGTTGAAAAACTTTATTCCACTACTAGACAATCTAAGATCTGTCTTTGATTTCCTAGTTCTTAGATTCCTAGGAGTTTCAACAAAATTGTAATTTAACAAAATTACGATTGAAGCATCGTTATTCTGTATGAAATCGTAATAAAAAAATGGTAATGTAAGAATCAATCAAAAAAATGTCTCAGTGTAGTATACGTGGTTGTAAAACGGGAGAAATATGGCAACACCGTAGGGGGCGGCCAGAGGCCTCAGTCTCGCGAGAGAGTGGCGGCGGAAAACAGCCAATTGTCTGGAAACTTGCCTCGAATGTATCTAAATCTGATAATGTCACGGCCAAGTCTGACGCCAGATCGCCGACGGGGACGGGGCGCGCCGCCACTGAGTTATTTGCGGCCGGTGGGCCAGCAGCAAGCCAACACACCAACAAACCCCATTTGGACCCCTCCGACCCCACTTATTTATCTCGCTCCTTTTTAACGCGCCGCCACCGCGGAGCGGTGAGACATCGCGCTGCCACGTCGCTCGCCCGGATCGTGTCGGGCCGCAATGAATTCAGCCGAGATAAAGACGCGGCGTCTTTAGAAAGATCTTTAACCCTCCAGAGCAGAGCCGAATTAGCCATAAGGCCAAGTAGGCCCTGTCCTAATGGACCCACGCCGTTTAGGGGGCCCCTGGGCCCCCGAACAAGTAATTATTACAATCAAAAATTTAATTCTTTCTAATCCAAAGAATTCACTAGATTTAAATTCTAAGGAGAAAATGTGTAAAACCTCTTTGATCTTATAACTGTGTAATTGTAATAAGAAGCGTAATTGTTATAAATTATCGACAGTTGGTTAACAGTCCATGAACAGATTATTGGTGACAAAGACACGTTTCAATTACTGGATGAAATCAAGCCAGAGCTTCGAGTTCAGGACTTGTGCAAACAATTTACAGGACTTGTGCAATCTCGGCGTCATCCCGCCGTTGGGAGTAATGTTTAAATATCTTCAGAACGAAGATGGTGAGGGGCAGCAAGGCTCTCTCTGCTTTAGTTGTAAAAAAGAGGACTACAGGATTGTGTAATAGGGCCGATGCGACAAAGGCCTTGTCCCGTGGCTACAGCAGCTTTGAGAAGGCTTTGCAAGTCATCAGTGAAAATGTGAATCAGAAACCCGAAACAATTTTGGAGGCTAAATGTCCATTAAATGAGATCTCAAATCAAATTACGCTAATTTTTTTTATAAAGTTTAATGTTTGTTCAATAATATTACAGTATATTGTTTATCAATGTTTAATAAAATTGGTATTACAAAATTTTGTTGTTCAAAACGTGTTAGAGTATAATTTAAAAAGTTCAAAGGGGCCCCGAAATTGCAATGGCCTAATGGCCTCTACATGTGCAAGGGCCTCAAGGGCCTCAAGGGCCTCTACCGGCACTGATCCAGAGGGCGCAATCGATTTATCTAATATCATTTTAGCTCACAAAATGAAACTCAATTTATACCGAATCACCTCCTGACACTATGCTATGCTGGTTTGCCGCCAGATGTAGCGGCGACCGCCAGCGTTCGAAGCCGTACATTTGAAGACTCCTTGTATCCCACAGATGCCTTGCGACTATTCACGCAGCGATGTATAGGTGCTTGGTCCTATGTTTGGGACCTCGAATCTGTAACCAGCAACCTCGAACCTGTAACCAATCGGGAGAACGAAATAATCTGGTTTCTGATAGTAAGGGCACGAGTGTCGGCCCGGGGGGATATTAACCTGGTTATCTCGCGGTAAGGCATTAGCTTTTTACGGGCATGTGGCGTAACTAGATAGTGGACTCTTTTGTCTTCTGCGCTCACCTTACGGAAGACAAAACGATCTCATATCGATAAAACTTCCTGAGGTGACGGGTTCGCCCTTTGTAGTCGATAGCTCTAGTTGGTCCTATGTTTGGTTTTTGGTGGTTCGGTGCAGCTTAGATAGTGTCGGCCAAATTCTCTGTCATCTGGCCTGCCGAACTCGCAGTTCAACTCCTATTTGTTAGCGCCCTCGAAGAGGGGTTTGCCCTGTCAAGACCGCTGTGAGCTTCTCCAACGGCTATAACCTGCAGTCGGAGGCGGTTGGCATTAGAAGATTGCGGATTCGGGGAAAGCCTCGGGCGGAACTGGGCGGTAAGGACACTATCTGCACTTATAAAAAAAACTAAGAAATACCAGAGGGTTGTTTTTTTTTTATTTTTTATTCAGAGAAAAAATACATTATTTTAAATATTAAAATCTCTCCAAACTGGTATACAGTTTGTTGGCGAGACTAACTCTTATTTTTCTAGTCCTACACTTCTAATTTTGTGATACAAAAAGACATTATTAATATAAAAAACAATGCACAGCAGTATTACTACTGGTCTTACTACAGGCTTAAATTAGGCCAGTATTACTACAAGCTTAAATTATAGAAACGTATAACAAATTTACTCATGACCACTAATTTCACTATAAACATCCAACAGGTAGCTTTTTAATCTATTTTTAAACATCTGTTTGCTCACGCTTACACAGTCTTCCTCAGATACAATAGTATTAAAGATTCTTGGAATCAGGTACTTTAACGTCCTTTCACCATAGTAGTTGTTCGCTCTTGGTTCTTCAAATCTTTTACGGACTTTTTCTCTAACATTCCTATTGTACTGTATTGGTATTTTAAATTCTGAATTTCTAAATTGCTCCATTGCTAGTATGTATGTAGTTTTTTCATGTAGGTATAGGTAATATATCGCATCGCCTAAACAACAAGTTATAGTTCTTTTTACATTGTGTTAACACATTTTTATTTACTAAAAGTTTTATTATTCTACGTTGCAAATTAAATATTTTATCTATATATGTGCGAAAAGTACGACCAAATGAAGTGAGAGCATAGCTCAGTATTGCATCATCGAGGGCATGATATACTAAGCGTAATGTATGTTTATCTACAAGATACTGACGGTGATTGAACTTATATAGCATCCATATCAATTTATTACATATATTATTCACGTGCAAGCCCCAATTCATGTTACAATCTGGGGACGTATGTTTCCTATGACAGCGGAGGGTAGTTGTCGGCTTGACGTTTTCAACCATTGGAATCTGGCGACGAAGTCGAGTCTGCAGAGATGTGATCATTGGTAGTCGTGGAGCGGCGAAGAGAGATTGTCAAAGCTCGGTTGTTTAAACCCAAGCTTCTCCATCATTGTTTGCAGTTGCGTCAATTAAAGTGCCAGACATCAAGAAGCTGTTATGGATAACAACGGCTCGGGAACATTGTGGGTCTATTGTTTGTTTGTTTCTAACTCTTTATTGTGAAATTTCACAATGGACGGGTTTATTATCATATGACAATCTCTTACAACTTAAACAACTATGACGTGTGTTAATTTTATCTAACGGAAAATAGAGAGTGACCCAGCCGGGAATGGAACCGGGGACTTTACAATGTAAGATCAGGCGACCTAATGCAATCGCACTGTGTTCGTTGGCTTGATGTTGCATTTTAAACATGGTCTAGCTGCATTTTATAGGCTCAACCACAGTGATGAACGATTATATATATATATATATATATATATATATATATATATATATATATATATATATATATATATATATATATATATATATATATATATATATATATATATATATATATATATATATATATATATATATATATATATATATATATATATATATATATATATATATATATATATATATATATATATATATATATATATATATATATATATATATATATATATATATATATATATATATATATATATATATATATATATATATATATATATATATATATATATATATATATATATATATATATATATATATATATATATATATATATATATATATATATATATATATATATATATATATATATATATATATATATATATATATATATATATATATATATATATATTTTAAGTTTTCAGCTGAATATTGATCGCAGCTTCTTTATATCGCACCTTTAGAAAATAAAAAAACGAAATTCGAAATTTTAAATTCTTCCATCTGTCAAGTAGCTCGTCTTGTCTTGTTATTTCCCCTGAAATAATAGGAAATTGAGTGATTTTACGTATAAAGAAGGATTGTAGCTTAATTTTTGAGATAATTGGATGAAGGGTGAGCGTTTACTAGTTGAAAAATGGGCCCAACTTAAACCTACTCCTCTTTCCGCAAGTGAGAGGCATTCATCATTCTCGTTAACACCTAAAGCATTCCCGAATCCGATCAAGGGAATCCTTCGTCACGATGTAAGTGGCTTTTATAATTATTTACTTTATAATCATCTTATTGATCAATTCTAAAAAGAATATATACACAAAACTATCAAATATTTCTATATATATATATATATATATATATATATATATATTGATATTTTAAGGGTGTAAATTTTTTTAAATTATTTTCAATAATATATAAAATTAGATTCATGAAAAGTTACTTATCTGGGGTCCTGGTGGACCAGAAACATTTTACCGATAGTTAATGTCCTCTTTAAATACTTAGGGCAGCAGCACCTGTTTCCGCAATTGATAATTTATGATGTTCTTAGTTATTGCAGCCGAATTACTGTATGCCCTTGGATGTAATTATAATTAATTATAATTAATTATAATAATTACATCCAAGGGCATACAGTAATTCGGCTGCAATAACTAAGAACATCATAAATTATCAATTGCGGAAACAGGTGCTGCTGCCCTAAGTATTTAAAGAGGACATTAACTATCGGTAAAATGTTTCTGGTCCACCAGGACCCCAGATAAGTAACTTTTCATGAATCTAATTTTATATATTATTGAAAATAATTTAAAAATATATATATATATATATATATATATCGCTGCCTTAGTATAATAGTGACTCAACTCCAAAAACACGATTGTTCACAACGGCCAAAAAACGTTTTGCAAATCACTGGCGCCACCTTAAAATGCTTATAACTTTTGTTGTATAAAAGATCATGACTTAAGTTTTTTTCAGTACATGAGAGATTAATGGTATAATTGAATACTTTTGTAATTTTTAAAAACTTATTTTTCATTTCATAGAAAAAAGGGTTTGTTCTAATTTAGGTCACTTTAATTCTGAAATATTTTTATAAGCTGGCGACTCAAACCTTATAGTGCCATTATTTTTCTGAAATATTATCAATATTAATTGACCTAATGCGAATTCAGTCCGTTTAATTTTAGAATAGTGGAAAAAAATATGACATAAAACAATTTGGGTCTTTCTTCTGGAATATTTTTAAATAATTTAGTTACAAATGAGTCAGTTTAGAATATTATCATGCTTTATTATCAATTTCCACACATCACAATCCGTATGAAATCACCAAGGTGAAATAATAAATGTTATTTAGGAAATAATAAATGGTATGTATACAGAGAAAGAGGTAAAAAGTTCGATTTAACTTTATTAACAATAGCAAATTTGAAAAAGCACTACGTTGATATAATACAAATAAAATAGGTGAACAATAAAGTAACAAAAGAAAAGATTGTATATGGTTATCGACTACTCAATAACCACAATCAAACCATCTTAACTAACTTAACCATAGAAACAACTAACTTAACCATAGGAGCAAAAGTTATTCAGTCTTTAAAAAATACTAAATAAACTTTTGTACTATTCTTAAAATATTAAGTCCTGGCTTTTTAAGGTTAATATTACCACCTACATTCATTTTACCAATAAAACTACCTATATCAAATAATGAGATCTACAAATATAAAATGTTTAGCGCCTTCTCCATTTATCTTTTAATTGGTAAGGTATCTCAATAATCGTAAAAAATTATAGCACTTTATGAATATAATGTTTGTTTGTTTTCATATATATTTTGTCTATCTCTTAATTTATCTTTTCGACACAATTCTTTTTCTTTTATATGCGTTTCATACTTATTTTTCAGTTTCTCTTTTTCCTCTTGACTGTAATTAACATACTGTGAGCATAGATCGCACTGATCCTTTTTAGGCTTTTGAAATGAAATGTTAAATTTTGCATAAAAACTTCATTAAATTTGTGATATTTTCCAGCTGGTCTATTTCTTTCTTTCTGATTTTTTTCGAAATCCCTATAAATACTGGCTAATGTTCTTGATCCCTCAATGTATTCTTTTGATGTAGATGATCTGACATAATGTGCTTCAACGCGAGGTATGGTATTTATATGATCAATCATATCTTGGATTATTTCTTTGTCTGTTTTTTTATATTGCTCATGCTTTCCTCTGAAATCTTTCTGAACGAAACCACTTAAATCTGTTTTATCCTTGACTGTTCTTATGATTCCATCTGTTATATCCAGAGTATTTATGAAAAAGATTTTGCATAGTCTTTCTTCTTATGTTCAATATGAAAAAAGAATGCTTGGTTTGAATTTCTTGGTTTTTCCACGTTTGAGTATTTGTATTTGGGAACCACTTGAACAAGACAAGAGGCAATAAATGGACGTTGTAGGTTGATGTTACCCAAACCCCAAAATGTCTCAAATAACTGCAATCTTTCTGCGGCTACAATTTTGTCATTGCATTTGAGTCTGCATTTACTAAAACAGGGAGGCTTGACTTCACGAGCTAGAATTTCTTTATTTGAACTTACGTACGCTTGTCCCAAGTTTCTTTTTAGTGTAGCTGAGTTTTGTTTCATGTGCTGCTGTTGAGATATGCTGTTCCATGCCATTTTCTCCATTCTCCTCTACATTTGACGTTGCTGTTGAAGCGGGAAATCTTGACACCATGGAATCATTGCTTTCTTGATCTTCATGCATATCAGACTTGACGCTATCTGACGAGGAGTTGCTATTGGACGATGACAAACTGCTAGTCGACGATGACGAACTGCTATTAGAATCACTGGATGAAGATCTTCTGTTTGACTTAGGCTGCATCATCTGACTGTTATTGCCACAAAGTGTGTATGTCGGATCATTGTCACTTAAATCCGCATCGCTCTCATCTGAATCGATGTGTGTGATCTCATAGTTTTTCCTTGACATATTTCGTGGTATTGATGCTGATGTGGATGGTATATCGATATCGAATTGAAACGCTGTTTCTGACACATCCTGAACATAATAATTAATTAAATAAGTAACTAAAACTAGACATGCTATTATAATCAAGTATTAAAACAAATAAAAAAATTAATCAATACCTTATAAGTAGCACAGATATGACTTATGTCGCTACGAGTATCAGGAAAGCACTGATTTTCATATTGGTTCAATTGAACATTCTTTAAAGTTGTTAACACCGCTGGATAGTTTTGAGAAGATCGTATTTACTCCTGTAAATTAAATATTGTACAAATAAAGTGAATATCTCAATGGCAATAAATTGATTGAAAAATATTTTCATTAAGTACCTCGATATTTACTTGCAGGCAAGCCTTATTTGGAGCTGGGATGTTGAAAAACTCAGTCGATGGTATTGGCACAAAATTTCCTTGCTTTTTTTGTGTAGACTGCACAGTCGTGTCTGATACCTCCTTTAAAATAAGTTGTCATTAACACAACATAATAACTTTAGATAGAATTAAAGATATAATTAAGTATCACGAACCCAGTTTTCTTCTTCGTTATTTTCCAGCCAATCTTCATTTTGACACCAGTAAAACTTTCAGTTTTTCTTACTTCTTGACAAGGACACTAAAATAGGCCAACACTGTTAATTAAATATAGTTAATCAAGTTTTACGTTCGTTAAGTTTGTCAATAAAATTTACTAACATTTGAGAAGTTAACAAATTATTATTGTAAAATAGAGTAGTAGGCACTTAATTTTATGGGGTCCAAAAATATCACATATTAACTAATGTAAGTAGAATAATATTACGTAAACCTGATTTTCCTTGTCATAATTGGTTTTTCCGGCATCTAAATTCTCAAAAAGTTTTTTTATGCGGGCATTCTTGATTCTTGACATTTTATTCTTCTTCTATGTTTTGTTGCCTAAAATAACCAAAAATATTAGCCAAAAAATATTCGCAGTAACAAAGGCGAGGGGAAAAGTAGTCCAATATAAACAATTATAACTTGTGGACACCCATTTGCAACTAATAAATCACCATGTTTTTCAGTATGAAATGGACTTAATTCATGAGAATACCTTCTAAATTTGTATAACAGGGTACATAAAAGAGACTAATAATAAAATAGGTCTATGAATAATTCAAAATTTATAAATTGAACATAAATATAAACAGACCTAAAGAATAATAGGACAATAACATATTACAGTTTATTTTTGATAAAGAGACACAATTAGGGTTAAGTCTTCGATATTTATAATAAATGTTGTGTAATAAAGACACACTATAAGTTAAGTCATAAAATTTCCAAGCATTTTTGTAATAGAAAGACCTAAACCAGAAGAAGGTTTTTATTTCACAAAAAAATAATCTTAACTCACCTTAAGATTTGGTAATAGACAGGCTTAACTCGAAATGCGCCAACGTTTGACGTGACCACGCTCGCTCTTTGCCGACACAAAACCGAATCAGTCCTTGTTACACTAACGTGACATCCAAAATCAACCAGTGGGAAAGAGACCGAATCATCGTATTTTCTCTCTCTTTCATCGTACAACTATTTTACACAGACCCATCGATAGAGGATGCTTTAAGGAGTCTATCTATCACTTAAACTGTGAAACGACCGATTTAGAGTTAGGTCCCTATTTTACTAAGGCAGCGATATATATATATATATATATATATATAATCGTTCTTTCAGCGGTGGGATGGGCGTAGAAGACTTGGGGACAATACATTCTACTGTACTTCAGCAACCCGTTAGAGTCCGACGCTTTACGGCGAGGCACCGGGAAAAGTATCCAGCGGGGCAGCCTCGCCTTCTAACTACCAGTTTTGGTCTAGAATTAACCTTCAGAATACCTCCGTCCTCCCGACTGGTTACGGGTCCAAGTCGCTAACGAGACCTCTACCGGTTGTATTACAGCGGTAATTCAGTTTGAATTTATCGCGGACCCGGGCACGGGATCGAGTGGCCCAAGGTCATTTCAAGAGTGGCATGACAACTGGTCAACATCCACTCCCGCTGCTTAAGAAACTGTGTATTTCCATACTCTCCATACCCCGTCAGCAATTAGTCAGAATGCACAACCGATTGGCTTCGCCGACCGGTGCGTAAGCCGTCCAGTGGCGCAAGGATGCAATCCCGCCGGAAGAAACCGGTCCATCAGCTTTGAGGTCTGAGACACGGGAGTCATGCCCGGGGTAGCCTTCCACTCGAGGAGGCTTCTGAATAGGGGCTGAATCGTGAGTTAAGCCGATCCGAGAACAAAATGGATCTTGTGGCCCAAGCTGCACGAAACCGTTCGTCACAGAACCCTTGCTAGAGAAGCCTTGTTAGATGTGTCGGGCTGCACAATAAGGATTGGCTGGAAGGATCTGGACTGAAGGCGCAGCCGGATTTGGCCGGAGGTGTATAGGAGCGTCGGCCCTGCCTCTCAGCCCTTTCAGTCCACTCATGAATGATACGATATAAAAAATGAAAATAAATAAATAAATAAATATACATTTATTTGATTTTGACATTCCAATTCCAACCGAAGTTTTCCAAGTTCAAAGTGGCCAGTGTGAAAAACGGCAATTGCTTAGATAAGAATATAATCGTAGTTAGATTTTGTCGCCGTAAAATCAGGAGTATGACAAATGAGAATGTTCCGCTTTGAAAGAATCTGGCACATGAAGTCAGGCGTGACAGTATCATTTGACGTTTGACATAATGGCGAGCGCCGTCGTCGCAGGCAGGCAAAGGTTAACACGCCGCGGCCAGCGCGTCATAAATCGGCCCGCGCCAGCGTTGATGAAGCGGATGCCATTTAAAAATCCGCTCCGCGAGGGACGGAGAGAGGCGCGTAATGAGCCGACGCAGACCCCGGGGAGTCTCGCGGCGCCAAGATTTTTCCTTTTCCGACCCCGCAAATTGCTAATTATGACAAAGTGGATGACATTTGTATTTTTTACTCTGCCGCGCGCGGGGGAAGGTTGATTTTAATATCGTTTCTCTTGTAGTCCTTTATCCGAGGTAAATTGGGGGGGAGAGGTTCAAGTTTTTGTCTCGGAAGGGAGTAATGCTTGGTTGACACGATTCGTGCGCTCGACAGTGTGGCGACATTAACCATTTGTATGTAAAGTAAAGTAAAAGTAGTCGTGAATACCGCAGAGCCTCAAGACCAATGTATATTTATTTATTTATTTAATACTTGTACAAAAAAAAAGTAGTTACATTGTTACCGAAGAGTTACATAGTTACATTGTTACATTGCTAAAGAATTTATACATTGTAAAGAACAGCTTAAGGGGGTATTCTGGTATAGGAATTTGAAATAATTGTTCTTTTTGAGTCTCATCAAAAATTTTTAGTCTCATAAATTTTGAGTCTCATCAAAATTTAGACCTTTAAGAATATGTCCTCAAAAGGATTTTTCAAAATTTGAAAAATCGGGCATACAACAACTTTTGTGAAGTGGCAAATAAACCGATCGTGCCGGAACGAATCGATCAGTAGACCCCCGTACTATAATGTAATCCCCGACTTCATGTTTATGAAGCTAGAACAGCTCGTTAGCTGTAAGAACTTCAGAAAATATTAATTTCGAAATAGAACTAAATGTGAGAATTAAGTACCATTATCTGAGTTACGCTCCCGAAACTTTGTCTCGAACTTTAAAAGCCTTTTTCTCGAAACTACTTTTTTTCGAACTGGTTGACATGATACAGCAAGTTCCACCAAAACGATTTTATTTGAAATTTGGTGAAAATCATATTTGCTTATCCCTCTATATCGGGAACCACGGATTTTGAAAAAAATACAATTTTTAAAAACAGTGGCAAAAAGTTTTTTTTTCTTCAAATCGTCGTTATTCTGAGAAAAAAAGAATGTCTTTCTTTCCAAGGTCCGAGCCATAGCGACGTCCTTACTAATCCAGATTTTTTTATTTTCTTTGCTTCATAATACAAAGGTTGGAATCGCGGCAACCAGGACGCACCTTTTTTCGTACGAAAAGACGAGCTTTTTGCCTAGGCGCAGGCAATATTTTAGAGCTAACCTATACTATTATAACAACATTATTTTCGAGTCGATGCTACATAACTTAAACATAACTAAACTTAAAGAGACAAATGTACAAATTATACAAATGCAGACATTGACCACCTTATTAAATAATTGAATCTTTATAATAAAAACATAATAGTATATGTAGTAATATAAATTGATTATTTCTAAATGTAATTTTATTTTAATTTCTCTGAATTTATTTTGTATATTAATAATACATATTAATACATATATGAATATATATATTATTTTTATCATGTTTTAAAATAAAATAATATTGACAATTTTCATGACATTTTCCTGCGAATTTTTAAAAGGTAATTAAGATATTTCTGTTACATTATGTATGATTTTGTTTATTTATATAAATACAATATTATAGATTTCTTAGGATAATTAAAATAAATTGTCTACCTTGGAACAGGCGGCAGCCTAGTTAGGTTAAGACTTTTGTAAATTGAATGTACTCATAATTTGAACTCAATAAATAATTTTGAATTTGAAAAATACCAAAAAGAGGATAGAAAGAAATATATATTTAACTCTTTGTGGGCACAGAATGTGCCACACCAAAATAATATAACACGCTAAGGTTTAAAAAGGAGGACAATGGGAAGGGAAAGGGAATTTATGTGGAAGATTTCAAATGATAGTCTGGTTTTAAAACTTGTTATGCTTGGCGCGTTTCTGTCATTTTTCGGCAAAGCTTTCCAAACACGGGCTCTACGCACGGTGAAAGAGAATGAGAAGAAATCATTGCTGGGACTAGGGAGTAGTAGGTTACTTTTTGATCTCAGCGGACGTCCATGAGCCGATCGTGCAGTAAATCTGCCAGTGAGATAATTGCGAGCGACGCCATCAAAGATCTTGAAAAGCATATCAAAGAACTCTCATGTCTTTTTTCTCCCGGGTCGACAGCCAGTAAAGCTTCTCTCTGTACTCCATGATGTGGTCGAATTTTCTGAGGCCATGGATATAACGAATGCAGACATTTAACTTTGATGCATAACTCCTCTGTGAGGTCGAGAAATGAGACATATTCATAATCCATAAGGGGGAGGAGAGCAGACTGACAAATCGTAATCTCGCTCTCCTCTGGGAGGATATTTTTCAATATCAACGTTTTTAACCTCCATTCCTAATCTTTTCCAACCTAACTTTTTCTCTTTCCGGTTAATTGGATTTTCCGCAGTCTTTTGAGATTTTCTTTTTCGCCTCTCTTAATCGTATGATTCAATTAAGACGCTAATGCAGGTGACATTATAAGAGAATTTCCTTTGTAATTTTCCCTCTTTAATTCTCTCGAGGATTTTAAGATTTTTCTAGTCTTTGTAAAATCTTTTTATTTCCATCCGAATTGAATATTTCGCTTCTCGGAAGGGAAAGTTTCTCGTGGCCAAAATTTAATCAGTTTTCCGGAATGTGCCATTTGCATGCGTCCGTTTTTTATTCGAGCGAGGCGTGCGTCGGCATACATAATCGGACCGAATCCTTCCGAATGATCAGGCCGTTTAGGAACTGACGCCACATAGTCTGAGAACCTCGGTCACTTGAATGTTGATGGTTATGTTGAGTTATCAGCGGAACCGCAATACTGTAGCATTTTACCGCTGCCGACAACTAGCATTAAAATATTACATTATGATAACGAAGAATAAATGTATATATTATTATAGAAGCAGGAAGTTACAGAAATATTATATTAATGACCAAGAAACAGGGATGTAGTCATGAGATTAGACTGGCGTAATGTGGTTTAAAAATGGAAATTATGGTAGCTACAATTTTCACGCAAACTATTCAAACCCTAATATTCGTTGAGTACAGTTAAGCACAAACAATGAACATGCATTCTCATTTTTTATAATGCCAACATGTTTGGATCTTATTAAACTATGGTATAACGCCAAGAAACAAGGAAATAATGTGCTCTATCACAGACATTTTTCATATTAACTCTCCCGGTGCCTCGCCGTAAGGCGTTGGCATTTGACGGGCAGGTGGCGTAACTAGGCAGTGGATTGTTTTTCCTCCCAAGTCCACTGCGCTCACCTCACGGGAGACATAACGATCAACTATAGTTACATCTTCCTGGGGTGACGGTTTCACCTGTTGTAGTTGACACCTGTGGTTATAAGGTCCCGGGTTCGATTTCCGGCTGGATTACCATTTTCCATTGGGTTAAATTAACGGAATTACATTTTCAATTTTGTCGATCGAATGCAATAACAAGACACACACTTACACAAATGTTACACGCACACATA
Organism: Micropterix aruncella; assembly: GCA_944548615.1. Classification (NCBI taxonomy): domain Eukaryota; kingdom Metazoa; phylum Arthropoda; class Insecta; order Lepidoptera; family Micropterigidae; genus Micropterix; species Micropterix aruncella. Next base: position 15,020,132 of record OX155965.1, read on the forward strand.
CATATAAACACGTCATTGTAAGGTTGGTTGTAAGATATTGTCATATGACAATAAACCCGCCCATTGTGAAATTTCACAATAACGAGTATAAACAAACGAAACGAAAGAAACACATCATCAAGTATAACTTCATTATCAAGTATATCATATCAAGCATATCATCAAGTATAACACATCGGAAGAAACTTGCTTTATTTATTCAAGACTGGAATAAACTTGTGATGTCGATTTGGACAAAACCAATAATTGGCTCTTTTTAACACTAGCTCAAGTTATTTCGGAAAAAGTTGTGAGGATTTGAATCTTAAAATTGTGATTTCTCAATATTCACAACTCTTTTTTGACAACATTTTTTTTCTGTACTCTTTATTTATCTTACATCATTAGTCGGTCTTCATATTCTAAATATCCTATTCATCGTCATCGTTGCGGGCTTTCTATGGGCCATTAATGGACATATGTAGGTCTTTCAAAGTTTTCTACTCTCGCCGATTTTGATCTCTCTCCATCTGGTCTCGCACTTCGGGCCAACAAGTTCTAATAACAGGTAATTACGTCGTGCGTTTAGATAAACGATTCGACAGGCAATGAATGGTACTGCTCTATTTGAATGTTGATCTTCGTCTTCGAGTTGTCATCTTTTATCTAACTTTCGGGGTTCCCTTAGTTCTTCAATCATTGACATTATGTCTTCAATGTTAACGTTGAGCAGAATATATTTATTTACGAATCTAAGGTTTGAAAATCTCGTCCCGTCAGTGTTAACCTTTTCCATTACAGTTTTTCAAATCACTTTGGAGGAATCGTATCGCCTTGTCGTTCTCCTGCAGCCAGTTAAAATATATCCTCCTTTTTATGCAGACTTACCCATGCTCTGGCATTCTTTTGCCAGAGCATGGGTAACCGCCAACTCGACAATTTGCTAACACCCCTTAGATCGCCTAATTTTCTACGAAGTCAAATATCCTCACAATCGATGAAAGTCAATATAATGGGCTTTTTACACTTACTGCATTTCTCTGCCAGTTTCTTTAATGTATGCAGATGGCCCAAGTTCTAAAGTCAGTTTGTTCTCTTGGCTAATATGTGTCTAGCTAAGTTTGAAGCCAAATCCTCGTAAAAATGTTATATTGTCTCGAGAGTAGTTATCCAGCTTTTATGATATCGCCATACTTATGAAATAACGTAATAACAGCATTATTTCAACTTTAGATTCTATTAGGCACATGCTGAATAGTGTTATCAGAGACCAACATAATTTTTTTCTTTCTTTTAATTTTAAGCATTTCTGGTGAGATACCGCCTTTACCAGGGGCACGTTTACTCTTTAGCTAGTTCAGTGTTAATTTGATTTCTTCGAGTGTTACAACAGCTAATTTTACCCCACATTCAGTATTGGAAAAGTAATTGGCTGCGACTGTTTAAGATGAGCAATTATGGAATCTCACATTAACGGCACCTTATCTAAAATCTGCATTTCTATATACTGACGCTAATTCTCATAGATCTACTACTAATGCTTTTCGAAAATGTATAAACCTCATTTAAAGTCTTTTTAACTGGCTTCTATATGTATAACCATTGATTAAATAAGCATTTGTTATGATAATTCGATTATGATGATAACGAATTTTGAATTATATACATTTCCTTTTTATATTCGGATTTTGACAACTCCTTGATTTTTTATTATTTCTTTATTTTTTTAATTTTATTGGTGAATTATTTTTATTTATTTTTTCTACTGTAACTGGAAAAAATCAGCTTTGAACAGTCGGTGAAAAACGCCTTCGAAGCATTCAGTGATCCCTGTCCACGACAGTATTACAGCAGAGGAATAAAGCAACTCCCATTAAATGACAAATCTGCATAGATAATTGGGGTCACTATTTCTATTAATTAAATATATATTATTCATACGAAGTTTTTGGCATTAAATTTCTTTATAGAACAGCAACTTCACAGGCAACGACTGAATATTTATATAATAAGTGCTATGATTTAAAATTCATTTGTCATTATTTTATTACTATTTTTATGTCAATTTTTTGGAGCTTGGATTAGAAGGCGTATAGCAAATGAAATATGACATGATAATCGACACTTGGTAACATATATAGCATAAGAAGAAGAAACTTATATTACTAGTATCCATTTCCGCCGCGCAAGTTTCCGCAAGAAGTGTGATGAGCAATCGTGGAGGACGGATCTCGAGCGCCCATCATCGCGCGAGCGACTGGGAAAATTCGCATTTTCCGTGTCGGAAAAATTGCTTTTTTCCCCGCTCTTTCCTCCTTTGTGCCGAGATGCACTCGCTGGTTGCGACTATAACGGCTGCTGTTTAGTTTCGCCGTAAATACGTATAGGTGAGATGGCGACGGCGGTGGAATCTCAACGTGAACTACTATTCAATTTGAGATCCAAATAATCAATCTCACCCAGGACCGTTAATTGACGCATAATGAGAACCCTATTTGCATGGAACACTCAAAAATGTTGTATGAAAATGTGTGTAATTGCCGACTCTATCAGATGAGAAGTAATAACGACTACAACTAGAGTTGTCAACTACAACGGGCGAACCCGTCACTTCATGAAATTTTAACGAAATTATCGTTCTATCTCCCGTGAAGTGAACGCAGAAGACTTAGGACAAAACAGTCCACCGTCAAGCTCCGCCACATGCCCGTAAGAGGCCAACGCCTTATCCGCGAGATAACCAGGTATGTTACCCAGCGGTCTTACACTCACGCCCTTACGTTCAGTTAAGACCAGATTACTCCGGTCACTCGACTGGTTACGAGTTCGAGGTCGCTTGCGCGGTCCTCTCTCTTACGAAGCGGTGAAACGGTGTAAACCGAAACTATGGCGGATCACGGCATCCTTTGCCCGGCTGTTCACCCGGAATCGGGTAGCCGATGGTCGTTTCAAGAGCAGTCGCCGTGAGGTCAGCAACCACCCCCGCTCTATAAGAAACAGTACTGCTTCCACACTCCCCCGACTGTTAGTCAGAATGCACAATCGATTGGCTTACGTCGCACGGTGCGCAGGCCGTCCAGGAGCGCCAGAAGATTGACTCCTAGAGGAAACAGCCCTAAGGCCATAGTTCTACCCGGGCTCGCGCTTCATGCTTGGAGGACGCCCGATGGGTGTTGACCCGTGAGTGTGACCAACCCTGAACAAAATGGATCTTCGTGGCTAACTCAGCAAGGGCCCATAAGCTCAAATAACGACTACCGTAAGGTCTTCTCAAAACTACATAAATTTTCAATTAGATAGTTACTTTTTTGTTTTTATTTTACTTATCTTCTTCGTATATATTAAAATGAATCGCTCTGCGTTAGTCTCGTAAGATCTCAAAAATGACTAGACCGATTTGATTTTTTTTTATTGTTTGCCTTGATTCAGGGGTGGTTTACAAAAAAAAATATTTAAGAAAAATTAAAAGAAACAACTGAAAATCGAAAAAATCGAAATTGGTCATTTTGGTTAATGGGCCACTTTCAATAGATGGCGTTCGCGGCGATCCTTTTGTTTGACAGCTGCGCCATCCATAACTGTTATTCATTCCGTGCGATTGTGTAAAATTTCAAAAAGTCGAAAAGACGAAAAGTCAAAAAAGTCGAAAAATTCCGAAACGTCGAAATAGTCGAAAAAGTCAATAAAGTCCGGAAAGTCGAAAAATGCAAAAAAGTCGAAAAAGCCGAAAAAGCCGAAAAAGTCGGAAAAGTTGAAAAAGCATTTATATTTCATCATGTAAATTAAATATATTGAATTTATTTTAATTACAAACGATCTTCATTCACCAAACGAAATTCAAACCGTAGGTACATGATTCGGCCATATTATAGATTTGGATTTAGAAGGCTGATTAGGATCAATAAACGCTTATGAAGAGTTACAATCAACTCAATTTTAGGTGGTACGAAGTTCCCCGGGTCATCTAGTTATTAATAAAAGTAAGGACCTTAATGCGAGGCATGCAATAATATACATATGTTTATTTTTTTAATTTTCTATTTTCTATTTTATATATATATATATATATATATATATATATATATATATATATATATATATATATATATATATATATATATATATATATATATATATATATATATATATATATATATATATATATATATATATATATATATATATATATATATATATATATATATATATATATATATATATATATATATATATATATATATATATATATATATATATATATATATATATATATATATAAAGCTATAGGTAAAACTAAAACAAATTTTAAATGTGCGCCTCCAGGCGCACAATGGCGCACAATGTAACTCTTTTCCACCAGGCGCAGCACCTAGGGTTAAATATCAGTTTCGTACGCTTAATGCAAACCGTTGTAAATTGCTATAAATAAATAACTAAATGAGTGCCATCTACACGTTGTATTTTGCAGTAAAATCCTACCTGCCAAATAGTAGTATAGCGTTGAGCAATCTAATACGCATATAGTCAATGATAAAACTAATTGTAGGCTTGTAGACATGCGGTAGCAATAAGCGCCCTACGTGTATGTACCCGTAAACAGGACCAACTGCATCTGTCACTGTTTACATTACGATCTGTATAGATAGATGCGCCGACACTAAGGTAAATATACACTGTGCTAGTGGAGTTCTCTTCGTGTGCAACTATTTCGTTTAATTTTCGAGTCCGATTTTATGCGCCGTCGTAAAATGGCAATGCAGTAACTCGCAACAGTCGGATGTGCACTTGCTGCACCGCGCTCCGCGCTGCAAAAGCGTCCGCGTCGCTACGTGTTCCGCAGTTATGGCATTCTCTTTACAGTCCTGCCCAACTTACAAATTGCACTTACCCCATTTATATAATGCTTATGCGCCGCCGCGTAGTATAATTAATTAAACGTTTGAAATACAGAATGACCCCTTGTGCGTGTCGAGCTTGTTTGTAGAAGTGAGTATGGATTTAATAATGATTACATGCTGGTTGAGCATGAGTGATATGATTCAAAAGAGGGAGTTTGAAAGAAAAATTGATACGTTAGTAAGAAAAAGTTTATTTTTTATTGGAATAATAAAAAAATAATAATTTAACAGCAGCGTAAAATATCTAGATTACAATGTTCAACATTACATGCCTGAACATAAACATTCGTTGCTTTTTTCCCTTTGTTTTGATACTTTTATTGTATTATGTGATTATTTAAATTGTATTATGTGTATTATGTGATTATTTTAAATTGTATTGTATTATGTAATTATTTTAAATTTTGTATAAAGTACCTAATTTGACTAATAGTATATAATATGTATACCCACGTGCATGAAAATAGTTCAGTATTTTTCATTTTTTCTACTCTCCTAACAGAGTAAAAGATTAATCGCAAGAGTTGAAAAGATTGTAGTTGAAATCGTTCCACCAGAGGGCGCGCATAGACTTGAAATGCTGTTAACAGATGCGTCGTAGGGCCCAAACCACAATTTCGATTAGAATATCTCTTACACAAGCGACGCAATAAAAACACCGTAAATACGATGGTTTCTAACATATTTTTTTTGTGAAATCTTTAAATAATAAAAATACTGCATCATATTGGAAAATAGCCATTTTAATACAACGACAATTAAATACTAAAATATTCTACTTTGCTATTATAGTCACTTGAAACAATCGCTATTGGGGGGGGGGGGGTGGTGCGGGAGGGGGCAGAGGGTTGTCTGATTGCCAGGGGGAAAGTCTTGCGGTGACACGACCGATTTTTTTAATTCATGTGCCGTGTAAAACCGACTTTAGTCAACGCCATTGTCGCTTTGTCACTATAACTTAGTAGCTGCCTAATTTGTTATCATATCAACTGTACTTTCTCTTACTGCATGTAGACACATTCGTCTATAAATTCTGTGTTAACATTTTTAATGTTAATATGTATTGTTAAAATAAACTTAATATTCTATAATATTTAATATATTTTATGTCGATATATTTTCAACGACTGTTGAATTCTAATATAATTTCTAATCATCATATCATGAGTTTTTTATTCAAAATAGTACGAAATCGTAACTTTTTGACGTCAATAATGCATAGGTACAAACATACATAAATGATAAAAAATTAAGATATTGTGACATTATAACAAATTATTGTGATATATAACGTGATATTAATAATCGAGGTAACCATTTTATTTCCAAGGGTCTTTGTCGTCTAGATAATCATTTATTTTATAGTAGCCCTTTGAGTACAGCTTCTTCTTAATAAATGACTTAAATTGTGTCACAGATAAATTTTGCATTTTTACTGGGACTTTATTGTAGAAGCGTATACATTGCCCTTTGAATGATTTTGTGGTTTTGGAGAGTCGACTTTTTATGGTCAGCAAGTTTATTTTTATTTCTAGTATTGACACCAAGCCTCTCAGAGTTTTTTAAAAACAGTTCTTTATTTGTATGCACATACATTAAGTTTTCATAGATGTAATGAGATGCAAGTGTCAAAATATTGATTTCTCTAGACTTCTAATATAGTAAAATACTAGCGTTAAGTGATTATTACGACATACTTTTTTTTGTATATTCTGAATAAATAAAACTATACTAATATTGTGTAGTGTGCTACATTGCCACCTTACGGAATTGCACAAAATATCGATTATTTTCGGATTCAAATTTGGCCATCCGCGACGCGAGGACGCACTAAGGAGTATTTGGGTGATCTAGGCGGGCAGAATTTGATTACGAAATCTTAACGCAGGTACACAGAAAAGCTTACTATTTATTGCCAAATGTTCCACGACAAAAAGCGAACTCTTCCCCTTCTCCTCGCATCACCTTAGCGGTCGGAACTTGGTCGTTACTTGGCGTCCGTACGTCGTCTGTACGGCGTCGAACACGTATCGTTCTCCGCATCTGTATTGTGTTCGCGTACTTGATCGTTAGTATTATTTACCTCGTTGTACAGTAAAAGTGCAAACCATGGGTAGTATATATTCTTCTTCTTCTCGAATGCCTCTCCATTACTAGAGGTTGGCTGTTAGCTCCAAATACTTTTGTCGATCTTGCGCCATCCGGAAAGCTGTTCCGAAATGGTGATCCCGGTCTACTCTCTGGCATTGCACAGCAATGACTTTTTCCATATATTATATTATATGAATTTAACCATATCATAGTAAGTACCATTTAAGTAAATGCTTGTCTAGAGATTGATGTTGGATTTCTACGTGAGGGCATCTCGGGATTCAACGGGCATTCTAGCATTAAATCACTAACCAGAGTGGGATAGAAATACAAACTGCCTCATAGTATTTTGAATAAACTGACTTATTTTAAATATATTAGGCCTATCTAATTATTAAAAATAATACTAACAGCAAATACTACAGACATGATAGTCTTGACAGACAGCCAAGCTGACATTAAAATATGTACATTATAGTCAATAATGTGCCTATTAACAGCTTACATAATTACCCTTGAGATGACTAAATATAACGTTTACCTCAGCTGCAATAGGACTACCGAGACATGAGAAATGCATGTAAAATCTGTTATAAAAGCTACGCCTAATATCTCTAAGTTGAAAAGGGTATCAGACGGAAGCTACATTAGTTTATACCTCAAGATGGATTCTATTAATACTGCATATTCTCTATATTGCTTTATCATTTAAATACTAAATATTGACAAATACATTGTTTTTAATATATGAGACAATCGGAGGATACTCCGTATAAGCTTAGTAGATGGCGTCACGCATGTAGATGTCATAAAATTTTTGAGACAAAACTACAGAAATATCGAGTATACATAAATATCCGTAAACTCTTATACTGTATTACGATTTGCTTATGCCATTCGGGATACAGAATGATACATGAATGAATGATGAATGATAGAAACGTTGCAGTGCTCCCGGTTTCCCCATTAACATAGGGATAGTTTCCCATAGTGTGTGCTGCGGTACCCTACGGTGCCACGTAAATAGATCAGGAATACTGTGAGGCGCCTATGATCCTCCCTGACTACTTAGCACGTTAGAATATTCGTGCAGTTAGCCGATCGGACCATCGCGTCGTGTCCAGTAGCGTCGTCAGAGTATCTCGCTAGTGGTCGATGTATAGTTGAGAGTCGCGTAAAATAGAAAAAAAACGTAACTTTATTGTACCAAAAACACTAAAAATGATAAAGAATAACTTGAATTAAAAAAATATATTAGTTGAAATGGCAGACTTATCGCTCTACGATTTCTTATAGGCAACAGTCATCTGTCCTAAAAAGGTGTATCTACTATTTTTTTCCAAAATTTTATTGATTTTTGTTGGAAAAATGATAAGTGGCCCACAAGTTAGGATGCGGCAAATATGTAGACATGCGGCAAATACGAAAATGCAACAAATATTTAGACAGCTACTTAGATTTTGGCTTCGCTTCAATAAAAGTTAATGATGAAAATAGACCGCAGTGCGTGATCTAAAGTTCTCAAGGATTTATTTTACAATACCCTCATGGTGAAGCCATCAAAGTGGCGCGTAGAACAGCGACGTGCAAAAATCCTTACACTATTGCCGGGATATTTATTCTAATAGCTGCCGTGGACATGGCTAATGTAATAATCGGAAAAATGCGAGAAACTTCTTTTGTAGAATTCTCTGTCAAACAATAACATCGTTCAGATAATCCAGAATATAGCTCAGGGATCTCAACGATCAATCGATAAAAGAATTGAATTTAAAATTTGGACTTCGAGACACTTACAGACACGCTGACAAGAGAGCTTCAAGCTTTAGCCTTAGCCTTAGCTAAGCTGAAGCCTATACGCCTATCGCAGGATGCTACACATAAGCAGGGTTGACACAGTCAGGAATGAAGATGTCTCAAGGCGCCTGAGCAAGAACATGGAAATATCGAGGATAATAATGACCTGCAAACTCGAATACTTCGCTCATATAACGAGTCGTCCCGAAAGATGCATCATTATGCACTAAATAATTCAAGGCAAAATATTCGTTAAAGACGTCTGGGATGAAGAACAACATCTTGGCTACGTAATCTACGGGACTGGTTTGAGACATCTATTTTATCCTTCTTTTGAGCGGCGGCCAATAAAGTTATTATATCCAATGTGGGTAAACGTTCGGCAGCGGACATAGCACCAGAAGAAGAAGAAAAATAAACTTGCATGCTATGTAGAATTGTCAGTAATATAATAAATAATAGGATTGCGATATTGTACGTGACTGAAAGCGCCAACACCGGTTCCTTTGGAAGACCTCCTAACCGTCACTGATCCTCACTCACATTCCTCTGCGCATATGTGTCTCAACTTCGTCCGGTTCGCTCAGCTAAGGGTGAGGACGGAAAGACTGGCCTGGCCTTAGTTGGGGCGAGGGCGGCTCCTTCGGCATGTATTATTCAGCAAATTTAAAGGTCACTTGATATTTCTCCTTCAATTAGTCCTCCACAATTATTTATCAATTATGCAAGGTTGGCAACCCCGTCTCACTCGCAGGCACTTTACCTTGAATCAAACCGATATTCTCGGTACTGACTTCCGATTTATTATACGGAAAAATTTGTACAGATTTTACATACAATTTAGTTTCTCTGCGGGATTCCAAAAGATCTCTTTTAATGATTTTTTCTATTTCTATAGAGCAAAGCGCCGCTTATGTGCGAAATGCTCTTATTTAAATAATGTTGCTTTATAGTAATTACTTATTTCAATTTACTTTTTTTTAATTTTTACTTTATAAAATTGCATATAAGGAGCAGATTTTGACAAAAAGTTAATATAAATATTGATATATTTTTTTTAAAGATTAACAGAAGATTACCAGATGTTTGTGTCGATTTTATAACCCCACTAGATCTTATGTCTGTTCTGGGATCTGCTGTTTAAAACATAGTGATTTCAGCTTTATTACTCTTTATGCTTTTAATTTATTTAGATTGCTTATTCATTCTTAAAAACTATAAAATGTTTATTTAAATGAATAACTAACTAACCGACTGATATTAAATACACAAAGAAGTAAATAAATAAATGTTTAACTATTCCTTATTACGCATTTACGAGTATAGGTCATTGTTAATAGCTGCCTAGTTTAATCTATTACGTACATAATTATTATTATTATGTACGTAATAGATTAAATTAATTAGATAATTAGAAATTAAATTAATTAGAAAGTAATAATTAGTTTAAACAAAATAGATAAATAGCATAATAGTTTAATCTATTACGTATAATCATATTAATTTGTATTAATATAATTAGGTAAATGCACCTGGTAACTTACATCCTAGGTCAGGATGTAAGTTACCATTTCTTACCAATTTTACTTTTGGTCATGAGGCACTGTTAACGTATTTTTTCAGTTTGTTTGTTTATTTATTTCATTCTGTTGATTGCCCTCTGCACTTTTGCCTCCGCTAAAGAAGAGTAGAAGAATTCATTTAGACGCGGCGCCAGAAACGCATATTGCCTCTGCCCAAATCTAGTATTCACTGTTTTTTGTGGTTGTTTACTTTTATTTCGAATATCATGTTAGTGGTTTAGGTGGAACTAAGCTAAGTGCTTCTATAGAAATGACTAAAAATAGTTCACACGTTTATTTGACTCACATGCAATACGTCCAATAAGTGTTCCAGTTTTTCTGCATTTACTTTAATCTTTTGAACTTCAAATTTATTTAAAATATGGCTATATTCTCTTCCCCTATAGTTTTCCAGACTTCTTGAAACTCTACCATTTCAAAAAAAGACTGCCTTGTAATATCATACATATTAAGAGTAAAATAAAAAAATGCTGCTTTATCGTGCAGGAAATGTCCATCATTAGAATGAGTTAAGAAACAAACGTGGTCCAGGAGCGGCAAAGACGTATTAAATGCTATTATAAGGTTTTAAAATGTCTATAAATTAGGAAAAGTGAATTAGACACATAATTAGCACTTTGTTTGTTGCATTATCGTCTGTTCAGTGACGGATTAGCCCATGTAGAGGAGGCCCTTAGGCCGTCAAAATCTCGGGGCCCTCTTTGCCAATGTCTGGGTCCATTCGACTATTCTAAATGCTAATAATGTTATCTTATAGGAAAGACGCGCGCTTGTAAAGAAAACACGATTCTGACGATGATAAAGTGTAGAATAGACGTGTATATAAACAAAATTTCTGACAACTTTTATGTCGCATAGTAAAGACGCGCATAAAATCAAAATACCAACTGGCTAACTGTTGATAATAAATAACCATTATTAGTTTCATCGGATGAAAACGATTATAATAACTTTTGTCCTTAAAATTTCATAACAATGATTTTTGTTATGTATATTAGAAACCATTTTTAAAATTATGATTGTGATGATCATTTCTCGTGAGGCCCCTAGAAGGCGTGGTGCCTATAGGCAAGTGCCTACTTGGACTTTTGGATAATCCGGCACTGCGTCTAGCTGTATGCAACGGAACACTGTGCGACGTTGCTTGGATTTGCTTGTCATTCATTCGCCGAGTGCACTGCGCGTAATTGGTTTACTTTCATCAAAGTGACCTGTCTCCATATCGAAGGTATCATGGCCACCCACAAACGACGTCTTGCACGCGGCACTCTCCGTAAGGGCGGCGGCACGCACATCGCCCATTACGCGCGGGCCGCGATGTATAAATATTTATGAAGTGTCCGAGCGAATCGTCTGGAAAATAAGTTCGGGGAGAGTTATTATGGGACAGCGACGTTGGACGCAGGTTTATTACAACCGGAGCCCTGTTTACTGCCTACGCCTTAAGTAACTGGACATTAATTGAACTCGTGTGAGGCCTTCGGTTCAAGTTCATGACTTTCATACCGACTTTATAATCGTCGTCTCGGCACTAGGTAGTTACTAAAATTCAATGTTTATTTAGAAAATAAAGACAAGTGGTAATTTTACTTAACTTCTACTTTTTGTCATGAGTGTTATTCTATCGCTAATATTTATTAGTCATTTATTTATTTAATTAATTTAACAATTCATTTACAATGCATCGTATCACCAATAATCATATCATTAAAAAAAAATATCTAATTAAAATAAAAATTCAAATTGAACACGGCCGACATGAGCATTAGCATGTATGTATTGCTGCTGCCCAACTAAGTGCCAGGACTTGTTCCGTCCGAATATCGATCCTGATCCGTGGTTCGCGTGCACTAAGGAGAATTAAAAAAAAGTTTGCAATATAAAAAAAAGGAAAAATAAAAAACAGTGCCATTTTTTAAATCTTTGCTAATTTGCGGAAAAAAAGAATATATTTTCTTCTATTGTCCGGGCCAAAGCGACGTTCTTAATATTCAAGTTTTTTTTTTAATTTCATAACACTACAAGGGTTGGAAACATGTCATCCAGGACGCACCTTTTTTTTAGCCCCCACTTCACTTCACTATCCTTTAATTCTTTGATTTTTTTTTGTGATATTTTTTTGTGTTTTTGAATTGTCGATAAACATTTTGTAAAAATATGTTTTAATTTTCGTTATCTTACTCGGAAAGACGCCTAAAATTTAGGCCTCCAGACCAGAATACCAAAAGGTCTTCTTTCTTCGTTATTATACATTGACATTCGTTATTATAATTGCACATCATAAAACTTATCACCCATATTTTATACTTATCATTTAAATAATGTTATAAATCAAAAATACTGATTACACATCAAATTACACTGCACTGACACATCAAATCAAATTGCAGTCAAGGCGGCACTCACGACTGACAGCATTGCGACAATCGCTTAGATTATTGTTGAAGCGTGCGTCTGTGTGAGTACGTTCGTTTCGAACGTGTGTACGTAGCTTCCATACTGCTTTAGCTATATATTTACTGTGCCAATATGCTTGTTCTTTCAGCTGAAATTTGAAATAAGTTAACTCCCTCTGAAAGTAGCTTTCTCTTTATCTGTCCTATAAAATTTCAATAGAGTTACCTCCGCGCATTAAAATCTCAATAATCCCGCCTTCGACGTACCTAATTCACTAACGAAAATAAATTGGAAGATAATAACTGCTATCCAGCATGAAATTAATTTATTTTCCGCTGAGCCTTTTGCGCGCCTTCGCCTGCTCCAGTCCTCCCTCTACTAATTCCGTCGCCCTTTGCCACAATACAACAACTTTTAATCTCGTCCTCACCCCGCCCAAGCGCCTCGACGGGAGGCGAGCCGCTGCCGCCGCGCCGCCCGCCCGTACCGCCATTATACAACAGAAAAAGCCCCAAAGCCAATAATGTGTAAATGATGCGCTCAAAGCGGAGAAAACAATAGCGCCTCCTGACCGTAAAGCACTTTTACACTATCCGGTCCGGTTCTGGATCGGGCATAAATTTGCTGCTATTCTACAGGGTGAGTTCTAGTTAAACGGCATCCATTAAGGGGATGAATCAGAAAGAACAGGTTAACAACTTTAATAAAAAAACATTTTTTTTTTCAATTTGAAGAACTTTACTGTTAATACAACTTTGACAAGCGTTTGAGCGCTCTGCGCCACCTAGCGGTGGTTAAAGTATCGCTAGTAAACAATATTAGCGATATGTAATCTACCGCTAGATGACGAATCGTGCTCATTATTTTTATAATATTTGTCAAAAAGCAAAACTTATCATATTAATTAAATTAAAAAAAATAAAAAAATATCTTTTTGTTTTTTTTTCCAAAAAAAATAATTAAAAGTTGCTTACATGCCCGTACTGATTCAGCCTCTTTAAGGATGCCGGTTAATACCTGTATAACGCAAAAAGTTGAATTGTTTCTATTTCTCGATGCTGCCCAAACCAGTGCACAAATAAAATTATTTAAATTTTAAAATGATACATCACTTCATACGCTTCTAATGAGTCTTATTTATGTCTGTGTCTGTGCGTTGACTTGAACAGCAGCAATATTTGAAAAAAATCGATTCTCTTGTTTTATCTTTCAGAACGGCAGAACAATAGAATTCATGTAATATGCATTAGGTATAGGTCCCTTTCTCAAAAACCAAAAAAAATAAACAATACTAGATTCGATCATTGTAATGCTAAACATGGTAGGATAAAAAGTTTCGGACGCGCGATATTTCGAGACAAAAAAAACAAACTTACATAAACAACAAAAAAAATACTCAGTTTTTAGGATTGTTTTTAAAAACTACAGCCATACAGGGTGAGTCCTTGTAGTGGGTGAATCAGTACAACAAACTAAGCAAATTTTGACAAAAAAACCCTTTTTTTTATTAAAAAAAATATATAATTTGTATACTTAAAAAAAACTACGAGTACGATGCGCGTCTACTCTCCACAACGGCGGCTGCAACGTCGCCGAATCCCACAACATACAAACTTCACGCAGTAAAATCGTTTTATCCTATTTATAATTTAAACAATAATTGGTTATGTCACCCTAAAACTTTGCAAGCAAGTAGCCAAAGAGTTATGGAAGGATTTTGAGCGTGAAGTACCTTTTGGAAGGAGCTTGGCCTGATTGAAAGTTCAAATAAAAGTATTGTCGGCAAGCAATAATCCAGGGTCCCACATTAAGATTTTCATCGAATGCAAATTAGTCTGGGATCTATCGTGAAGAAATACAAACAGACCCAAAGCCACACAGATAATAGGGCGGTTTCGACTACAACTGACAAATGACTAATCATTCTTTCAGCCGTGGGATGAGCGTAGAAGACTTAGAGACAAGATAATCTACTGTCTAGTTTGCCAGCAACCCGTTAAAGTCCGACGACTTACGGCGAGGCACCAAGAAAAGTACCTAGCGGGCAGCCTCGCCCCCTAACTACCAGTTTTGGTAGGATATCGCCGTCTTGAATTAACCTTCAGGATACCTCCGTCCTCCGGACAGTTTGCGGGTCCGAAATTAATTAAATTACCGTTGTGTTACAGCGGTAATTTAATTAGAATCTATCGCGGATCTGGGCGTGCTTTGCCCGTGGTGCCACACGGCATCTAGTGGCCCAAGGTCATTTCAAGAGTGGCATGACAACAGGTCAACATCCATCCCCGTTGCTTAGGAGACAGTATATTTCCATAGCCTCCAGACTCCTTCAGCAATTAGTCAGAATGCACAACCGATTGGCTTCGCCGAACGGTGCGCAAAACGTCCAGTGGCGCCGGGATGCAGTCCCGCCGCGAGAAAGCGGAGACGCAAGAGTCTTACCCGGGGTAGCATTCCACACGAGGAATGAATAGGAGCTGAATCGTGTATTGAGCCAATCCGAAAACAAAGTGTATCTTGTGGCCCAAGCTGCACGAAACCCTTCACCACCTAACGCATTCAGTATTCTATCTGGATAGGGTCTTAATCGTCTCTGAGTAGCTCAAAATGTATATTTCCAACTTCATCTCGAAAACGAAATTTTGCGTGTTCATAGTACTTTCCCCTCCTCATTGGTTGGTGGGCCGTGAAAGTAAAAATGTAGTGTCTAGTTTCTGTAATATGTATTTTTTTAATAATATAATGTGTACCTGAAGCCAATTTATAATCTATTTGTGACACCAAAATTTTGGGCCTAACTGGATGGCCAAGTTGCTAGTATGGATACTATAAACGTGTTCAATACCTAGTCGATTTCGCAGCTTAGTAATGAAAAAGCACCCTTACGGTGTCAGCCGTAGTGACGTTACTTCGAATTGGCGCGCTAACTTTTCTATTTAACCAAAAACGAACCTCACAAAGGAATCGTTTTACGGTTAATATTGATTACACATCGGAATGAAATATCAAACGCGGACAGGCTTTGATTTTGAAAGCTGACATCAAACGTGAGTTTTGCTCAGGTAATATTATTATTCGAGCATCGGTGGTTTAATCATTTTACTCAATATCATAACCAAATTAATATCGTTGTCGCTGTTTTTCAACGATGATATAGCATGAAAGAAAGTTGTTTAAATCAACCTACTCATAGCCGCCATTTTTAAATTGCATTAAACTTTAGGATTCGAAACTGGAGCACCCTAGAAACTCTATTATCTCTTAATTTGCATTTACCATTCGAGGGGCTGAGTCGACTGGGTGAAATCGGTATGAAATATGACCTGAAAGTGACCTGTTTGTGAATAATGATCGAGTGGATAGTGAGTAAGGCGATGGGATAAAAAAACGCAAGTCATAACCGGAATCCCAATCAGACGCGTTAGCTCTCTGGCGGGAGGAAAGCGCAGATAAGAGATTGATGGGAAAAGCGTAATGGGGGTCGTGTCATATTTCGATCTACAAATGCTACGTTTCTATTTTCTCGATGTTTCTACGTCGTGTAAAAATATTTATGTGGCTTTGCCGAATAACTGGTAGTCAACCGTCGGAACTATTTTTGTTATGTTGTTGTTAAGGGTTTTCCTAAGGTCTTTATGAGCCTTGTAACTCGGCGGCCATTGCTGATCTATTGTATTCGCCACCTGCTATAGTTCTGCGCTAAGCCTCGTGTCATTTACAAACCGCAACAGGCTTTTGGCGCTAGATTGTTTTACCTCCTCAGGTTGGAGAATTTTTTTACGCATCAGCAAGCCACACTTGCACATGAGGTGCAGGGGAGTTTCCTCTGCCTCTTGGCAGAACCTGTACGTTTTCGTGTCCTAAAGCTTGAGGTTGTTGTACAAGTGTTTGTTCAGTCCGTCGTAACTATGTACATCTCTCAACGGTGAAAGCTATAGTATTGCTAAAAGAAACCCGAGAAGATTCAATTCTCAAGATGAACACTTGTTTAGAACGCTTGTATCAACCCTGATTGGGATATTAGTATTGTCTGAGCAGTATTAACTAAATGAGCCGGCTTTCGTTTCAGAGCGCATTAAGCCAGCCGATATGTATACGAAAAAGACTTCTTACCTTGCAAAAGGTTATATATTTCTAAATATACATTACCGGCCTACAACCGAGAAGGAGGTAAAGTAATGCGCAAACATTTTTTTTGTTGAGATGACGGAAATACATTTTGTATGCAGGTATGTATGTATGTATGCGTCAGTATACAACACGTTGTAGGTATGTATGTATGTATGAATTTACAAACCGCAACAGGCTTTTGGCGCTAGATTGTTTTACCTCCTCAGGTTGGAGTATTTTTTAACGCATTAGCAAGCCACACTTGCACATGAGGTGCAGGGGAGTTTCCTCTGCCTCTTGGCAGAACCTGTACGTTTTCGTGTCCTAAAGCTTGAGGTTGTTGTACAAGTGTTTGTTCAGTCCGTCGTAACTATGTACATCTCTCAACGGTGAAAGCTATAGTATTGCTAAAAGAAACCCGAGAAGATTCAATTCTCAAGATGAACACTTGTTTAGAACGCTTGTATCAACCCTGATTGGGACGTATGTACGTATGTATATGTGTATGAATATATGTATGTATATATGTATGTACATATGTATGTACGTATGTATGAATGTATGTATGTATGTATGTATGTGTGTATGTATGTGCGTGCGTGCGTGCGTGCGGGCGGCGTGCCTGCGTGCTGGCGTGCGTGCGTGCGAACGTGCTTGCGTGCGTGCGTACGTGTGTATGTTTGTGCGCATGTGTGTTACTTTGTTACCTTGTTACGTTGGCAACCAGAGACGATATAGGTTACCATGGCAACGAGAGGCAGGAGAAATAAGAAGAAAAAGAGTGAAAGATTATTCTGTTAAAATATTTTCGTTCATTCACCCATAAATAGGTAATGTAACAAATATTTTCAATAATTTGTTTTGATGTTAAAATTAATAAAGTAGATTGTTGGAAACGTTGTACTGCCACTATTGAATTCGCCGCCAGAACCATTGAAAATACTATTGACTGGAGCCACACCTCAACAAATGTTGTTTTTGAGTAAAATTCGCAAATTCAATTCTTGCTTAATAATGACATCATTTGTAGCAACAAAAATCATTCAGAATGAGGATGGTCCCAATTTTGAATTGACGTTAATGATTCAGGGCCTAGTGTATCATCAAATTGGTTCTTTAATCTCAATGCCTGATGCCGATTCAAAAATTCTAGCAAATCTACTTCATGGGCGATGAGGAGCAACAAATAAACCCACGCTGCCGATACAACCACATCGAGAGGATAGACGAGCGAGAACTTGTAGTGACGTTGGAACCGTTTTTGCGAAATCACGACCAATTAGCTTAGTTCTGTAAAATGACAACTACATGATGGTGATCAAAGCAGACAAATTAATATAATAAACGGAGTCATTAATAACATATATATTAAAATAGAGCACGATTTCTGAGATATATGTATATATAGAGTATTATTTTATATTTACCTATAAAGTATATATTTATTTATGTACGTACGTGTATATTTATATGTATATACCTAAATTTAATATTATTACGCTTTATTATTTTGGAGACATATCTATCTTCTTAAATTTAACATAATAATATACAAAGACAATACAGCAAGTTACGAAAACCACTTTACCTTCTTTTATATTAAGCCTACCTTAGTACAGGCGAGGCCTAGTTAGGATGGCTTTGAATTTAAAAATATATGTAATATTATAGATTATTAAAGAATTTTTAATTCGAATTTAAATTTGAAAAAAATATCTTAGCTACTGTTTGAAATAGGTGCAAAACAAAAAAAAACTATATAATAGTAGTATCTGTCCAATGGAAACATCGTTCGAGACTCGTCACCGCTTCCGCAGCGCTGGCCGCTCGATCGAGTTAAACCTTTTAAAGGCCTAGCCGACGGGTGGATCGACCCCGTGAGCAGTTGAATGCTTTTTATCGCCCGAGGCGCCTTGCTTCGTTAAGAACTAATACATACCTCCTCCTCGTCTCCACCCTCCATCGCACCCCGCCGTCCGTTGACGTAAGATTGGACGACGCTTTATGTCTTGTGCAACGAGGAAGTGTTTTCGGTAGGAACGGAGAGATGAACGGAGGGGATTCGTACGGGGTTATTGGCTTTTAAGCTCGAAATAGGTAAAGTGAACGTACGTGTCCTTGCAGATGGTAATATTTTGTAATGTTTTGAAAGTGGACTACTTTCTCCAGTTTGTAGTTTCCCGCCTCTCCCCTCATTCCATGTTCACACGAACATGGAATGAGGGGTTTATAGCATAATTTTGCCAAACTCGTATTATAATAATAATTATAATAAAAGCCTATATTCACTGACCGTATTGTACAGTTTTGACTTATGTGACACTTAAAAAACAATAATATTTTTACAAACAGAATCTAATTTTGAAATTAGATATCATGTTCTTTAGCCAGTTTGTTGATCAGGTTGTCCTTCGACATAGGCCTCTTCCATTTTATTAACCCATAGACAAACTGGGCTACCTGCCCCGGGCAGCAATTTAAGGGTGCGTCAAAGTCATGTGTTAAAAAAAACTGGTTTAACTAAAGCATCTAACATCCAGGGCGCGTCATATAATCCATTGTTCAATTGATTTTGGTACGCATCCTATGTTGATTTTCGAACGAATGCGCACTGTGTGTGATGACTATGCCAAGGGAATTCCAGTCGCGTCTAGAAAAATAATTACCACCGACAGAAGAGGGCGGGGCTACACGAGCGGAGCCAAATAAATCCGAATATAATATGTAAATATGACAACTGAAGATCCGCATAAAATATTGGGTCATATAAAAAGTCACTCACTCCCCCGATTGTCAAACGAACATGTGCTTAAAAGGTGACATTTGAGGTTACATTTTTCCCGAAAATAGTTTTCTAAGCCGTGACTTGTGTAAAAAAATATATTGATTTGAAAATGAGTGCAATTTCTTAAGAAATACGCTTTGTGATGCTTTTTTACTATAAAAAAGGGAGAAACGCTCCAAACACATTCTAAAACTTTGCAAGTGCACAGTAAGAATGTTGTGAGTGAACGAAGGACTCAGGAGTGGTTTGCTGGATGCCGTTCCGGAAATTTCGATATGAAAGGTGCACCTCGCTCTGGTCGGCCGCCAGTCAAAGAAGTCGATGAAATTTTGCAACTCGTGAAGCAAAACCGGCAAGCAAGCTGCCAGTAAATACCGGAGGCACTAAACATCAGCCACATGATAGTGTGTAATCGTTTGAAAACAGCAGGCTACAAAAAACCTCGATGTTTGGGTGCCACATTAATTACCGGAAAAAAATTTGATTGACCGAATTACCACCAGAGAAATGCTGCTGAAACGCATTGAAATCGAACCATTTTTGAAGCGATTTATTACAGGTCATGAAAAATGGGCGGAATACGAGAATATTAAATGCAAGCGATCTTGTTCAAAGGCTGGCGACCTTCCACAAACGACTTCAAAGCCTGCATTGTCGGCAAAAAAGGTTATTTTTTAGTGTTTGGTGGGATCGGAAGAGAATTGTCCATTATAAGCTGTTGCAATCTGGTGCAACCATCAATTCGGTCCTGTACTGTGCACAACTTGAACGTTTGAACAAAGCAATCCCGAAAGAGGGACCAGAATTCGCCAACAGAAAGGGAGTTGTGTTCCATCATGACAATGCGTGGCCACATACTTCTTTGATAAATCGGAACAAATTGACGGATCTTGGTTGGGAAGCTTTGATGCATCCACCGTATAGCCCGGATCTTGCACCGTCTGACTACCATTTGTTTCGGTCTCTGCAAAACTTTCTTGATGGTAAAAAATTGGCTGACCTATTGGCGCCGCTAAAAATCACTTGGCCAAGTTTGTCGACGATAAACCACAGAAATTCTACAGCGATGGAATTATGAAGCCACCCAAAAAATGGCAAAAGATCATAAATTATAATGGTCAATATATACTTGATTGAAATTCATTTTCAATAAAGATTTTTTTTTTCAAAAGTGTACTAAAAAACCGCGGAGACTTTTTTTATGAACCAATATAACTAATCTAGCTCGAAAATATTCCACAGACTAAATCTCTCGGCTGTTGATTTCTGCCATGAATTCGCCTTATTTAAGCAAGCTACACTGGTAATCGGAATCAACATAAGTTAATAGTAATAAACTCATTTTAAACAACATTTTTTATTACAATGCTCTGTACCGAGCCAACCTTGGGTGCAGCAGCCATGAATGAATGCGTATACAAAATTTCGTTTCTGTGCTGTTAACCGTTGAGGAATCCCCTCGTTGAAAGCCAACCCTGGGTGCAGCAGCCCTGACGCGACGAAACTTAGTACTGGATATCATAATTGGACGCGTATACAAAAAATCGTTTCTGTGTTGTTGACCGTTGAGGTGTCCCCTCTTGCAGCAGACCTGTCGCGGTGAAACTTAGAAAGGACTATCATGATTGAATGCGTATACAAAATTGTGTGTCTCTGTTGTTGACCGTGGAAGAGTAGCCTCGTCGGAAGCCGATCCTGGTTGAAAAATCAGGTCATGCTCACCACAAAAATGCATTATCATCGGACATACATTGCAAGGTAAATAAAAGCTTGTAAAACATACAAGTGCTTTCAACCTATTGCAACATGTATGTGCAAACATGGCTTGCAAGAAGCCGTTCTCAATTAGTAGAAATTTAAATACTGCACATTACCTACGACATCTACAAGTTGTAAGTAACTAAAAATATTTAAAACTAATCTGAATTCAACAATGAGTCAGATACGTCTATCCGGTGCGATCATTGCGATCGCGATCTTAGGAAACGAAAATTAAACTCCCTATGATACGATTTTTTATAAGGTAATAGATGCTTTCGCGGAAAGAAAGCTTGGCGTATAAAATTGTATCATGATTAGATAGTATTTGCTGGGACATAAAGATTGAACGTGTGTATATAGTCCAGCTTCTACGTTGTCTACACTGGTTGTATTATTATTTATTGCGTAGCCGGCGATTGAGGAGAGGGTCGCCCTCGCAGCCAATACGCTGCTGTCGGTGCCGCAGGACCTCGTACTTCATTCACGATTCGCTTCCATTCTTGACGATTTTTGGCGACGTATCGAGCATCGATATCCGAAAATCGTTACTTCTTAAGGTCGTCTTTGATATTATTTAGCCAAGTATTCTTCGGTGCCGAACGCTGAATTCTCCATTCTGTCGGACGTTCTCGCCAAAGAAGTCTAGGTGGCAAGCGATTATCGTTCATTCGGCAAACATCGACGAAACCTCGTAGTCGACGTTTTTGTACTTCTTCTTCGATCGGTGTTAGTTGATCGCATCTTTCTCTAATGGTCTCGTTTCGAATTCGGTCCCGGATAAGGAGACACCGAGAATCTGCCTCAAGCATCGCATTTGGAAGACTTCGAATTTGTTGAGGTTCGATTGTAGCAACGTCCACATTTCCGATCCATAAAGAAGAATGGAAAGGACTTACTTTCGGTATAGTCGTACTTTGGTTTTGATGGTAATATTCGTTCGCTTCCATATGCACCACTTGAGCGAGGCGAATGTTGCTTAGGCCTGACCGATCCGGCTATGGACATCGGCCTTCGATGCCACTTTCATTTCCGTAACCAATGATCATAAATAGTTGAATTGTGAGACCGTTTAATTTGGGTTCCATCGAGGTAAACGCTGGCCTTCGAGCCCTCCGTAGTGAGCACTTTGGTCTTATACGCATTTATTTTTAATCCATATGATTGAGCAATGTCGGATATGTCCTATAAAATATCCGTTGCTTCGGCATCAGTGTCGGCGAAAACGGCGCTATCATCGGCGTACATCAAATCGGTTATGAAGATTGATTCGTCGTATCTAACTCCGCGTCGACCGTTGAATGCTCTCCATATAATCGCGTCGATTACCACATTAAAAAGCAGCAGCGATGCGACATCTCTTGTCGAACACAGTTTGAATCGGGAATTCCTCAGACAGATCGTTACGGATTCGAACGCTGCTGTTTGAGCCATCGTACGATGTTTGGAGAAGTTTAATGATTTTTGGTGGCACTTGTTCGGTCTCCAAGACTTCCCATAAATATTGTATAATAATTGCTGAAGGAGTCTGCAGACTATGTAAATATACTGTCTCCTAAGCAGTGGGGGTGGATATTGACCTGTTGTCACGCCACTCTTGAAATGACCTTAGGCTACTCGATCCCGTGTAGCAATATGGGCAAAGAACGCCCAGGTCCGCGATATATTCAAATTTAATTACCGCTGTAATTACAACAGGTAGAGGCCGCGTAAGTGACTTCTAACCCGTAACCAGTCGGGAGGATGGAAGTATCCTACCAAAACTGGTAGTTAGAGGGCAAGGCTGCCCGCTGGGTACCTTTCCCGGTGCCTCGCCGTAAGGCGTTGGCCTCTAACGGGGTTGTTAGCGAAGCTAGACGGTAGAGTGTCTTGTCTCGTTGTCTTCTACCCTCATCCCACGGCTGAAAGAATGATCCTATATCGTTATACCAGCCTGAGGTGACGAGTTCGCCCGCTGTAGTCGACACTGCCTTACTGACGGCCAAGATCGCGAATGCTCTGTGTATTGTGTATTGGAGTATTGCTCTATTGTGTATCATCTATTGTGTGAGATCTCTGCATCATGACGCTGCCGTCCATTTATATAATGAAAGTAGAGCTGTTCGTTCGTAGAAATCTGGCCGCCGATTTCGAAGTGGATGGTGTGCATCACCACTATCCAACAAGATCCCGTAGCATGCTACGTTCGGTAAGTCATGCGTTATCCAAGTCGGAGAGGCTAGCCTATATCGCCGGCCCAGCGGTTTACAACAAACTTAGCGAGCACATTAGACAGGCGCAATCTCTTGACATGTTTAAGAGACGCATTAAGAGGTACCTCACAGATATGGCGTTTTACGTACTGGAGGAATATTACTCGAGTGAAGTCTAAAATGCTTTGGTGGCTAAAGTGTTTATTGATCTCTTTGCATTTTGTCTTGTATTTCCTCTTTTTACATTATTCTTGTATTTTTTGTATTTTTTTTGTTTATTGTTATTTTTTCTTATCTGCTAATCTGTATCTGACTTGTTTACCAGTATACTAATAAAATGAATATGAATATATGCTCTATTCTATTATCCATTGTGTATTGGAGTATAAACTCTGTGTATTGTGTATTATACTAGCCAACAGTGAAAATGTAACAAGAACAAAGTCAGTTGTACTGTACTAAATCGACCACGCTGATCACGAAAACGACCATGAAAAATCCAGATTAATGATTAGAAAACTATAAGGATCCTGTGAAAAATCTTCTGAAGTGCTACGATAGACTGGGGAGTAACATGTCTTAAAGTTACACTTCTTACAGACACGCTTAGACTTCTTCCCCGAAAACTACGGCGCCGTTAGACGAACGTGGCTAACGCTTCCACCAAGAAATTGCGTACATGAAAGAAAGACACCAGGAAAAGTGGACGGAATCAGCGGGTTATAACTACTGGAAGCTCATTAGGGAAACACCGGCAACAAAATACAAATGGCAAGGAAAGCGA
This sequence comes from Micropterix aruncella, assembly GCA_944548615.1. Taxonomy (NCBI): domain Eukaryota; kingdom Metazoa; phylum Arthropoda; class Insecta; order Lepidoptera; family Micropterigidae; genus Micropterix; species Micropterix aruncella. The sequence continues at coordinate 15,044,506 of OX155965.1, forward strand.
TTGCGCCATCAGTGACCTGCCACCGAGAGTGTACTAAATGCATAGGCTTTTAAGGAAAATTATGAATCGCTTCAATAACTAAAAGAGTTAGACATGCATTTTCATTATCATTTCCGTATTTAGCACCCTTGGAAACATAAAGATGAACTGTTTTCATCAATGTTACAGGAAAAAAGTTAAATTTTGTTGACTAGTGTTATATATGTGATACTGGATATAAAGTTTATATTTTTTACGACGAAACTTAAATTGATTCCGTTTCGAGGTTATATGCTGTAATATTTCAGGTTTTGCTGTAACGGTAAGATACAATATTGCTCCTTCCCCTATAACACAGCTGTTTCCATCTTGGTTCGTATTTATTAGGATATCTATCTATAAGTAGTGCAGTTTTCCCTAAGAGGAAGGCCTGCTTAAACGCTGCTTTCGAGTAGAGAATTCCGTTACCAATTAAAGAGCCATCTCTGTTGAATTTACCTTTATGCTTCCGCGTAGATAATGCCAGCGCAAAATAGAACAGCGGGTCGTCCGCCCGTATTTAATTAAGGCACTACGGGAGAATTTTTGAAAGGGCCTTCGTTGGGTATCTCCCCTTAATTTCGGGTGCGGCCTTAGTAGCGAGCGGAGAGATAGAGAAACTATATGAGAGAATGAAGCTAGAAGACATTGATTTTGATTATCTGAAATTTGATTTTGAGTTAATAGTCAATAGTCTATTGTATTTTATCTATCCAAAATTTCAAATACTGTTGTATATGTCATAATCCTAATTGTTTAAAACACATTGATCAAAATATATATGTAACCAATTTTTATTTTTTTGCAAATCAGTAAAAATAATACTACAAATAACCAAAAGTACGACAAAACAAAAAATAAATATTCAATAACGTCATAATACCTATGTTAAACGACAATAATCATTATGAATAATCAAATATTATCAAATTATTGCTATTGCGTGCGCAACTTATTACGTATGTTTTAACATAAGAGTAATGTAGGTATCTTAGAGATATGATATGTTGACATTTAGAATTTAAATTTCGAATTTAAGTGTCAACATTTTTTTTTAATTTTCTCACCTCTAAATTATAATTAAATAATAAATTTATAAGAATATAGTGCAATTCTACAGTCTGGATTCACTCGCGGTAAACAAGGGACGCGTCCCGAATGATCTTATCGGTCTGAGCTGTTTACTTTAAATATTCGACCAGCGTGTCTATGGACAAAGTCGACCATCGAAAACAAGCGAGCTGTCGTTACTGGCTGGGGGCAGATCGACTTTGCTGAAGATACATCGGACTACTTACTGAAGGTGGTGGTGGATTTGATTGACCAGCCGACCTGTCGAAGACTATATGCAAAGACTCTCAGAAAGAGGTTACCGCAAGGTATAACGGACGATCAATTGTGCGCTGGAAGCTCAGAAGGAGGACGAGACTCTTGTGGAGGCGATAGCGGTGGACCTCTGCAAGTGACGATAGCTGACAACCAATGACTCTTCAACATAATCGCCGTTACCAGTATTGGAAAGAGCCCTTGTGGAAGTGCCAAGGGACCTGGCATATACACTGTCGTGAAGAGTCATGTGAAATAAATGGCGTTTTAGGAGAATGTCTACCGCCGGAAAATTGTCCAAAAACGGGGATTTGCCAAAAGGGAAACTATCACAATTTTGTATAATGTCGGAACAAGAGACTGTATGCTGTATTTAACACAGCCCCAATAATGAATCTTCTACATCACCGCCTACTACAACAACTACCAATAAGTCACCGGTCATCTCTACAATAGCTCCAGAAAAACCTTAAACATCGCCACAAGCCATAACTACTAATTTCATAAATGACAGTGTGGAAAAACGAACTAAATCCGAAACAAATAGCTTTGCAATATTGAGTACAAATTTAACAATGACAGCCATTGCTGTGTTAGCGATTAATTAATTTATTTTATTTTATCTGCATCCAAACTTTTCTCTGGTCGTAACTGTCTCCGTTCCATCGGGTTCAGAAGAGGGAGGAAGAGAGAGTGCACCCGTGGTCGCGCGCCCACCTGTGCACTATAATATAGCCTGCGCACTTGACTGCTTCTGAACAATGGACTCTGAGAAGACTAAAGAAGTCACTAGAATCTACAATGCAGTCGCTATGGCCGAACACGCGGCTAGAAGGATATATAGAGATATGATATTACTTTTTTATAATAAATATGTACCCGTATTAAAGGTATTGTAATATTTCCTCGAGGTCGTCTATCTTTTAAATAGCATTAGTGATGAGCAGGTGTTAGTCAAATATTTTTGGTTCTAAATCTCGTATTGTTTAGTAACAGGTTATTAAAGAGTTTAATGGCCAAATAAACAAATGACTTTTGGATCACAGTGAAACGAACTTAGGGGAGGTCTATGTTGGCTTTGTTACGAGTGTCGTCATCATGTATTAAGCGTATACTCGTGTATGTTCTTTTTACAATACTACACTCGTGTTTGTTGTTTTTTACCACACTACACTCGTGTAGGTATGTTGTTTTTACCATACACAGTAGCACGCGGTATTTAAAAATGTATCCCGCAATATGGATTGGAATAAAAATTCTTTAAATTTATCTCTATATGCAATACTATAGCCGTATTATGCTCTTTTTATATTTAATTTCTGATTATATAGGGTGGAGCAGAGCCATCTGACACAATTAAAATGTGAATAGTGCGCAGCCACGATAGCTTTGTGTGGTTAGCGGGAGGGGGAATGAGCGAGGCAGAAACGCCATTTTAATAATATCGCCGCTGCTGTATGTCACTCGCAATGGAGCGTTGGAAAATTCAAGAACTCGATACCTGTGTTAGTAGTTATCACAAACCAAGTTCTGTAACAAAAGTGCAGCGTGTCTATCGACTTCAGTTCAATATTGGTCTACATAATCGAGCACCGTCGTGCAATATCATTTTGGCTTGGGTGAATAAATTATAAGTAACTGGTAGCATGTTAGACGGGAAGCTTTTGAATGCATCCTAGCCGTTCGACGCGCGCATTTTAGCTAAAATGCCATCTTCCTGATTTAGTTTTTAAAAAATAATCTTGCAATCGGTTATTTAGAGAAACACTGAGGGAGCAAATCTCTCTTTTCCCGCTCGGCTCTTCGCTCCATCACCACCATCAAGCTGTTCTCTTCAGGCCGTTGCCTACAAGTATTAAACCAAGCTACATCTATCCGCAGCTATAACGGTCGGTGAAGCCAGGCGGGCTCGGCCCTTGTCTTACGCAGTAGGCGGAGCAGGAAAACGATAAGGAAATTTATGCGTTTTCTTTCTAATCATTTGCGCGAGCGTGTCTCACTTAAACCTTATCTCTCGGTGTAAGAGAAACAAACAAAATGACGATTAACACAATTAATTAGGATACACAAAAGTACCTATTCAAAAACACCCACTAAAACCTCTTACCAGAAACGTGAATTTATTAACATGATTGAAAGGGTTGCAAAGCCATTCTGAAAATATACTGTTTTACTGCTTACATCACATTAAAATGTTTGAACCAACCGCCAGAGACTAGTTTCAAATATTCGCGCCAGTCAATGTTGACACACGCGAGAGAATTTATTCGGAGTCAAAAGAAATCATTGCCATTATCAATAACGTTAAGTTGAGGTGAGCAAAGCGCTCGCCGTCTTGAATAAATCTTCAATCAGCTAAAACATCGTGTTTCACTAAGACCGTTCGCGCCACCCTCCGCCCGGTCGAGAGACCAATGCATGTATCATCGCGAGTGGAACAGTTGTCTATCTTAAATTCAATAAAGTATTAATTGGTGGATCCACCCAGGACCGACATACACCAAACTGTAAAACACTGGCCCGCTACGCTGGTCATTCTTTAAGAGAGACGAAAAACTCAAAACTCAAATACAAACACTCTCTTAAAACCTCTAGACGAGTACGATACCTTAGAAAACCCCTATTCATTAGCGATAATAATTTGCGCCTCCTCATATCTAATGTGGAGGATCTCTACTATCACTAAAATCTTCAATATTTAATAAGGTCACAAATTGTGTAAATGAATTTGGTGTTTTGGACGACAAAGGTCTTCCGCTGCGTCGGTCGTCTTATTATAGGTTATTTGCTTTTTTGATCAGAAAGGTGAACATTGGTGGTCTCATTTAAAATAATTGAAAACTTTCAGTTTTCAATTGTTGTAATAAAATTCAGCAAATTTAATTATTTTTAGTGCTATTCAATTTATTTTCTATGCTGAATTTTACAGAAGATGTAAAGAAATCTGATTTTTTAAACTCTTTTAGGGGATTAACCAACTTACTGACAAAGGAATTGAAAAACAATTGATAAAAAAAATCGTATTCTAAAAACCATAAATCCATTTTAGCCTGCTTTAACCAATATTTCACCATGTATTTCTCTATATAGACGTTATATAATATAAAAAATATTATGAAACTTTAAATCGTCATTAACTATTCGCAAAAAAAATATTTAGTTAAAAGATTTGTAAGTATAGCTATTATTTTGATTATGCTATGTATTGATTTGGCGCTTCCTCGTTATTCTCCGCTTAAAGATATATTTGTATTAAATAAGACTCTCCAGTAACTTACTTTTTGACAAGATATTAGTTATTGAAATGTACGGTCCCATGCAGCTTCTGGATAACAGTAATAAATGCGCACATCATAATGAGCACGACTATTGAATTCTATCAAAATACCCGCATAATTATTTTGCTAGATGCATCATTTGCAAGAGTCCTCGTGAATTGTAACTCGTGATAATTTTACTGCATACAATTAATTTCGCACGATTAGACGTCCCCCACATTTCCATGCCAGAATGCGGTTCGTGTAGGCTTGGATGTGAATTCGCATTTGACGCCATCCGAAACCGCACTGTAATTATCTGCTACGGATACAAAACACGATATTTGGTCGGAATATTTGCACACTGCGTAAAATTATTTTAACAGAATTTAATCGCACGTTTACTGGCTCATTAATATCTGATCGATTTCGTAATCAACATCAACAGCTATAATATGAAACTGCAGTTTATATTTTGAAATAGTCTAATAAGCCGAAAAATTGCTTAATTTATATTCCGTTTGAGAGCCTTGTACAGATTGGTGTACAACTTTGGGATTACCAGAAATGATAGCTCAAGTACGAAACGTTGCATAATCTACACCATGATTATACGAGTTCATAAGCCGCTCGGAAAATGTTTTTGGAGCAAGAAATCATCGACTTGATGAACCATCCTCCGTACAGAAATTAGCTAAGCCCCAACGAGTATTATATATTCCTGGAGGTTCCACACGTTGAATTAAACTACTGTTTGATTGACCAGTTAGTGAAAATAAAAAAAAAATACATTGATTTTAAAAAATGGGTTATTAAAAAAATATATTTGTTTTTTCTGTTTGTCGTTTTTCCATATTTTTGATCGCTTTGGTGTGCCCTAGGTATTCATTCTTGTATTTATTTCAAATTGTATGTGTCGAAATATCATTTAATATAAAAGTTTTAAAAGGCCAAAAGGCACAAAGGCCAAAAGGCACACTTATATAATTTCCACTTTCCCGAATGATATCTATAAAAAGTATTCGACTGCTTGTAATTTATTTTACTGCTTTAGGAGACACGTTTGTGGCGCCGTTATTCTATGTAGAGTCATAAAAATTCCCATGTGCGGTACCCCAACAAACGGGCAATTTAAACAGAAAGCATTACAAGTACACATATTGGATTATTATCGTAATTTGGGCAGAATTATGAAGCAATTACCGAGAGACCAATTAGTCTGGGAAAGTCATACTGGGCGCACGCAATAGTCTGGAACTGAACTGCTTTAGTAGGTAGTTCGCGTGATAGCAATTTGCTATATAGCGAAGTCGTCATTTCTACTGACATTGTCGATACTATCTGCGGCAATTATGGACACGAATGGTGTGAAGAAAGAGCGATAGAGACGAGAACGGAAGGAACGAACAATTTACGAAAATCTACGGGTTTTAAAAAATAAAAATCGGCGGCACATGCGATGCAATGACCACCGCGGCGCCACTATAGAATGTTAGTTGAAGTGTTGGCCAAAACAAATCTGGATCCTCTGATAAAGGCCCAAAAGGCCTTGATTAGGGTTATAGCCAGGAAGCCATACCGCTACTCCAGTGACCAGCTCTACAGGGATTTTATGGTGTTGGATGCAAGACAGCTATACGTACGGCAGGTCTTGATATGCTACAGGAAAGAACTCCAACGGGACAACAGCAAGCCGACCAGTAACGCCCATAGACACGACACAAGACATAAAGACAGACATGTACAACCAAAAATGAGAACGACCTTTGGACAAAGACACTATATTTACCTAGCGAAAAAACTCCATAACATATTTACCACGCAATTAGGCCAAGCTACAATCATTCAAAATGACGCTCACTACAAAAGACTGGTAACATTATGGTTATTACACTCGACGAGGGAGCACTGTGAGTCGTTAGTAACTAACGTTATTAAATAGGTGCACAGATGATTTATATTACTTATTATTGTTATTATTATCTCATTAGCCTCATAACTGTATTCATATATCTCCCATATATATTATATCTCATTTAATTTAATAAATATTTTTATTTAACATATATACCAATATACTATAATAGTTATACAATATACACTTGTAGGATTTCCCAAGATAAAATAAAATACCTATACACCCGGCAGATGAACACAGTACTAAATATCACCTCAATACAGGCTCTGCCTAGTGAGGTGATAAAATCCCGCCGAAGCCTCACCTTTAGTAAATTTCCAGGGTTCACATTTTGTATGTACGACTAAATTATGTAAAACATACTATAGGAAATTTAATCATGTAATACTAGGGATAAATAAATAAATAAATAAATAAATAAATAAATAAGTAACAAACTCTTCAAAAAAATATTACAATAAACTATCAGACACGACTCAGAATAACGTTCTTTTTACTGGTCGAAAATGTTTGATACATGTGTATTATATCTGAGCCACAAATGTATGATACATGAACCACTTATAAGCCATGTCGATGATCCTTAAATATTGCAAGTGACAATTTGGCAAATTATGTTACAATGTTTTCTTAAGACAAATTAATATCCTCTATCGTCAACCAATATATTGTAGCTGTCTGCGATTTAAGTCATGAGTAATTTAAAAAATGTGTTTTAGGCACCGACAGAGAAAAGTATTTATTGCATGTGACTTTTCACAATACATTTTTGTATCATTCAGTTATGTATTCGTTAGACCAAGAAGAGTATTGTAACTGGCCAAAGTGTTTTTTTTGTGCCATAGAGTATTGTAACTGATAGTTTCAATAGTTTTCTTGGATAAAATATTGCAAAATAAAGTATTATACGTATTATTTACCACATTATACACCACAAGTATACCATCATATCGAAGAATTATATCGTATCATATCGAAGAAACTTAGAAACATATCGAAGAATCATATCAAATCATATCGAAGATACTTAGAAGTGTGGCCCTTTCAACGCGCCTTAAGAGGCCTATTACAAAATAGCGTAGGTATTCTTTTAAAATGAGTTTAAAAAATGAACGCATTTTTTTTTGGATGTAACTATAAAAGATAGGATAAATAAATAAATAAATAAATAAATAACTATTCAACCCTGGGAGAAAACCGCTGCACTGAGCGCTCTTCTCTTGCGCAAGCAAATATATACACAATTTCTAATTGTTTTTTGCAGTGTTTTCTCCTTTCTAATGACAATAATTTATATTATGTCGTATTGCTAAAAGAGTGAACTTTAATATAGTATAAGTATTATATAAGAATCTTATTTTATTTCTGAGAAAATTAGAATGATACAGGAAGTTTTTTTTTAAATTTTGTGTAATTGTAAGTAATGTATACCTTGGATATATGGTCAAAAAACGAAAAAATAAGGCCGCTATGGTCAACAAGAATACATGACGGACATAAAAAAAAATAGTATACGGTTTTCGTTGTAGTGATATTACTGTATTAAGGAGCTCAAAGTTTGCCTTCCGAGCGTTTTACGAATAACGACTTTCGGAAAATGGGCTGAATAAGTAAATAATATTCGTTATATCTAAAATTAAAGGCCGCTATGGTCAACATCAAGAAATGGTCCAGGTAATTCAGTAATTAAAGTTTGTAGAAATCTCTTCATTTCTTGGAATTAGAACGCCAAAAATCCACTTTTCTTGCCTTTCTGGAAAAAATATGTGATAGGGCTCTTAAATTAAGAGTGATATTTTACGCTAAGCTAGCGCCAGCTGATTCTCCAACTTTTGTTGACAAGGCCGTCGCGATTTCGATTAAAATCGAATTTCTAAACGTTTTAAAACATTTACAACAAGAAAATAAAAAAAAGCTGCCTCTCTCTGTCTGAGTCATCGATATCTCAAAAAACCGTTGTCTGATTACCGAAATTCTCTTACTAATCTGTTGTATTCATCAATAGGAAGAGCTCATTAGATGTAGGCCCCCATACCTGTGATATAAGTGGGAGCTCCCATACAAATCAAAGATTGAATAAACACAATATTTGCCCAACTTTTAATGGGTTATCCTAATTAAAGAAAAGTACCGATTACCGAATAAAGTTTTTCTATCGGATTTGGAAAATGCATTCGACAATCCGGTTTATTCATTGATTGGAAGAGCCGATAAGATGTATCTATACGATAAACAGCCTTCGGGTTTGATTGGTATTTCTTCGTCCGTTGGGTACGTAGGCTGTGGCAATCACCACTACACTATAACAATGCTTTCTAGTCAGTATAATATTCTCTATAAAAGTTCATATGTATATTAACATTATAAATACATTGTGATGTATATTATATATATATATATATATATATATATATATATATATATATATATATATATATATATATATATATATATATATATATATATATATATATATATATATATATATATATATATATATATATATATATATATATATATATATATATATATATATATATATATATATATATATATATATATATATATATATATATATATATATATATATATATATATATATATATATATATATATATATATATATATATATATATATATATATATATATATATATATATATATATATATATATATTTATATTAACTATATTTTTACATTTTATTATTACCGTATCGTATTATTTATATTAATTTATTGTTTGTGCACGTGTATGTATGTATATATGTATATACGTTATATATCATCATATATCATACATCTACATAACTCATAATATGGCTTATCTTACTTACTTACTTAGCTTACCCTATCCCTTTCCCCTTACTTGAACCTGCATTTGTATCATTGCTCATTGCGCTGTAACAATAGATTTAATTTAATTGTGAAAACTTTTAATTGGCCTTAGATGTATATATTATGTGTTAGTATTAAGTATAAAACGCTGTAAGTTTTCTGAAAAATAAAAATAAAATAAAAATAAAATAATGGACCAGGGAGCTGCCATACCAACGGACGACTGAGAAATCACATTCTTATCTGTACTATCGCTAGCATTTTATTAGCAGTCGAAATTCATCCGAAAACCAGATTACCGAATTATCTATTAAAATCGCACTATTCATTCTTGAGTTACAAAATTCGATGCAGATGCTTAAGATAATTCAATGCTTAAGGGAAATTTGATAAAAATTATCCAACTTGAACAATTGTTTCGCTAATTAGTTTTATACGTCGTTGGGATAAGCTGATTAGAGCTGATATATACAAACCGATGAGAGCCCAGAACTTGTTTTAAAAATTATGTACTTGTAGTTTCCATCTTAGTACTTCTTAAAATCTTAGAAAATCGTGCCCAAAAATTCAAATAGGCACTTACAATAGTTTTTTTTAATGTACTATCGATATATAGGCCATACGGAAGTAGGGTAATGCGATCAGGTACTTTGCAGTTAAGACCGTGTCATCTCGGAATTGATTGCTAGTCACCAATTAACATTTCTAATGCGGTAACAAGAATCGTTTACCGCTATTACTAAATACCGTCTCTAAACTGAATAATTAATTTTCAGTGTGGAAAATCTACTGAAAACACAGTCCAGCTTTTGGCACGGGACTTCATTACTTAAAGTTTGATTAATTTTGTCTCGTTTACTTGTACCTATGTACTGTAGAAATTGGATAATTTATGAGCAATGATGTAAACGACGAGTAATTGGCTGTTAGCTAAGCCAGCCAGCTGAATGTTAACGAAAATTTATCGCCTAGAATTAATATAAGACTCCGACGACTGTCTGCGGAGCAAGTAGGCGAATATTTGGATCTTAACGAATTGCAAATATATGTCTCTTTTATTCAATACAGTAGAGACTTTATGCGGGTAGCGTTCTAATATTAGGTTCTAATTACGTGTAATATCAGCGTGCAATATTATATTTAATCTCTTATATTTTCAATATGTTACTTCCATATACAAAGTTATTTCAAGTGATTAAATATAAAACTAAGACATAACAAAAAAATCGGACCTGTCTCATTTTGACAATTTTTATACAGTATAAATTAATTACGTGTATTTGTTAAGCTTACTTTAACAATTTTAGCGTTGGCGTATTCATATTTCAGAAATAAAATAAAAAAAATGCGTTATGGTATCACAGTTAAAATGCTTCTGTTATATTTTGAACATCTCAAGGTATATTTGTAATCCTTTAATAACAGTCATTACACTGATCATGATTAGCTAAGCTTCTTCATTTCTATCACTTTGGCTATCATTTCTTTGTATTTTTGCAAATTGTTGGATGCAATGCGTTGGTTGCGGACAGTTGGTAATTAGTTGTTAGGGCCTAGTTTTATTGTAAACAAAACTTTAATTTAAATCATTTAAATAATCAAATCAATTAACTTTGTCCATCGCGCAATAGACGCGAAACATCGAACAGTTACGTCTTACCGTATATAGGCGCAAGTCGCGCACGTCCCTAGTTAATTTCAAATTAGTAAGGTAGAATAATTTTACATAGAAGAAGAAAAATCTTCCTTTTTTTTTGCGGGTGACCACCGAACGAGACGGTCGATAAGAACCGGCCCGCCCCGCCGTGGCGGGGGGGGGGGGGGGGGGGGGTCCGGCTACCGCCAAATCACTATTCATTTTTTCGCTATCAGTCGCCACTAGCGGCACAGTATCAAAATTAAATTTGTGGATTGAAACTATAACTAAACTCAGTTCAGCATCCCGGGCAGGACCTCATCGGATTCCGAACCTTTGAACAGGCAAGTCTTCTATCTGTAACCATTAGCTTCCTCTCGTAAAATCACGTTTCAAAAATAATAAATTTAAATTAATAAGATTGCTTTTAAAGCCAAGTCCCCTATAAATTACCGTTGCCATATCTTCGTTGGCGAATAGATTAGAGTCTTATAAATTCCAAATTCATTAAATTCAGTGTGTCGAAATCGAGGTAGGTAGTGCGTAGGGTCAATCATAATTCCCGGTGTCTAAGCATCGCATTCCGTCTTCTCGCCTCAATTAATTTCTCTAGTATCATTTAAAGATTGATTCCGAAATAATAACTTAAAATTTAAATCGCATCCGGGGAGCAGGTGGTAAAAATCTAGAAGCAACCTCCCAATAACTCCCGCGGGTAGCAGTGTATTCCACCTGTATTCCAGAACCCGAAGAACCATAGTACCTGTCCAAAATCCCACTTCGCCGAATTTAGTCCTGAAAATTGAACGGCCGTAACGTTCAAATTCCATGAATTTAATCTTAGAATATTGCTAATTTATACTTCTCGGATTTCGCCATATGCTATGGCCTAGCTTTCATTTCTTATAGCTAAATAAAATATATTTTTCTGTCAAAATAAACCTTTCATTTTGGTTCATAATCGTTATTGAGCGAATTAAAGAGATCGAGACGGTAGCTAAAAATACCGCCAGGTCAGAGCGAGCTGCAGTCTCGTAGGTACCCGACTAACACAGGACAGAGTAATGTTTCAGGGCAAGGAATAAATAAAGGGAATAATATTATAAAAGAAACTTTAAAAATATATATTTTAATTTTATCATTTAGCGGAGAAACGAACCGCAGTACATTAATAATTATTGCAGCATCTGCTGGTTTAAAGCGTACCTAATTCAAAATAGTATTTCTCGATTTTAAATATAATTAGGTATCAAATAATCATTCCCATTAACTTCATTAGACAATTCAGCCATTTATTTACGGAAAGGCCGCGGTCGGTCAGCGAGGCCGAGCGCTCCAAGCGGGCGCGATCTACGCGCGCCGGCGCAGTACCTCGTCAGTACACCGATAGAGGGCGCGGTGAATAAATGATAATATTCGCTATCGCCGCCGTGCGCGCAGACAAAATTGATATCGCTTCTTCTTCTTCCTTTAGTTCTCTCACAAGTTATATCGAAATTCATCTTATAATAAAACATAATTAGGATATTTGACCGTCCATTCACTTTGAATGCTCTCGACATTTGGACGACGTCAACACGGGATTTTAACCACCCCTGAAGCACGACTGAGCTGCCGTGGTATCCTTGACGTCGCTCCACTCCCATGCTCAAAGGTAACTTCCCAGGCGGAGGGAGGCCCTTTGCATTTGTTTATGTGGTCTGACTTCTATTTCTTGCATGTGCAACTGGCGCCTCTACAAATAAATAAACTTTTATCGTTGCACATCCAGTCCTTAAAGACAACTCTATTCTTACTTTAATTAGACACATAACATAGTATAACAATTTAAAACTTAGAGTCTATCTTACTAGCAGAATTTCGAATTTAACGTGCAGTGAGTCGCTCATTACCCGTTAAGATCACACGGGATCGGGTGGTCAACAGATCATTTCAAGTATATATCACGTCAGGTCGACAACTACCCCCTACTATAGTAGATGTGCAATATATTCACTAAATGTATTATGTAATTAAGATTTATTATTCAAATAATTACAAAAAATGCTGACACTTAGAATTCAAATTTCGATTTTTACATTACATTCTGTAATTATTCATAGAAGTGGGTACTACAGAGGCACAAATACACAAATAGGTAGTAATCATTTTATTGGATTCCCAGGATCTCATAAAATGGATATCCGGTGCTTGAATCCTTAATTTTGCTAGAAAACAAGTCTTTCTTTCTTTAAATACTTTGTGTAACACGGTGTATTTTTTTGGGGAATTAAAAATATTCCGTTACCTCCGTACTGAAATTTAAAACTAGAAATAAAATTATAATATATTTTTCTATAGCTGCTTATCCCCATAACCAACAATTATATAATTTCTTATAATATCATTATATATTTTTTATACGATATGAATTTTATAAAAACTTTGAACTATGAACTATTATGATGTTCTTTAAGTCGCGTTAGGCTGCGACTTTTTTTAAATATAACTACTCTAAATGTATGGAAATCCACAATTATGGTTAAAGTCGGAATTCCGTAATAGATTGATATTGTTATTAATGGTTGAAATAAAATCTTCTGGGATCACGAAGTAAATTGTGAGATGAAAATCTTGAAACTGTAAGTCATTTATCTTAATGTCGCCTTTTCGAGACGTGAATGGCGAATACCCAACGCGCTTCTGTATTAACGTAGCGGAAACATAGATATAATGTTTTCTTTTTTACTTTTCATATTAAATTATAGGGATTTATGACTTTTGTATTATTTTTTATTTCGTCATTTGCACTCATATTTAAAAAAATCGATCAAATTCAAGTTTGACTAACCAGCCGGGTTAGGAGTTTTTATTCACTTTATTTATTTATTTTTATTTGCAGTATTTAAAAAATACAGAAGAAACGGTTCATATAAACGAAATTCATAAAAGAACATATTTAAGAAGACAAAGACCACAAGCTGAGTCTGCAAATGATTTTAACGGGGATGTCTTCAAATCAGCTAACCGAATTTTTAGGTCAAACCCCTAAGTTCTTGACCGTCATGCATGAGTAATTGCTTATACTGAATTTTAAAAACTGCTAAGAATCAGAATAACGATTATAATTAACCATTCAGTGAATTGCGTTATGTCATTCGTTTTCTGAATGCGCAAATTGCTCGAAATATCGAAAACAAGGTTGAGGGCGTCCAAAAGCGTTTCTTGCGATACCTAAATTGGCGCGAGCACACGAACTTCGAGACATATTAATAGACGGACCATAACCGACATGTCTTTCCTATATGACATCCTTCATAGTATAATAGACTGTCCAGCTTTAACTGAGCGAATTTCCTTGAGAGTGCCCCACAAAAGTACCCGAGTTTCTCGTTTGTTTCACGTGCCCAAATGCAATACAAGCCACTTCAGCAACTCTGCTATGATACGGTTACTCAGCTCTTTTAATAACAGGTTTAGTGACCTTGACATATTTTCTCTCGACAGGAAGCCTTTTCTTCACGCAGTCGAAGAAAAGCTCAGAAACGATAATTAATTTAAATATTTATAAAATACGCACTACTTATTACTTTATTATATACAATATACTTATATGTGTATGTATGTTTATATGTATATATATGTCAATAGTATACGTATGTATGGCCATTTATGAACGTATATTACATATAGTGTTATAACAATCCCTCCCTTCCATTTCCATTTCCCTATTGTACTTTTACATTTAAATTTAGAAATGCTTCTTTTTCCTTTTTTCTTAAAAAAAAAGTTATAAAATTATTAAATAGGTGCTTTATTAATATTATTTGCTAATTTGAAATGTATTAATGGCTATATTAATGTTAATTTTTAAAATGTTCTTTAATAAAATGAATATGCTCTATATATTTAGCTAATAAAAAAATAAAAATAAATAAATAAATTAAGAATAGGTATGATTGTACTGCAATGAACGAGAATTCAATAAAAAATGATGCATAATGTTTAATCGGAGTGGGAGGTCATAACTCATTAAGAACGAGTTGAAAGCAAAAGTTTAGGACAAAATTCAGGAATTCAGGGAATTTAGGAAATAAAGGATTTTTTGGAAGGAAAACAGTTTGCAAACAGATGAACACCTCAAATAAGGTGACATTTTGACTGAAATCTTTGGCGGTGGTAGAGTACAATATTGGAATTGAAAAACTGGTACCACGTTGCAATCAGTGCCTTGACCATTACGGCGTCTACATTGAAAAGTAGAGTAAGGTAAAATGAATATGTAAATACATTTTTATAATAATATATTTCATAGCGATGTGACATAAAAATAAAATAATTTACCACACACAGTAGCGAAGAAGTCCAAGGATCGGGTTTCGGCATACTTTATTTTAGGTTTGATGAATAAATGTTGCTCACTTTCAACTAGGAGCCCTTCAGCTCTTGGCGTATCATTATGCTGAAAAGTTTCTCGTTAGGTTCATTACGCGTTTTTGTAAACATTGACAGTACAAATTAGAGCGAGTTCATTAGGCATTCCGGTGCTGTAAGCGATGCTTCCGAAAGTTTAGGGCGGCGCGGCGTCCCCGCCCCCGCCCCCGCCTCCGACTCAAACTCTCTCCGCTATCGGAGTGAAAATTTTCACTGATTTATTCCATTTCACAAGGCAGAATACTAATTAGAATAAATATAATAATGCCGCCGGATCGGAAGGCGAAAGAAAGCGAGCCTTTGAGCGCTTCCGCGCAGACGAATAATTTATTTCTGAATTAATAAAGTCCTCGTAATACTTTAAACTGATTACGGACCGGCGCACTGTTGGATGGTTTGCCCTCAAAGCCTCTCGATAATTACTATTATATTTAACTAACAACCCTCATGGTGTAGATTTATACTTTGTTTCATTTAGTTTAGACTTTAAACGTCTTTCATATCGATCAGTAAGGGTCGTTTGATAATTAATATCACGTATATCATTAGTTGTGTAACTTACTTTGGTATCATTATGTACAACTAGGGTTGTCGACTACAGCGGGCGAGCCCGTCACCTCAGAAAGTTTTAACGATTAGTCGTTCTATCTCCCTGGAGTGAGCGCAGAAGACTTGGACAAAACAGTCCACCGCGTCTAGCTCCGCCACAAACTCGTAAGAGGCCAACGCCTTAAACGCGAGATAGCCAGGAGTGTTACCCGGCGGGCTTACACTCACGCCCTTACTTCCAATTGTGACCAGATTACTCCAGTCTCTCGATTGGTTACGAGTTCGAGGTCGCTTGCGCGGTCCTCTCCCTTACGAAGCGGTGAAACGGTGTATACCGAATCTATCGCGGACCACATCGTCCTTTGCCCGGCTGTTCACCCAGGATCGGATAGCCGATGGTCGTTCCACGAGCAGTCGCCGTAAGGTGCGCAACCACCCCCGTTCTATAGGAAACAGTACTTCTTCCAGACTTCCCTGACTGTTAGTAAGAGTGCACAGTCGATTGGCTTACGCCGCACGGTGCGCAGACCGTCCAGGAGCGCCAGAAGGTTGATTTATTTATTTTATTTATTTATTTATTAAAGAAAAGCACATTTTTATAGCAGTACATTGTAAGTTTAACATTATAGGCTTAAATGTAAATAATAGCAAAATAGAAAGCACCGCAGACCAATTTTTTTTAAATCAACGCCGCCTAACTAGGCCTAGGCCCGTACTAAGGCAAGCGTACCAAGTAGAGTGGTTTGTGCATACTTTAGAATACTTAATTTAAAAAATATGGTAGGTATCAAATAATACTAAAAATTAACTAATAATAATAAACATTGTAATTTGAGTGTAGTGTGATGTAACTGTAGTGTAGTGTAGTGTGATGTAAATGTAGCTGTAGTGTGCTAGAAAAATAACATTCAGTAAATGGTGAAATAATTAAACTGAATAATAATAATATAATGTCGTAATAAATACAATAAAATATAAAAATATTATTAATGAATCGAAATAAAGGAAAAAATGATATCTCAATAAATATTTAAAGAATCATATTTAAATAGTCCGAGGATACAATTATATATAAAATGTCCATGTTACAAGTTACAATATATATTTCAATATAATTCAATTAAAAAAAGAGAAAACAAGACAGCGATTTAATAAAATAATAATAATAGTGATTCAATTTATTCCAAGGGGAAACTAACCATAGGGTCAGAGTCCTACCCAGGCTCGCACTTCATACGTGGAGTCCGTCGGATAGGTGTTGACCCGTGAGTGTGACCAACCCTGAACAGAATGGATCTTCGTGGCCAACTCAGCAAGGGCCCATTAACCCGCCTTATCATTATGTACAGGAATGAAGTGATCTCGTATAGGAATTGTGTAGAGGAACCACTCTATCATGAATGCGTCACTTGCGCAGATGGCGCTGTTGTTGCGCCATGCATGACGAAATCGGTGCAAAAATAAAATAATAGTTAAAAAAATACACGCATTAATAGCAATGTGAACTAAAAAGTAAAAAATACTTTACAATATACAGATGTTTTTTAACAGCGATGAAAAGCACCCTAAGTCAATATAGTTAAATGTCAATATAGTTTTTGAACAGGGTTAAAAACATATATTTGATAGAACATCCTGAAATTTTTCGTTAATGATAAAAACTAAATTAGTTAGTTATGATACTCTTAAGCGTTTTAAAGTCTTTGACTACTCAAACCTTATAATATTCGAATATGTTCATGAACGACGTTTTCTCTACTAATTGAAGCAGCTTACCGTTTGACTCCGACCGCGAAAGGAGTTATGACCTCACTTGGCGTCGATGACGTCATTAAGGAAACAGGCTGCGGCAACAGCCCATTACCCTATACGTAGGTATATGTAATAGCTGTTTGAAGAGTCATATGTATTTAGTACACTTTATGGATATTTTCTACGTAAGGTGTTGTTACACGATTAGAGTGTAACATAGTATTATTGTTACATAGCGCTATTTACGGAATTATGTTGCCAACACAACATTTTCCCCCCAATAACTATATAAATTATTTACCTTGAAAGCATCAACTTTAACAAAAGTTGACCGATTGTGGCTTAGGAATTAGGAAGGATACATGCTACGTTTTCAAGCTGATTAGGGGAAGTGTTGATAATCCTAGCATGCTAGCGAAGGTTTGTCTCTTTGTCCCGGACAATTATAATCGTGCTCGCACTCATAATCTATTTCCGGAGCCGTCATCGCGCACCAACCTAAGTCGATGGAGTCTGCTTACACGAGCTTTGCGGCACATAAATGCGCTATGTTCGACAGCGCCAGACTTTGATATTTTTACAGCGAGCCCGCAATTCTTCAAGGTGTGGGCATTGCGCTACTTGTTTATGGCAGAATAATATAAACTGTTTTCACTCTTATGTACTGTAAGTTTGTAAGTTTGTAAGTTTTTCTATTCTTAATGCCGGTATTTGTATTTAACGCTTATTTAAACATGTTATGTATGTACTTGTAAGAATTTTATTATTTTTTTTATATTTATGTGCATTACAGTTTCTACCAATCAACGGATTGGTAGAAACTGTAATGTTGATTTGTTATGAAATAAATAAATAAATAAATAAATGCTGAGCAGTATTCCCGAACTCAAAATATATGCCGGCTTCTCGAAAGAAATATGGTCACATCCTTCAAAAAAAACGACACTGTATAAGCCGCATGAAGATATTCAGCAGACAAACGTAAATTAGGGTTATCGATACACGTGGAAAAAATCGGTTGTGTCACCCCCAAGAATCTCCTGTCAAGTAGCCAGGAACTTAATTCTACTGAATATTAATATCATAAATCCAACCACAACCCCCTACCCACAACCTAGCGCCACCCTTTAATCCTCGAAAATCGAAATCGAAATCGACTTCGACTTTTTTCGACTTTCCCGACTTTTCAGAGTTTTCCGACTTTTCGACTTTTGTGTCTGCGGCTGACCGTTGAAGAGTTCCCTCGTCGGGAACTAACCCAGGGTACATCAGCCATGTCATGATGAAACTTGAAAGTTGCTATCATAATTGAATGCGAACACAAAATGTTGGGTCTCTGTTTTGACCGTTGAGAAGTTTCCTCATCGGGTGCCAACACAGGGCACATCAGCCAAGTCAAAGTGAAACTTGGAAGGGGCTATCATAATTGAATGCGTATACAAAATTTTGAGTCTTTGCTGTTGACCGTTGAGGAGTTCCTTCGTCGGGAGTTAACCCAGGGTACATCAGTTGCGCCATGGTGAAACAGAGAAGTTGCTATTATACATGAATGCGTATACAAAATTTTGGGTCTCTGTTGTTGACCGTTAAGGAGTTTCCTCATCGGGAGCCAACCCTGGGTGGAAAGAATTTAACCACAATCTTTTCAGCTCATGCCATAACCAAATGATACCTGCATACCAAATTTCAGCTCAATCGGATAAGACGTTTCGGCGCTGTCGTCGGAGAATACACACAGGCAGACAAACAGAAATGCGTCTACAATACTTTCCTTAACAGGAAAGTAAAATGATAGAAGTGGATCTCGGCTACAAGGAAACTTCAATATCAATCAAGGATCTCGGCTACAGGAAGATCCAGGATATACTAAATTTTTTGGCTGCCAGAATTGAGAAAGATAGACACACAACGATAATGAATACTATTTACTGCTCTCAGAAGACTATTCACTCTCCTACATCGGCTCTAAGTTGCTAATATACTGGTCGACTGACTTACCTTCCTTTCCCTCCTTAAATTCAAATGTTACTCACCCTTATGGTGTCCTCAGGTGTATTCGCTCTCTCACTCCTGGCTGAAGTGACATGATTCATTCGTCCATTCTTTCGTTTAAGGCTGATGAATGTATATTTAAGTCTTCCAGAGATTACCACTATGGTCTATTAACTTTGATTGTCCAGCTAATAACGATTAATAATAACAGTGTACATTACAGTTCTTTCTTTAATTAGGCTTTTATATAGGTTCATATACATAATATTAACAATTTAAATACACTCTTTAGAAGAGGTTATAGCCTAGTAATGCGACATTAAACTAGGATGACTGGCAACGGTTTTGAGCATATCTATCACATTTTTACTACGGAATTTGTCTATGACATTGTTATTGTATTGTAGGCAATCAAATGAAAATTAGACAGACGATATAAGGAGCTTAGCGCGAAAGTTAGTAACGCAGATAGGTGTGTGTACAATAGTGCCCTCTATTGGAAATCGGGAAGGAATAGCGCGAGCATTCTTCGCCGTGCCATTTAGTTGTTAGACGCGTTCGACTTAAGGTCAGTGAGTTGTGTGTGCGCCTGACTTCACTATGGAGGCTAGAACGGTATCAAGTTGAAAAATATCGATTCTTTTCATCGTTCCATTGATGGCTCTGGCGCTTGTTCTCCGGCTTACAATGATGACACCATGCTTCATCTCGACAAGAAGGACAGGAAACGATATTCTCCATAGTGAAGTCAGACGCACACACGACTCGCTGACCTCACTTCGAACGCGTCTAACAAGCAAATGGCGTAGCGGTGATTGTTCGCGGTATTCCTTCCTAATTCCCAATAGGGGGCACTAATATATACACACCACCTGATTTACCAACTTCAGCGCCATGCTCATTATATCGTATGCCTCGTTTTCATTGATTGCCCCTAATACATGTCCATTTTACTGCAGATTGTTGTGAATAACAAAATCAATTAAATTCCGTATCCGATCGGGGCAGTACCCTATTTATCATATTTTCGATCGTCCTATCTAAGTATTTTGTTGTATGAAATCGAAGACTATCGCATCTGTATGGCTTTACAAATAGAATGAAAATTAATTTACCGTATGAAGCTTGTAGCACTCGACGTTTCGGCGATGTCGCAACCGCCATTGTCTAGGGTAGACATCCAGGACAGTCTATCTTGGACAACGGGCGGTTTCAACATAGACGAAAAGTCGGGTGCTACAAACTTCACGCGGTAAATTCGATTTTATCCTTTTTATAATTGATTACCTTGGTTCTGTTTCCTTTCAGATTTACCATGTATGCAGCAAAGTATTTTTATTGAGTATATTTCCGTGCTGCATAGTGAATTTGCCTTTATTGTCCACTTTATTCCGCTGTTTTCTCATTAGAGCGCGGAAAGGGCCTGACTTTAGTTCTGACGGAAGTCATTTGTAAGAGGAGAGTAGTGTTTCTGCCCATCTCCTTAAGGAAACACCTCACGCCCGTGGAGCGTTGCGGAAGCGAGCGGAGTAATGGATTTTTACATTTACTACCTCTCGTGTTGCTCGCGCGCGAGTGGCTCGTTTTTTAGCGCAGTCGTGCGGCGCGACGACACTGCCTTTCCCTTTCAGCGTGGCCGGGACGGAATCAACTGCAGCCATATACCCACATTTCTAATGGACTCGCACACTGCCATTTCTTAATAAAACATCGAAATGTGCCTATCTAGTCAGGCATATCTTGATATTCGGTTAGGATAATATAGAATGAAAGATGTCAGAAGTGAATTAATCCAATCAATGCCCTGTGCATCTATCTCATCGTCCCATCTACACGCGTCTGTTTTTATAATATGGTCTCTGTGTTCAAAAAATTAATAGTCCATAGCTTAGTCAAAAATCCAATATGCGAAATTGGATAATTTGATTTTAGATATTGCTGAATCCATATTCCAAGAGTATCATGCTGTAAAAAAAGAAAAATATCTTGATAGTTGACATTTGCCAAAGAGAGTAATATTTATTTTTATCGACGAAGGATATATTACTAGATTTTACAATTAATTTTTTGTCATTTATAGTACACGATTACCTATTTCATTACTATCGCATTATAACTACATAGGATAATTATAGACATTATTCTCATTATTTGTAGTAATTTCAATTATTACATTGTTTCTAATTATTAATGACTCTCATATCGCTTACGAATTATTTGAATTAATTTATACAGTAACAACCATTACGATAGTTAATTTGCTATAATTGTTTACATTACTGAGTATATTAGACGCAATGACGCATCCAAGTGTAGGAATGCTTTCCTACTGGAGTAGAATAAACTGTCTTATATTATATTGTATTTCACTATGCTCTATTATATAAATGAAAAAAAATGTTTTGCCTAGTAGCCGTGTTTTGCTCTTTCGTTCAGTTCAGAATAATATACTTTTAATTTCTCTTCATAACTGATCTCTTCTCATCTACTCTTTTGTAGTTCATGCAGTCTGGTTGTGAAACCAGCTACCATCTTACATTAGAAACGCAACTTCCATATCTTCATTCAAAGTATCATTCAGTCACAACTTTATATTTCGCAAAACTAAATTAACACCTCCTACTCCTTTACCTCCCTTTCTATTCACTCTTATCCTTCGACCGTCTATGGAATTGCTTTTTAGTTTTTATATTTAATCCATTGCGCTTTCTTTTTTACTATGATAATGATCTTTTATTACCACTTTAAACTACTGATAACTAAAATTAGGTTAGAAAAAGTAGTCCGCTCATTATACTGATACTATTTATTTTGTGCAATGGAGACGATAAATTTATTTATTTTATTTTTATTTTATTTTTATTTTTCAGAAAACTTACAGCGTTTTAAACTTAATGCTAACACTATATTTAATGTGCAATTCACAATTATCTACAGTAAAATGGACATATGCAATTTAAATGTCATAGACAAAAAACGAATATGAAAATACTGATAAATTGTTATGCGAAAAACTGTTGCCAGTGAGCCTATTTTAATGTTATATAACAAGGCTAAAGCCTGTTCTAAGGCAAACACTTCAATTGATATAATTGTACGAACCTATGCAAAAACTAAGTCAAGGAAAGAACGTAATAAATTTGAAAGGATGTATACACTAACAGTAATAGTTAATCCTTATTAGCTGGATAATGAATGTAATGTTTTCATCAGTTGAATTATTCATTAATTCCTTCGACTTCCCTTAATATCTGAAAACGAAAATATTGAACCATAGTGTATCCGTATTTCTTCCAGTCACGACGGATGCATCAGGTAAACGTAAATTACAGCTAACATACTACACAAAATGAAATATACAGAAAACTACTTGAGTTATCAATCAAATCAGGTTTAAATAAATCAAAATTGGCTTTCAAGTTTTCGAGATATCCTAACCTTGTATATATGTAGATTAAAAATCCTTGTTTAAAGTTAAATATCTTCAAAACTAATATGACGACCTGTAGTTTTTTCAATTTCTATTTAGAAATCTATGTCGGGTAATTGATTGGTACATGTTTCAAAGTTGTGCGTTTATGTTGCGATTTTTTGGTTACCTGTATATATATTATTATTATAAGTTTGGAATATTATATTGCCGTCGAAACTAAGGAAGCATGCACAATTTCAACTCCGCCGGATGTGTAGAAGTGAGTTAAAATTAATTTGTAAAGTTGCACCTAAATCGCCTGTCAGACATTCAGGTATTTAACCTTACCTACTGAGGGACATGTAAGGTTAAATAAAAGCTTGCAATAATAATAAAAAACCTCGCAAAGCGCAATTGAGAGAGTCGTGTTGGGACGACATTGCGAAAAGTTGTGCGCTAGGGGACACCTGTTTCCCGGTGCACTGCGTCAGTGTTCACTCGGGCGCCCACTTTATTTTTAACATTATCTTACATCTTTAATAAATGAACAAAATGAAACACCATCATTTTGCAAGCGAGTCTTGCTCCAAAAACCACGACTCCTGATACTTTAAAGATAGCCACTATCTGCCACCGACCCTCTTAACTATTCAGTTCCCAAACCCGACCCAAAGCCGCCATGCTGTTTTTTTTTTTAAAGAAAGTCTGGCAGCGCTCAAGTAGATGTTACACAAATAAGAGGAGTTAGATATATACGGCCAAAAAGCATCACATATTGTTGAGTAAAACGTTATACGTAATAGAAAAATATATATAAGAATAATTGATTCGCTCAAAACAAAAACATGATCAAACTTTAAGGAAGTCAACAAAAACATCTCAATTTAAAAAAAAATGTGCTATCGTCATGAAATATTAAATATTTTTTAATTATTTCATCTTTTATCCATATGATTTTGTGTAGGAATATTACAAATATATTTTGGAATAGGTATTTTATAGGTTTAAATTGACTGTCCTAAAGTTTGATCAAAGTCACATGGTCTCTTTTTGTTTGGAGAGAATCATTGCAAAAATATTTTTCTTTTTTGAAATGGTTTATTATGATATATATTACGGTATGTTATATTACTCTCTCGCGTCTAAGTGAGAAAGTTTAGTCAGTAAGATAAAGTGCGGGTAGGATGTGTGTGTGTGTGTGTGAGAGAGAGAGAGATCGTCGGAATGGAAATAGATTATTAAAAGTGTAATTATTTAACTCGTAAACAACTATATATATTATTAAATGGTAAAAGGTTAGGGAAATTATTCTCAAAATTCTATAAAACTTTTTAGTTTCCATTCAAGCATTAATGACGAAATTGTGAAATGTAGTTGATAACGAAGTTATGAAGTATTCTATCTTCAGATCTTCGGTATAGGCTAGAGAAAGTGGATATTACCAAATGGTAAGCACCCGTAAAACGATTCATACAGCACCATCTGCCTTCCCTGCTACGTATTTAACATGTCTATCAAATATCAACATGTTATGCAGCATATTCCCAAAATTGCTTGTAACACTTTTCCCGCCAATGACCTCTCAGCCCATTCTGTAACCGAGGTCGAATGTCGATCTGTTACGAGTGAAGAAAAAAAGATTCCGGAATCAAAGTAGCTATCTCATTTCTGCAAAGCTACCATAAGAATACACACTCCTTCAAACTGCATACTTAAAACTAACTCACACATAACTCAAAACTGCACACTTTCCATATCCAAAACTCCTCTCTACCACATCTCCAACTCGTCCGTAACATATTGGAAAAAGTTACACCGTGCGCAGCGTACTTAATCGTCCGCTCGTCTCTACACATTGCTAAATGGCTCGGAAATTAATGTCCCCGCGCTTGAAGACATATGGGTTTAGTTGTATTCAAATTCAAATTTATTCAAGAGACGGACGATGCGAAATTAGATACGTTCTATACGGGGATCGTTTTGTGTCGGCGCCTCGGCGTCAAACTTCCCCGGTAGCCATGAGAGGGAGCCCTCGAAACGAGTCCTAATCTAGCGGGAAAATGAAGTTGTAGTATATATATATTAAATGAAGTTGAAACTAGTGTAGTAAAAAAACTTCCTAGAGTAGTAAACAGAGGGGGGGGGGAGAGGTAGAGACAGAGGTAGAGGCATGTGAACTATCAGATAGTACTATGCGAAATAAGTTGCATATTATAGTCGAGATTTAAACCAGGGACAATGTAACGCCATCTCTTTGAGCTGATAATACCAACTGAATATTTATTCAAAATTATAGGTTTCTAAATCAATTTGAAAGTATAGTAGTAAATAGAGGGAGTGGGAGAGGCAGAGGCAGATGCAGAGGCACGTGAACATCAGATAGTGCAATGCGAAATAAGTTGCATAGCCGAGAAAGTAAACCAGTGGGAAAGTAGCGCCATCTCTTGGAGCTGATAATACCAACTCGTTTTAATAATGAATTAAAGTTATAGGCTTCTAGGCCGGCGGTTTAACAGCTTACTAAAACACAACGGTTAACTCATTTGGTCATTGTCTATTGCATATCGAACTTAGCACTATTTGATGCCAATTTATGCTTGCACTGGACTGACGACTTAATATAGTGGCTCTGCGGTCGGCTTATATAGGTGACTTGTTATCACTCATGTAAGTGGCATCTGAACATTGTTCTGTACCTGAACAACGCGTCGTTCAAATAAGTCTGTCATATTCGGCCCTATTTAAATGGGTTTTTCATAGTCAGCTGTCTTGCTAATGCGTTTTAAGTTCTGCTTTTCGTCTATACAATAAAATCACATTCTGTGTAAACTAGTCATCAACATTCATTTAAAGTGAATGTACTGTCTACTGTCAAATTATATTTAAACTTCGAAAAGGGCAATGTGTCAAAAGCATATTTTAAAGAAAAATAGATAAGAAAAAAATCGGCGTGGTTTCGACACCTGCTTGAACAATCTTTTAGAGTGGGATTATTTTATAATATAGTTTATCTAATGACTTTTAAAAGGACATCCCGTAGAATAGGGAGTGGTGAGGAGTGAGATTATGAGGTCAGTGCTGTGAAACTTGCCAGACGCTCGGGGGTGTGATTCATCTTTGGGCTGGCTGCCCTCGCGGTGTGAAGTTGTCCGTAGGGCTCAACTCGACCCGGGATAATTAAAAGAGATTATAGGCTGCGGCGACACTTGTCGCCTCGTAATCTCGATCGGGTCGCCCCGACGCCGCGCCGCCACCGCGCCCGCTACTCGACTGTTTTTTCACACGGCCGGCCGGGGGATTAGCGAGGACGGATCCCGGCACGTATGGCCGTGATGGATGATCGTCTTACAAACACTACATGCCTAATTGCAACTAAGGGCTTAGTTTGACGCCGATATTTAGCAGTTTAATGCCTCGCTATAGTCACGCAAGTTAATGGGCGAGTTCTACACGTATTTTTTAGTGACGATTATAGACCAACTTTTGAACATCTGCAAATCTCTTCATTGTTATCCACAGATAATGCCAAAAATCACAAAGCCCTTCTTAATGGAAATATCACATGCTCTTCTGGAGGTGTGAAGTCGCATGGACTTAATAGGACTTCAGGGTTCTGCCATCACAATCCTAAATATATACTCGTGCTTTATGATAAGCATGCTTTGCTGAAAGCGCGCAGGGTCATGCTAACTGAGAAAATGAAAAAGTTACGGTCTAACTAGAAGTATAAGTAGAAATCTATAGATATTTTGTTGAGATCTTTCAAACTGCCATGGAAACATGTAACCTATTATGTCGGAAAGCTTAAAAAACTGTATTTTCTGGAACTGTATCTGGAAAAGTCAAATTTGGCAGACACCAGGAATTTCTTCAGTCTATCGCGGCACAGTATACCAAAAGAACAGTAGACGCATTCTCAAGCGATAGAGGATTTCGTCGATAAAGGCGAGAGAAGTGAGCAGAGGGGTACGTCTCGACGAACGCCTTTAGCGGTTAGCATTACGCGCGTGCGATGGCCGTCGAATTTCTCAAAACGTTTGAACATCTGCTTTTGTAGACTCGTCACGTAGCTCGCCTCGTTTTCAATTTTGTTCTAAGAGACGCTACTGTTTGGTATACTGTGCTATCAGTGAAGTCGAGTGACCGAGTCGAGATCGATGACTATCCATTTTGGTTTTCTCTCACGATTCCACGCGGAATTATTACTTTTTTAATTTGCATGAATTGTTAGATCGCTAATAATCCGGTTTCCTTGAAGAATACAGCACTATAACAGCACTTGTTGGTCACACACACATCAGCACAGGCTGGTGGCTATACATGTTTAAAAAATCTGTGTATAGATGTCTTAAAAATTTTCACCCTCGTAACCCTTCTCAGTTTCAGTGCGTTCATCTCTGTAGACTTCGACATATTCTTAGAGCGACGATAAATGAATCTTTCCAAATAAGCGCTAAAGTGGTTTTTAAACTGATATCCCTGGAGTTGCACACAATTAATCAAGTTAAATACGATGTGCCTCACTACTGGTATCCCACAGGGTATACTTTTATAACCGTTGCTCTTTTCATTGTTTATAAACCCTATCGTCCAAAACCTAACGTTGTCTAATCATCTATATACGGATGATTTATATATTTAATATAAAAGACAAACAAAATCTTACCTACGTCATTAATTGACAGTTCTACCTTCTGCTGTTCCTAAATCTGAACTAGTAATTTGAATAATTTCATTGCATTATATTATTTCCAGTCCCCCTGTGCCAGATGGCATGGTTCAATAATACAAGTTATTCATGCTTCTTAAAAGACGACAGCGTCGTTTGAGTGTAAGAAAAAAAGTATCACTTAAACAGATTCACCTCACAACCCAGCTAAATTTCGTAAGTGTTTTGCCGGCCGATAATGTTTAGTAATGTTATGTAGGTTTTGTAAATCTATTCGACGGCCGCAAAAAGATCAACGCTTTTAATTAAATCGCACATCGTGCAGTGAAGAGGATTATCACTGCGCGGGACGGAAGCGATACGGAATAGTGGCAAGTGGCGCTAAATCTCCAATTTCGCAACTTCTCATCGCCTACATATATCAGTGATAGTGAAATGTATAAAAAATAAGTTACGTTACACGATAGAGCGTCGAGGGATAGAATAATAAACGCTGATGTCGTACTGTCAATAAATAGCGTGACGGTTATTGTGAATATCTAATTTCAGTAGCTAAAACTTCTAAACACGAAGGTTCGTTAGTACTTTCCATTAATGCAAATAACTCTAGATAGAGTATGAACCATTATATCAATTTTATAGGGCAAAAACTGAATGGGACCTTAGTTAAAATAACAATCTGCACGCAGTCGCACAGGTTCAAATGCAGTACCTAAAAAGAAATTATATCAAATATAAAATTGACCAAACATTGATTATTCAAAGAGAGAGCAATTGATTTTTCAAAGAGAGAGCTTTAACAAGAAATATTATTGGAGGGTAATAAAGGCTTTAAAGCCTTTTAAGGCTTTATAGTTACGTTATAATTATGTATAAAATAATAATGTGCTTTTTAAATTTTTATTTAAAATAAAAACATTATATCTAACGATAGCAAAGCCAAAGCTGTATTAAATTATTAACAGTACTATATTAAGGAATACAAAGAATGCTACATATTAAAAAGAAACGAAAAAGGTATTTACATTTAGAAGTAGGTGGTATATTATAAGTTATTTACGTAAAATTTATAAGCCATGTTACAAATTATCAGATATTTAAAGTCTAATCTTATCCCTCATAATGTTACTGATGTATATTTCAGGTTTGAAATTGGCAAGGTTGAATAAATAACAAGCATTCTGATACTATTCTGCAGTAAGACGAAAAGTCTTACGCTTAAGATATGTTTTTTGTCTGTGTGACATAGTGTCATAAGGGCTATGGTATCACATCTGAGAATATTAAATAATTGCTTATAAGCTAAATGTAATGAATACACAATAGAAAGGTTAAACTTCTAATAAGCGAATCGAGGATTCGAAAGCTGACTAAAATGAAAATATGAAAATGGAATACTTTTTTGGACTTTAATACAATCGTATTTTTAAAAATGGTATGTGATATATTGAATAAAAATATGCTTTGATTGCCTTGAAATCTGTCTCATTTGGCATAGAAAAAAAATACTGATTTATTTATTTATTTATTTTATTTTTGTTAAAAACATACAGCATAAAAAATACGTATAAGCATAATATATATATATACCAGTAAAAAAGCCAATGATGTTTTAAATTATTTGCTATATAAGGATTACAAAATATACTAAACAATACAATATAAAGAAAACCAAAAAGAATTTAAAAGTAACAGTTAAAATCGCTGTGCGTGTGTATGGATGTTAGTGTGTGTTTGTGTGATGGAGAGCGTGTATGTGTGGGTGTGTGTATGTGTGTGTTTGTATGTGTGTGTGTGTATATATGTGGGTGTGTGTATGTGTGTGTTTGTATATGTGTGTGTGTATATATGTGTGTGTGGGTGTGTGTATCTGTAGTGCGAATGTGCTTGTGAGTGCTTGTGCATGCTAATTCAATCCGATCTGACAATCAGCTTTTCACGTACCTCCTTAACAAAGGATCGACTATTCTGATGGTTAAATATGTCAATATCGTTAAAGCATACATTGTATGCATGCATAACGCGCGGCAATAACGAATTGGAACCATAGTTAGTGTTAAACCTTGGTACGTAAAAAGTTGAGTGAGCACGTGCGAGTCGGGAAGGCGCTCGTATGCTCACCCTACTCAGGAGGTATGAACTGTTCAACCCAGTATAAACAATTTTATGTAGAAACGACATATCTGATACTACTCGCCGGTCCTCTAATGTCTCTAAACCATAGCGTTGTAGACCTTCAGCGTACGACAAGCCGTTGGAAAATAAGCGGTAATTTAGATGACGTATACATCGTTTTTGAATACGCTCAATCCTCAGCTTGTATGTAGCATACTGTGGAGACCAAATATTAGAAGCAAATTCAAGCAGGCTGCGTACGTATGCAACATAAACCGTTGTCAAAGAATGAGTGTTTTTAAGAGGTCTACAAACTCTCATAATAAAACCGAGGGTGCTGTAAGCCCTGTTGACGACTGAATCAATGTGCTTATCCATTAAAAGCTTGCGATCTAAGATGACTTCTAGATCACGCACTCGATCTAATTCCAGAATTGTATATTTAAAGTTAATAATATTGACATTTCGCTAAAATGAGATTTTATGGCACTTAGCTACATTTAAAGAAAGTTTACGCTGTTCACAAAAACGAGTGAAACGATTCAGATCTTCCTGGATCAGTTGACAGTCGCCATGGTTCTTCACTCCCATGAAGATTTTTAAATCATCTGCTTAAAGGAGATAGTCGCAGTGATTAAAGCAAGTACCGATGTCGTTCATATAAACATTAAAAAGCAAAGGCCCTAAATGGGATCCCTGTGGAACACCAGACTCAATGCCAAAGAAACTAGATTTCAGCGGTTTACATAACTAATTTTCGACCAAAATGACTCCTTAGTTATTTTGTATTTAAACCAACGAATTGCAATATTTGAATACATGCAAATATTTCCATAGTTAGGTATACATAGCATACTTCCTAATCAATGGACACGATGTAACTAAAATAATTGACACGTTGAATATAGTTAGATATTCAGCAGCAGTAGCTTTCCATGCGGGAGGGTACAGTTCCATCGTTGGAATATAATGCTATCTACGTCAGCATCACCCCAACCTAACCGGCCATACCGGCTCTTCTGTCTCGGACCGTCCTGCATAGCTACATAGCGCTAACAGCGGATGAGGTAACGAGCCCTTAAAGTAAACAGGGATGCGGATAATAAAATAATAAATACGGTTTAAAGAAAATTATTCTGCAAGATAGTGAAAAACATTTTAATATGTTATACTATACATTAATTGTATTTATATACAGATCCTTCAAACTTTGTACTAAGAATCTTAGGGTTTCCAAAATTTTTATTATAAAATAAAATTATCCAATCATTAGCCACATTTTTTCGACAACCTTGATAATGTAATTTGTATACAGATGTGGCCATACTAAATAAATAGACTTACGTAATAATCATAATAAATAAAAAAAATTAATAAAATTTTTCCTTTCGTTACCAAAATGTTGAATAGAATATAAGAGTATAGGAGGGAGACGGGGTAAGCAGGGGAGGGGGGTCTCTTTAGAGCTTTTTTAAACCCGTTTAATTTCTCAACTTCTCTAAGGGGCAAAGGCACGGAGCTCCAAAGCCGAACCTGCACACATCATCATCATCATTATCATCATTTATTCATTCCATAAAAGAATTTCACAATACTCAGGAACATGTCAAATTTTACAATCATAATTTACCGGATGATAAAACCGCTTTGATTAATTAAAAGGAAAAAAAAATAATTGTAATCAGAGGTAATTACTTAAAAATAGTCAAATTTACAAAATAATCAATAATCAAACAATAAATAATAATCAATACAATGAAAAAGAAAAATTCTGAAACATGCGTAATTAAAAACAATGTCAATAAGATCTAAAACTTAGTGCGAAAGTATAGTCATAATATGGTTATTTATAATCAAGCAATTGTGGACGCAATATCATAAAAGTCGTCCAGTTTGTAAAGGGCGTGTTTGATATGCACTGTAAATGACCTGGACATGAAATTTGCATGGTTGAATGCTGAGGTATAGCCAGTTAAAGGTTTCTTGAGAGCGTCACGAGACAAAAGCGGAAAGAGAAGATAATACAAATAAGAAGGAATGTTTCATTTTACATAGTTCATGAAATAGTGGAGTGACTGCGTGTAGATTTCGACATTGTCTAATGTGCCACTCTATTTACCGGCGAAAGGTCGATATATAATCAAATTTCTTTCAAGGAATATACAAAGCTTATACACGCGTTTTGAATCCATTCCAGCTTATCGAGTAGCTCCTTATTTGCGTCTAGAGACCACAACAGCGCAGTTAGTGATTG
The DNA here is from genome assembly GCA_944548615.1 of Micropterix aruncella. NCBI lineage: Eukaryota > Metazoa > Arthropoda > Insecta > Lepidoptera > Micropterigidae > Micropterix > Micropterix aruncella. Next base: position 15,076,652 of record OX155965.1, read on the forward strand.
ATTATTTAAATAATCAAATAAGTAGTTCTGCTTCTGTTTAAAGAATGGAAGCTTTCAGAAACGTTACTACCGACCTCAATTACTTTAGGATATTAAGATAAGTGAACAGTCAAGTACAACAACAAGTCAGCTATCAAGATAAGGCATTTATTTAAAATCTACTACTATATTGTATTAAGTAATAATTTAGAATTGTCATGTAACAAAATAAATAAAAAAATCCGCCTCTATAGGGTAACATAATATTAGCATTTGAAATTAATTAATGCAATAAACTCGATATGGGAAATACTTAATTTTATTAAAATATATTAAGTAATTATTAGGTTTAGTAATTCGAGCTCTTTAATTTTCTGTATTTTATTCATATGATAAATGAATAAAATTAAAGCCTAAAATTAGTGTTGGAAGCCCTGAGTTTCCGCAATGCCATCATGCACAGTACACGAAACCAGTTACAACGCATAATGTCGGATTGAATAGCATCTGACCTTATCTCCGCTGTGTTAACACGAGCGGGTAATATCCCCTAGAAATATCTATGGTTTATTGTGAGCTAGTTTATGTATTATCCGATGAGCTATGTGAGATTATTTAGACAATAACAAAGAATAAAAAATAAGGTAACAAAAGAACTATGGTGGTGAGATATTTTAATGCAGGGGAGTAAGTTAAACACAATTAGAATAATAAACAAATAAAATTCAATAATCGTTTTGCTTTTCTTGGATAGTTGTTTGTTTTCATCTGTCAGTATTGTTAACCGCAGGTATGTATCTCTATTTGACTCTCTGCCCATTGATATAATGAATACATTATACGTTTATACTCTAACAGTATTATTACAATAATTACAATACAATATACTCTAACATTATAATAAATTCTAGTTATATTATATGTTTATACATAAATACATGCTTACAGGATGTATCATCAATGACTGTACTAAATTTAGGGGCTACTCGAAAATAATAAAAAAATATATTTTGCATTGGGTTGTTATTCTACACAAAAAAATGAAAAAAAATCTTTCATTTTCATTTTGGCTTATTATCGAGAAAAAATACGGATTATCCTAAATGAAGACAAACTTAAGCAATGCTTTAGTCGAGTCTGCAGTCGAGTCTGCAGAGCGACAGCGTCGATAACTAACCGCAAGTCAGTCCGCCAAGGACAACGGTGTTTGCAACACAGCTGAAACTTGGAGTGCCATTATTTTCACGCGGTAAAATCTGTTTTAAATTATTTTCTACCCCTGATATGTTTAGTTTTTACTATCGTTATTTCAGAATTCTTTCCATATTTGTCACTTCTCACACTGGCCTTCGAGTCAGAGAATATACCTCTGAGGGCTGCTTTGATGTATGGACTGAAACACTGCTACACAAAAATATCCAAACATTACCTTTTTGTCAGTGCAGTTGGTACCTTGCGACTATGCCTTATATTTTAATATCAGTGGTTTACATACAACAACTACGACTGCTTCCTCCTCTATCCCCCCAACCTACTCGTTGCAAACGCACCCGCGTTATCCAGCTATAATTCAGATGGCCAACCCCAAGAAGTGTAGATGTTATGTCGAAGGCCGGTTGCCATAATTCGTCGGTTATGTCAATAGAGCGGACAGTGCGCATAAAGCAGTCATCGCGCGCGGAAACGATACATGATTCATTTGCCACCATTAGCCTATCGCGACTGAATTGCTTTAAATAACAATACGCTCGAGCTGTTCCGCACTATTTGCATTCGGGCATAAATCCACAGACGGCGACGTATTACCGTAGAAACTGCCCGCACTCTTGAGTTATTGCCCCCTTATTCGAGCGTACGTGTACCTACTCTACCTATCTAATAGATGAATAATTTTATTTATTATACATAGTATGAAAGGAGCGATATTCAAAATAATAGTGGTTCTAGGAAAAACCGCAATAATTTGCACAAAATATCGATCGGCTACAATGACGTATAAAATTGTAAGTGTCTACAACTGCCCTAGAAATTACATCACATATTCGATACTTCAGGCTTGTAGCCTGACAAATAGCTCTAGAAAAGACCCTGACAACGACCCCAAAATTGTCCCATGCATTGAATTAAGACTGCACCGAAAAATCCACTAAGTACCTATGATTGAATATGGTCACACTCTTTACGATGTGACGTTACAATCAGTCGAAACACATTCAATAGAGTCAACCGCAAGACAAGTATAACACTACTGGAAGAGAAAATTTTAGATAAACTGTTGCGGAAGTAGAATCGGGGCTCTACAAATAGTACGCATGTACTAAGTTTTCGTTTTATAAAAATCTTTCTGATGATTTCTTACTTCACAATCACTATTACTTATAACTATCTTTTACACGATTTCCCTATCACTTGTTCGAGATGACCTACTGTATCCTTATAATACTGTGCTATACTGAGAACATTATAGCATATGGTACAGATTCTGCAGATATCATATGAACGAGTATCTGCATAATATTATTACCAACGAATTGGGGTTTCCTAAAATATCTTGCAGATGGGTGCCAAGGCTTCTGACTATTAAACAAATGCGTACTCCCGCTTTCAAGGGAGTTCTAGGCCTTTTTTGAAGCGGATCCTACAGAGTTTTTTAAACATATTTGTTACTGTAGTAAAAACCTGGGTTCACGCTAGTGCGGTAGAGATAAAACAACAACCTAATCAACGGAAACGATGCGATTCTCGGCCCTCAAAGAAGGCTGAGGTAATTATGTCAGCCAAAAAGGTTTATGGTCTCTGTTTTGGGATTAAAAAGGTGTAATCATGGTAGACACCTAGTACAAGGTCTAACAATAAACTTCATTAGGCCAACGTGGCAGGCCAATAAAGAATATTACATTGGCCTGCTACTCCGTTTGCGGGAAGAAATAAAGGGTAAAAGGGTCATTCCGTCCTTTCGTTCAAAACAGGCGATTCCGCGGAGCATATTTTTTTTTCTTGAATTTCAGATTTATTGATATTTAATATAATTAGGACCTCCTAGTAAAGACATTTATGTGGGAGGCACTTTGGTACATAGTGTACTTTACTAATAAATGGGCGGAGGGTAATGACGATCGGGATGGTAATGAAATTTGCCAAGAAGGTAATGATACGTCAAGGGATGGTAATGACACTAGCCTGGAAGGTAATATTAGCTGAGGATGGTAATGACATGTGATATAGAAATAACATCAGTAATTTATTGTTTCTTTACAAAATATATTTATTTAAAAAAATAAAATACGTGTGGCACTCGGGGACTGCCGCGGTAAAGCTTTTGCATAGCATTTTGAACAACTTATGCAATTATAATTATTTATTTATTTTATTTTTTCTGATATCAGATAACTGCGCTCTATCGGAGAACGTTGAAATTATTCCGAATCATTTGCGGCTGCGGAAGCAAATGATTCGGAATAATTTAAACGTCTTCCGATAGAGTGCCGCGCACGATTTTTTTATTCTATAAAGCAAAAAAAACGGATTATTCGAAAAAATTCGTAGATAAAAAGATAGATAATAAAATTATCTTTAAAATGGTGCAGGTTCCATAATAATACGCCAGATAGTATTTGCGTAGTAGTCGTTTTGTGTTCGGTTAGACCTAATTTCACAAATTAATTACACTATGTAATATAAACAAAATCTAAAATATTCAAAGCTAAGAATATTAGGAAAATGTTCTTGTTTAACATATATTTTTTTTTTGAATCGTAAGCAGTACTCGTTTAGACGTAATTATCAGTTTAAAATCATTAATTTTCGTTAAGAAATTTATTCATTCGGTCGCCGCGCTGGCCTTGGCCCGCGATAAAAGCTATGCAATAGCATGAAATCCATAACCAAAACCAACTTTAAAAGTTATGAAGCCTATTTTTAAAGCGGCCACTAATGAACTAAATCATCTAAGAAATTTTAAGAAATCTTTATTATTCTTTTTCGCATTACATGAATTACATACAAAACATATTATTATAATTCTAGAAACATAAAGTATGGAATAAGAAATAGAAAATAAAAAATATAAAATCTTGAGATCTACTTTCCTTGTAAAATCAATAGACTTTTGTGCTCTTGTACTTTTGTAACTTAGTAGAACTTCACGGAATCTAGTACCAAATGTAAGCTTTTATGCTCTAATACTCAATCAAAAAAAAATCTTTATAATATAAAATATCTAAAAGTCAAAAAAATAAATCAGTTACTCTAACCCTATTGTAATCTATCGTGACTCGAGCATCAATGTTATCTGGCTTAAAAACTGCTTGTAATAATAATGCAACAAAACTCTATACTAACAATATAGGAAAACTTTTCTTACTAATCGTAAGATAAAATGGAAATTATAATATCTTGAGATCAACGCTTTTATTTATAATTTTAATCAGGAAGATTTTAAAATGAATATTTTCCTCGTCTAGTAATGTCAGGCATTGGCAAAGGATAGAAACTGCTAGTTTTCGCAACATTATCTTCATCGTCTACTACGGGCCAAGAAAGCATATTAGATTTATCCCAACATTAAAAAAAAGTACGGTGTATGTGCCATTTGAGTATTCTCAATTTTTTCCTATGTACTAATACAGCTTGTTTTAATAGATATTGGACTATTACCCAAATCATCAATATTGTCGGAATGTACACCATGACAAGCTATATTATTAACATTTTCTTTTTTGGCGTTGCAATTTTTTGTATTGTCATTATCCATGTCATCAGTGTGCTTATCAACATTGTGCCGTCAGTATTCATATAAAACGGCATGACTTTTATATGTCGTTGTGTCTCATAAACGGTAGTACACTTCCACGCTTCATTCATAATAATTTTTTTTGTCATCCTAACTTATCGTATTGGTTGGTATTGAAATAATTATGCCTTCATTTAATGTATTTATGAAGAGCGGGTGTTTCGTTGTTCAATACATTGCTTGCTACATGAACTTTCGGTGTATCGTCTTTCATCTCATTGCTAGTAAGGTGGTTTACATTAAACACATGGTTAACCATAATTTCATCGTATTGAGTGAAGCTTTCTACAAAATCGCGATTGATTAATTCAGGTTATGTGATGTCAATCCCAACGCTCAATCTCCCCAAATGCTTGGTATGGTTGCACGGTACGTAGATGAAACTGGAGATAAAAGAGCTTAGCTCTCTTTCTTCTATAATTCTTCTCTTTCTTCTAGAATTCTTTCATAATTTACCCCAAATAAACTTAAACAGGCCAAAATTGGCATATAGATAATTGACATTTATCTACTTAGCTCTTAAGTTTCCTATAAAAACCTTCAAAACCATTCGAAATTGTCAATAACTCATTGCCTTCCAAAAGTTTTCATTACCTTCTAATACGTTTCATTACCATCCTACATAAATTTGGAAGGTAAGGAAGGTAATGACAAGGAGTGGAATGAAATAATGGAAGTTTATTCTGCATATTTCGCATGATTGATGACCTTGAAGTTTCAATAACAGTGAACGAGAAGACCCTACCAAAACACACCAAAGTGGATATAAACTTAGCTTTTTTGTTTTGTACTTCCTGTTTGACTTGGATGGATGGTAATGACTGCTGAACGGTGACAAACTCGAAATGAAGAGAAAGAACTTAAATATCTTTTTACACGGTTACTTTTCACACAGCCTTCAGAGCTTACGCGACAGACTGACCAATGAGGAGCATAATGATCTACGGTAGAAGCTTGGGCTCCTGTTGCGGAGCAAGATATACTTATTTTTTTTTGCGCGGGAAATGATAGAATCTCTGTTGCCAAAGACAAAAGTAGAAATATTTTGTTTATATGTAATTGTAGATGTCTAATATTTTAAGACCTATAGTATGTTTACCTTATCTTTTATGTATGCTAAGACAACTAAGTATGTGTTAGCAAGTTTAGGTACAACACATCGACGAATTTGAAGTTTGTGGTTTGGAGGCGGAGAGGAATGAAATTTTGCCATGTATTTTTAAGATTAAAAAAAAACTTGTACTTTAGAATTAGATTTCCTAAAGAGCCTTCTTCCTCACACTTAGAGTAAATATATTTCAATAAAACTTTTTTTCTAAATGCGGTATGCAGTCTGATATTAGAGTTTACAGGCGATTTGCACGAAATGGCGGAATGACCCAAAATACCGGGTATAGTTTTTCACAAAAAAAAAATTATTGTTGTTCTATGCTATTTTTTCACGAAACATATAAAGGTTTTATTGTGGAATTGTTCGCATTAAACCATATAAAGTCTTATATTATAAATAAATAATACACATTACTTTAAATCTCTCGCGTATTAAAATATAAAAAAAATGTTTATCTGGTTGGTTATCTAAAAAAGGCGAAGGTAAAGACGCGTGTGGCCTGCGTATACTTTGTCGGCTACTACGTATGGTACGGTGGATACTTCTCTACACATTATACAGTCGGCAGTATAGTTTTCGAGAAATCGACGTTTAATTATTTTTTGTTTTCGAAATTTTTCATATGCTCTCAAAAATAGTGTCCATCAAGATAATACCCGTTCATACATCGGCACTAATATTGGCTGAAATTCTCAAATGTGATTTTGAGTTGCTGTCGCAACCTCCATATTCACCTGATTTGGCTTTATCGGACTTTATTTTTTAACCGACTGCTTAACCCTCAAGCCGCGAGATTTCGCGAGCGCATGTCTTTGAAAGACTATGTATAATGGACATTTTAGATTTATTATGGCGGCCGACCAAAATATTAATTTCTCCCAAACCGTTGTTGCACTTTAGAATTGTTGCATATTAGAACTTTAGAATACTAACTTTAGAGTCCGATCGGTCAAAACGAGGCGCAACTGTGCTTTTACGTTTGAGTCCGATCGGTCCCTCTGAGGCTCGAGGGGTTAACAAAAGAGAGTGTAATGTGATCGAACTGGTAACAATGTGTTTGACCTCTCGCGTGCTCATATACATCTAGATTTAGTGATTTGTAAGCACTGACGCACAGAATATTAAGATGGTCGATTGGAAAGTTTGCTGCCTAACCATGAAAATAAAGTTTTATTAATTTTTTTATTAATTAGATTAATTTTGTATCTAATTAGATATTTAAGTATCGCCTCGATTAATTGTCCTAAATTGACTTGTATGATTAGAATACAACAATTTTGGAAGCGCACAACAACCCAGCTAGGACATAGCCTAACGGGTATGCTGTATCTGCTCTCTCGCTCCATACTACCACGATTTTCATGTCCTTCACTCAGGACATGGAGTAACTGACCTACTGTATCCTTATAATAACTATGAAAATAGTTCAAGGACAATTCAAAAGCGATAAACAAATTCGTTGTGTAACACGATATCTTCGATATGGTACCACGTTTCGTTTAAAGTTACGTGGTTGTGATTTCGGTTGATTTACGAACGGCAAAAGTATGGAGTATGATTTACAAACAAGATAAAATCGGAATAAAGCAATAAAGGGGTTGATTTATCAGCGCTGACACAAGTAAATATTACTAAAATTGATATTGCCGTGCTTTTAGGTCATTCAAAGACTGTATGAGAATGAAAATAAAAGTATGGTCAATTTTATTAATGAATGAAATACCTATTTGCGCAGTATTTTTTCATACTATTTAAAAATCAGGTAATATAACTCTTGCTGGCTAATATATTTCAGCTGTATTTACTTATCACTTGCCTAATTATTTATTTTATTTTATATTCTCACTTCATATTTCCTCTTTTATACTTTAACATGTTAAAAATATATCTTTGTTTCTATAAAATATTTATCTTTTTCTTACCTGCCAAGGAAAGTATCGTGGATGCACTTTTGTGTATCTGTGTGTCTGTCTGTCTGTCTGTCTGCTGTCCGTCTGTCTGTGTGTATTCCTCCACGATAGCGCCAAAACGCTTCATTCGATTGAGCTGAAATTTAGCATGCGGGCATCATATGATCATGGCAATAGTTCATTTGTGGTTGAAATCGGTCCACTAGGGGAAGCACTCTAGTCATATTTCAATCTCGAAATATTGGACTTAGAGACTTAAAATTCGGTACACAGATGCGACTTAGGGTCAAAACCAAACCAATTTTTTGTTCCAATATCTCTTATACAGCGACACAAAAAAACGCCATACATTATCATCAAATAATAGCGTCGAACCGCCCGAGGCTAGCTGAGAAACGAACCATATTAGAAAATAGCCATTTAATACAACGAAAATACTAAAAAAAATACTAGATTTGCTGTGGGGGGTGGGGATGGGTTCGAAATTGTCTTCTTCTTCTGTAGGTTTCTATCCCGCCTTATCTATAATGCTTTGACTTCAAATATAATAGACCAAGTACTGAGTATGCATAAAGTTTCGGAATAAAATATTCTCCTTCTTCCGATACTCATCTTCTTCCATGGGTTCTTACTCCGCCTTATCTAGAGTCCTTTAATATACACCCAAGTAATCAGAATATATGAAGCTTCGGACGAAAATATTCATCTTTTTCTGATATTCTACCAAGTACTATTGAGATAAAAAGATTCGGGTGAAAACACAGCCGCTGTCGGGAGGGGAAAGTGTGAGGGGGGCAGTGTAATAATATTCAGAAGAAACAGTCCTTGGCTACTTGCGGGGAAAGTCTTAGGGTGACACCACTGATTTTATTTATTTATAGCGCATTATGTATTATTAGGAAGAAACAGTTTTTGGTTTGTTAATATTTTTATACTATTGCAGTTCATCTTGTTACATTGCCGCCTCTTTCCCGAAGAATACCAAATATAATAAAAATAAAATATAATTCAATAAGCATTTATAAGAAAGAATAAGAAAGTGAATTTGTTGAAACAGAAATCAATTCGTTTTTCTATTGTAATCAATACTTTAGACCATAAAATATTTAGGCTATGAATTACCCTCCGTACTATATGGTTACTTACGTAAACAAAACATAAATTTTGAGTTAACTCCGGCGTCCCAAAGCATGTGCCTTTCAAATAGCAACCCGAGATCATAAACCGGAAGGCAGCGAAATGTTTGTTTGTCTTATTCGCATTACGTTGCAAATCTCCATTGAACCAGCTAGGCAGAGAGGTGAACGCTCATATTTCCCAGTTACAAGTATCCATAATGTATACGCACAGCTGCCTTATCAGTGGTGAACCTAATGCTTGCTCCCACCCTAACTTTGGCGTTATGGGGGAGTTAACCCTGTAGCAGTCAGTCAACAGAAATGTGTATCAAGATAATAAGAAACAGGTAGACTGCTTTGCTTATACAGGGTGTGGTTACAGCACGAATATTTCGGTCAATACGACGAAGTAACAAACTTCTAATTAAAAAAATGGGAAAAACATATAATTTTTTTTAATTTGTTTTTTTTTTTATAGTTTAAAAAGTTATGAGCGCGATACGCTTTTTAGCGGTAGGTTTAAAGAGCGCTCATCGCTTTCAAAACTTTTCTTCAATAGATACAATTTACAAATTTGTCAAAAAAAAAGCTTTTGTTTGCTTTTTCATATTTTTTTAATCAAAAGTTGCTAATTTGGTCGTACTGGTTCACCCACTATGATAAATGCCTGTACTGTAATCACACCTGTATAGTGACATCAGTCAGCGGTTACAGAATTTATTGATACAAATAAATTTATTGTGTATAAATATACAAACAATTATCTAGATATTTTAGAAAGAGTTTTCCTTCAATGAAATGATTTGCTTTGGCATATTAAAAAGATGTACTGGTCTGTCCAATTAATAAAGGGAAAAATTTAATAAACCACAAAATATTAGCTTAATCACCCAAATTTATTTTGATACTTTTTAAATAGACTGCATTTATTAATGTGACACATTTAATTTAACGCTTATCAATATCACGGTCGCTGAAACACTCATTATGACGAGGTTTTGTTATAGCTATGAGTTTCCTCCACGAAATATGGTTTATAGTTTTAAAGTACAAAAAACTTCGTCTGAAAAATCGTAATGTATGAAATCAAATCAATCATTTATTCTGAACTACATGTCTATCGTACATTTCTAAAGGTACAGGGAGTTCAAAGCAGTTTACAATTAAGGTGTACATCATATTAACTTGCATTCACAGCCTTCAGATTGATTAGTATTTCTTCATCAAATGCTGTTAAACAGTATATTCTATTATTCTTAAGAAATAATAATATGTTAAAACCATGTATGTTCAAACCGGGAAAATTATTAACCCTTCCAATCGCGAAGAAAAAATCAGCTGTCACTTACGCCCGCGACGTAAATTCGGGGCAAGTAAATGAACTTGAGTAAAACGACTATAACTTGTAAACCACTAGACGGATCATAAAAAGAATAACTGTAAAATGATCGCTTTGTAATAAATAAGAATAACTGTAAAATGATCGCTTTGTAGAAATTTGAAATATAAAACATTGTAAGATTATCTCGTAAAACAATTAAGATAATAATGAATAAATATTACAATATTCACGAACTGAAAAAAAGTCGCCTATTCAAATAATTTCGATGTTTTTATCACAAAATACGTAAAATATGCCAAAACTGTAAATACAGTTATGTTCTTTATTAAATACTTTACCAAAACTTATATTTTGTTTTACTTATTTGCATACAAAAACATTTAGTTACTCAGCCAAGAAAAAATCGATGTATTCTCCGAATTTCCGATGTCTGATGTCAAATCAGAAATCAAGTTGAATTGAGCAAAATGTAGCAAATTTTGTGATTATATACGATGTAAATCAAATAATAGTTGTTTCATAAGCGAATTAAACGAATATTACGTCATAATTCGCGATTTTTCGTTATAATTCGGGACGAGAAACGAACATTCTTTGCAAAGCTAACGTCAGACTATTTTACGCGATAAAACGTGAAAAAAAGCAGATTTGCTGTCCCAAATTAGAAATTCTCTTTCGAAAATCTTCAATAGAATGCAAATCACTTACGGTTTTGAAGGAAATAGCACAATAATAACACGAAAATCACAAAATCACAGACACTTTCGGCGTTGGCGGCACGGCGACTCGGCCGGACCGCGTGTCGCGAGTGCCGCGGGCGGCCGACAGCGCGAAACTGATTATTAAAAATAATTTATTGCCTAACTGTCGTCGATTAGAGTTCGTCCGTTCGACTTTTACGATATCTGTTACTTTAAATATGCGGAAAGGATCGCAATTTGAGTAATAAATCGCATTTTACGCAGCGCGGAGCGCCCTAACCAAAATTGATTAGCTCAAATCTTAGCGTTTGTAAGCGTCTAACCAAAAATGGTTACCTCACATCGGAAGGGTTAAATGAAATTCAAAATTAAACCGACGTAGTCTGGGCAAATTAAATATAGCAACAAAAATTGTATTTGAAACTTATAAACATACAGTCCCAACTTTCAGTCGAAATCCACAAAAGTGCGCTTCCTTTATAAATCATCATAATTATCGACAGCTTTTATTTAATATGGAGCCCAGAAAGTACTCACCAAAATTTCTATTATTAACTATCGCCAATATTAACAAAAAAAATAAGGAGTTAATGCATCGCGATGCAGCCGAAAGCCTCCCTTACATCCGTGGCGATTAATCACAGTTTTGTCGAGTGCCTACCAGCCGGCGCGCTAAGGACCGTTTTGCAGTAATCGCACTGCCAGTAATAACATTCATTCCGAGCCGGGCGAGGAGGGGAGTGTTGTGGAATATTCATCGCTGCGTTAGTAGCGTTTATGAGTTGTTTTCCCTTGCCCCCCCGGGATGGAAGATACGGCCTTTATGTATATTACGGGCGTACCATATTTTTTTGCGCTAGGAGAATATTAAAGATGGGTGATGGAATATGTGCAATTTGGGGCGGTCGTCTTTTCTGGTTATTAGGCGATTGTTGGGTTGATGATGATGGTTGAAGCGAGCGGTTGATGATGATTTGTTGATAAGACTTGGAAGCCCATGATGAATTTATCATATAAATTCCAATTTTTTCTAGTCATTTGTTAGGGTGGTAGATAATCCTAGCATTTTGTATTGCTCTACTTCGAAGAGCACCCTTTAACTTAATATAAGCCTTAGCCTTAATCTAAAAGATAAAACGTACGATTACGTCTTTTGGACAAAGAGATTTTGACTTTAGAGATTTATGCTAGGATGAGATTATTTTACATGAAAAAGAATTAAATATTGTTTTCAACTTCTTTTATCTGGGTCTTGTTTTATCAAGAAAAAAATCAGGACATCCGCAATAATCGTCCATCAAAACATGCAAGGAATTTAGAATAAATCGCTTCATGCTTGATTGGCGCTAGAAGAAAACAATGTCGACATTTCCTGCATCAATGAGTCGTAGTTTAAGAATGAAGAAAAAGGCATAGTAAATATTAAAAGACCTGAAAATAAGTATTTCAGACGTGGCCGAATATTTGCCTATGTGCGGTAAAAATATTATGTATGTGGCCGTTTTGTTGAATAATGGAATCGTCGCTCAAAGACAAATAATCCATATTGATTGCTGGGTCATTATTTAATGGCCTGAAAAATATTTTATCGAAATCATTATTTTCCACTACACCAAGACTGACACATCATCTGGGATTTTTAATATTTCTGCTACTTATTTTGTACTAAAGAGTTTCATAATTTTCTATGGTTTTGTATTTAAAAGGTTTGTTATTTTCTTTGGTTTATGGCATCTGAAACAATTGAAATAATGTACGTTAGCAACGGAAAATCTTTGACAGTTTCCGAAAATGAAAGAATTCATGAAAAAACAATATTTGTTAGTATTTATTTATAAAATCGACCAAAAAGTTGCGGCGCAGTTTTTTGTACGAAGGCTGGCTTTCGACCGGTTAAGTCAGACCTATAATTTGACTAAAATAATAAATTTTGTTATAAGAAATACTTCAGTCAACACCAACTATATGGATAATGTATTTAATTATTGTGGGGTTATTCTAGTTAGCTCTATAAACTGTGGCATCTGGGACCACGACGGACAAACGAAGGGTAGCGCACAAGTGTGGAGGCGACGCGAGGTGAAAGCGGCGCTGCGCTGGCTGCTGAGATCGGCCGAGACGAGACGCAGCCGAGACCACGAAACCGGTCGCCAAAGTTGCTGTACGAGGATCACAGAATAGTGAGCTCTTGAAGTTCCCTACTGGGTGTTTCGTCAGCTTAGGCCACAAGATCTATTGTGTTCTAGGATCGGCTTAACTCAAGATTCAGCTCCTATTCAGAAGCCTCCAGGTGCGAAAGGCTACCCCGGGTAAGACTCCCGCGTCTCAGGCCTCACAATCTGGTGCAGAGGTTTCTCCTGGTGGGATTGCATCCCGGCGCAACTAAACGGTTTGGGCACCGTTCGGCGACGCCAATCAGTTGTGCACACTGAATAATTGCTGAAAGAGTCTGGAAACTGTCTCCTAAGCAGCGGAGGTGGAGGTTGACCTGCTGTCTTGAAATGACCTTGAGCTACCCGATCCCGCGTGGCACTACGGGCAAAGGACGTCCAGGTCCGCGATAAATTCAAACTGAATTACCGCTGAAACACAGCAGGTAGAGGCCGCGTAAGAGACTTCGGACCTGTAACCAGTCGGGAGGACGGAGGTATCCTGAAGGTACAAATACAGGTAGTTAGGGGGCGAGGCTGCCCACTTTTACCTTTCCCGGTGCCTCGCTGTTAGGCGTTGGAGCTAGGAGCTAGACGGTAGATTGTCTTGTATCTTAAGTCTTCTACGCTCACCCCACGGCTGGAAGAATGATCATATATTGTTATACCAGCCTGGGGTGACGAGGGTCCGCCTCAGAGGTCCGCCTCTGTAGTCGAAACTACCCTAATACTGGGTGTAGCAGTGTCCGGTGTGGTGTGGAGACGCGAAGTCGGGCGACGGCCAGAGGGCTTTGGCACATATTTATATAGCGGCGTGCGTGAGAGAGAAAAATTATGCGAGCGGAAAAGAAACGCACATAACGGCGAAATTAAACGGCTTGTTTAGCGACGCAGATGGCGCCGCGGCGTCTTAAAAGCGAAATATGATTAGCAGGCCAAAATATTTGGATTTTAAATATGAGCAATAGTAAACGGCCTAAGGCACCGCACTCCATCGATCGATTCTCACACTTGAACACGCTTACTTGCGCATTATACACGATTTACTTCATTTTTTGGCAATATTATACAAATTTGTACAAAAAACACCGACTTTATTATTTTTATAAGTGCAGCAGCCATTTTATGGTTACACTTAGAACGGGCTATTATAATTTAATGCGTATGCAAAATTTCGTGTCTGTACTGTTGACCGTTGAGGAGTTCCCTCGTTGGAAACCAAAACTGGGTGCTGTAGTTCTGTCTTGGTGAAACTTAGAACGAACTGTCGTAATTAAATGCATATACAAAATTTCGTGTCTGTGCAATTGACCGTTGAGAAGTCCCTTCGTAGGGAGTCGACCCTGGTTGCAGCAGCCAAGTCATGGTGAAACTCATAACTGAATTCGAATACAAAATTTCGTGTATGTGCTGTTGACCGTTAAGGAGTCCCCTCGTCGGGGGCCAACCCAGGCTGAAAAATCAGGTCATGCTTACCATAAAAAAATGCATTGTCATCGGAACTGAACCAACATGTAAATTTTGAACTTCATATGATAATATTTGAGGAGTTCCTCAATTCCTCATGGATCCCATTATCAGAACAGGATTTTTTGTAAAAATAGCATCAATCTGAAAGTATATCCTTTCAAATAAAAAAAGAATTTTTCAAATCGTTTGATAAATGACTGAGTTATGTGGTAACAAATAGTAAAAAAAGGATAAAACCGAATTGATAACCTCCTCCTTTTTTGAAGTCGGTTAAAAAAATCATATACTTTACATTTTATACTTTATCGCACATTTCCTTTCGAACCACCGAATAAAATAGCCGCAAAAAGTATCAGTTTTTGAATTAACCTAATTTTCCGGGTAGTTTTCTACACGTTTTCTTTTGTTTATTTTTTTGTCTAATATATTTATTGTCTATTAATAGACAATTTTTTTGTCTATTAATAGACTTTTGTCTATTTTAAAAAAGATACATATATTAGTTTAATGTAACATAATCACCCTTAAAAACTACCATCCGATGGCATTGTATAGCAGCTCTACATCTTTAACCTCAATAGATATCATTTATTTATAGGGAGTCAACGTCTGTATTGTAAGTTGAAATGTGGAATATCGGGGACATTTGGACACCCTTAGCTGTCGGTGATGTGGAGCGAGAAGCAATCGTAAAATTAAATGGCTCAGAATTGTTATTGTTTCGCACAATGCTGCGGTCGCGGCACCTGATAAGAAGCAGTCGCCGCTCCGTGCCCGCGTCCGCCGTCCCACAGACAGGACAATATATGTACTAATAATTGTGCATGAATTGCGGCTGAGCTGAAAACCATTCGTTGTGGCATTATTCAAACGTTATCTTTCAGAACGCTTCAACGCCTCCATTCCACCCCTTACTCCCCTCTCCCTCTTTCACCCCGATGGCGACCCCTGTCATGCTTCCGCTCGCGTCTGCTTTGGCGACACCCGTGAGTCTGATACACTTTTCGTATTACATATTTGTACAAAAATTATTTTATTCTACCCAGCAATCACGAAATAGCTTTAACAGCTATATCCATTTGAGTTTTTGAAATAATTCTTTCATGCATACGTCAATTAACCCTTAGAAAGCTAGCCATGGAAATGAAACTCACGATCTTCATTTGCGTAGGTAAGTATGTGTCTATGTAGGTGCATAGGTATGTAAGTGCATAGGTAGGTAGGTAGATGCGTTTTGTTAAGTAGGTACCTACTTTACCTTACTAAAATGTAGGTATTTTGATCACATGCAACAAGTGATGAATGCTGTCTCACAAAGTCAGCACTAACTCATATATTCTGTTACAGTACAATTTTTGGGACCGACTCTTGATCTATAAACCAAAAATACATAAACGTATATAATAATTATATACATATAATTGCATTTCTGCTTTAATGGAATCACAACTTGTCTATTGTGTATTTGTTGTGGCAACCTGGTGGTTCGGCAAAGCGTAGGTACTTTACTAACGGGCTCGAGGTGGCCTATTGACGTTATTTTACTATGGTATAATTAACGCTAATTTGTATCCCTGCTTCCCAAGTCAAATCAATAACTATTTTTTTTTTTTTTTTAAATTATTATTAAGGAAACATACAGCTGTTACAATAAATTTGTTACAAAATTAATAAGTTAAAAAAATAAAGCTAATTACATGTTTCCACTTAAACATTTATAATTTACACAACAATATCATTTTTTTAGAAGAATTAACCCACATAGGGTGAGGTGGGAACTGGGAAGGAAGGAGTCGTAAATAAAATTTTATGTAAATACACGTTCCATAATATAGTCATACATATTATTTAAAGATTTTCTTGAATAAATATTATTTATAATATGTTATATATTGAGATTACAATGATAAATCAATACTGTCATTAATAATTGCTTTCGTAAGAGCAAATAATGACGTATTGAATACTTCAATATCGCCAAGCTGCGTATTACAAATTTTACATACCTTAAACATGAAACAGTTTTGTGCATAATTAGTACTAACCTGCGGAAGGTGGAATAACTCCGTTTGGCGAGTGAGTCGCGATTGTACACGGAAAGATACCATTCCAATTATTGTTGAAGCCTTTCAATAAGTTAAACGTTTTGAAAGATGATATCAAAGCCATTCAGAAATATAGTGATTAACAATACGGTTTAGATTTCAATTATTAAATTCATTAAATATTAATATATATATATATATATAATTTTATAGAGCATGGACTTTAATTTAGATTTATCATAATAATTGGCTTTTTTTCTATGACAGTAGTTATTAGAAGATTAAATCCTGGAACTCTAATAAGACCAAGAGAGTGAGCTCGCCTTTCACAAGAGTGCCTAGCAAGGCGGGTTCGGTTGCACATGACTAAGAAGATTAGAAAAACAAACATTGACATTTAATTTATGGGCTTTTTAACATAGGATCAGAGAGATGTATACCTAAATTTAGAAGCATATCTCTTTTGGGCTCTTGTATTTGAATGTCTATGTACCTAACTATTAAATAAATAAATAAGCAAATAAATAGGTAAATATATGTATGTAGGTAAATTTGACGATGGATAATAAAATATGTTTATTTAGCGTATTGTATATTGTTGTGTCACTTCATTCCTTGGATTAAAGATCTCTTTTTTAACGAACATACCAAAAAAAAAGTTTTAAGTTCTTGGAAATTAATACTATTATGATTATTGATATAGGAAATTAATACTATTATATCACACAGTTATGATTATTTTAGCGAGAAATAAGTTGAGGTAGTTTATTTGTAGTAATATATATTTTGTTTCCCTTAATGGCATCCTTAAGAGGTACTAATTACTAATCGAGAAAAATAATTAATTTTAAAAAGCACAAAATTCTTTAGGCAAAATTAATAATACTCGACTCATGAGATATATATTAATCGATTATATCCCAGAGCCCAATCGACTATACACATGAAGAAGCGTAATAAAATCGTTCGCAATGTCTTCGTTGAATTAAAATACTGAACGTACAATCCATTTTTAATATTTTCCAACCATTGTCTGTTTAAAATAAAGAGTAGCAAAAAACATCATAATACAAGTTAACCATCTCAATCAACCTATTTCTATTTTTTCAGATTTACGAACTCTTACACACATTAGTGGAAGCCGATTTAATCTCACGTCCGATTGAAGGTAAGACTCTTAATGCCTATTAGAAATATATTTCTTATTTTAAGTTTCAGTACTTCATACGAGGAATGCAGAATGATTCACGTATGATGCGTTACATATGATGGAGCATATACTTATAATGTATTAAAACCCAGTCTTATTCCACATTTTTTTTTAAATACGATGCTTTTTTAACTGCCTCGCTCAATCAGAAAAACAATGGTTTTGTCTTGGAATTACCTTCTTGTTTCATGCCTTAGAGGATGATTTTTCACCTTATAAATTATTTTCTTCTATAATAAGAGCCACATCATCCAGGAATCGAAGAGTGAAGCCAGAAATTGAGCCTTGATGATAGTAGCATTGCTGAAATATCCGACTTGTATGAAATTTTATTAAAATATACCCCGAATAGTATACATTAATACAACCTTATCAACCTTTCCAGTCCCCGAGAGCTTGTCAACCAGTATAAAAGCATGATGGTAGGTTCCCTAATTAGTATTGAAACATCCGCATTAGTTTAGCAAGAACTTAAAAATAATTTTGAATTAACTACCTATTTATAGATATTTTGAGAAACTTTTAATTTTGATTTACACCCACCAAAATAGACCCACCGAAATTAATGTAACTGAATTAATGTATCTATTTATTAACATGAATCTACAGCTATTTTTTCTGATCAGATTACTATAGTTTTTGTCGCAAATTATTAACTTATCGATTTCTTACGGATATTCCAATATCCATCCCAAGGAGCACACGAACACTTCCTGATACTTAAAACACTTAACAAAAATTGTCAACACATTTCAATTCCAACTTCTAAAACTCCATTATCGTGTTCGGCATTAGAAAGTAGCAATCCACAAAGCATAGTTATAATAGGCTGAAGCGCAACGTGAAGGGTAACACCATTATTTGGAGCGTCGCAAAAGGGGCGTTTAACACACGAAGCCCGTCTCATATTGGGGCCTTGTCATAATTTAAACCTACATTACAACTTTGTAATCGCGGATGCTTCCTGGCGCGAAATAACTTATGTAGTTTGCATCGCGGGTGCCTTCACAAGCGAGTGCTTTCGCACGTATATAAATAAGTCCAAAGTATAATTGTTTCGCTTGGACCAAATATTAGATCTTTTATTGTGTTTTTACGATTGCCACGTTGAACTTGGATAAATTCGGGTTGAGTTGTAAATTTAATTGAATATTTTTTTATTCAAAGCCAGTTATTTCTTTATAAACATGATTTATTTATTTGCCGTTGTAGTACAGTACTCTGCGAATTAATTAGATCAAAATGTATTTTTCTTCGAAAAGTGCTTTATTATACATAATAAACATACAAAATCAGTAAAGGTAGTTATGGATTCTTAATTTTTTTATAGAATGTGTCTTCCTTTTCACTCTGGTAGGCATATAATTTATCTGGTTTTGACAGCTTCCTTTCAGTTCATCGTCGTGAAACCGGACTTGAATTACTGCCCTGATCATCTTGGTTTATGTTATACAATCCATCTTGGATAGCCGTTTTTAGCAAATAGTTCAGAGGTTTTCGATCAGGTTGAGATCGGAGGAGTTTCCAGGCCATTATAGCGGCATTTTAAATTTTATTGTTTTCTTTTAGTATGTTTTTAGTACGTATGATTTCTGAATAAAATAATAAAATAATCAAATTTTGGAAAAGTTTTAACTTTGTATTTTTATAGACTATGGTGACACTTATGTCCCACCAATTTTTACAAATCCTATGGAACCAATTTTACAAATCCTATGGATCCAATAACAGTTCTATTTCTCAAAAATATCCATACTCTACTGCAAAGCTTATGATGCTCAAAGGGTTAACAACTGACGAATTGTAATATACGATAACTACCTTTATGTGATTATTACGACATGATTTTATTGTAGTAGTAGTAGTAATAAAAGGAGTGCGGGTGTTTGTATCCAGCCCTTGATGTTACTTGGATCTATAGGATCTTTTGTAACTACCCACTTTGTGGTTGGGTCAGTGGTCTGCTAGAAGTGCGGTACTGTTTACCAGTTCATACAGATCACAGATCTTCAGGTTGGGCAGGTTGATGGGTTCAAGGAAGGCTCGTCCCAGTAAACTGTGAGTTTTTGCGGCGAGGCCTGGGCGGCGACCTACGATATATATGCTGTCTTCAGATTTTTTGTCACTGCTTTTATTGTATATCTATATATATATATATATATATATATATATATATATATATATATATATATATATATATATATATATATATATATATATATATATATATATATATATATATATATATATATATATATATATATATATATATATATATATAAATGAATGTTTGTCTGTATGTTCGCTATGGACTACTTAACCGCTCGACCGATTTTGATGAAATTTTGAGGGAAACTTTAGATTAGTTTAGAGACGGTTCCTGTGAAGTTTGGTGCCGATCGGACCAATGGAAAATTTTTAGTGTTCTCAATAAAACCAAAATTCTTTTTTTTAAAGCGGCGAATTTGAATTTCGAATGCGACCGCGAAGACAGGAGTGAGTTCTTCTTTTTTTTATAGTCGAATGAATTTTAAAGCGGCGAATTTAAATTTCGAATGCGACTGATTTGGCGTAGCAGCGCGCGCAAGTTACAGCTAGTTCTTAATAAATATACTGATACTGATTGTGGTTAGATTCACCGGTGGGTCACTTCAGTCACATACGTAATATGTGAAGCGTTATTTCAATTAAAGTGCTGAATTGCTGGCCGCGTTGAGGAGGTGACAGAGCGCTCGCGCGGAGCATCTGCTTAAATAATTTCGCCAGAAGATTAACTCCGCAATAGATACTGCTAAACAAATCTACTTAACCCCTCGTAAATAGGACTTATCCGCGCGTCTATCGCATGAATCTTGCGCGGGGCCCTCAGACCGTCGCTTATATTTATTCCGAGTGCTTAAGATCGCAGATTGCGAGCGGCGAGGCGGGCCGCGAAGAAATACGTCCGGGTGAAATGGATGTCTCCCGTTTCGCGGTTGGTTGCCGATTTTATTTTCCCGAACATTCCGGCTCTAAAGAAGTTTTAAAGTGAAAATGTAAGAGTTCATTAATTGTGACACAAATAAGTTGATAGTAAAAAAACATGTTAAAAAACTAGCTTTTATTAAAATGTTGTGTCCCAAGCCAACCCTGGGTGCAATAGCTAGGCCATGTTGAAATTTAGAACGTGCTATCATAATTGAATGCGTATACAAAATTTCGTTTCCACGCTGTTGACCGTTGAGGAGTCCCCTCGTTGGAAGCCAACCCTGGGTGCCGCAGAAATGCCATGGTAAAATTTAGAACGGGCTTTCATAATTGAATGCGTATACAAAATTGTGTGTCTGTCCTGTTGACCGTGGAAGAGTAGCCTCATCAGGAGCCGATCCTGGTTGTAGAATCAGGTCATGCTCACCATTAAAATGCATTGTCATCAGAAATCAACCAACGTGTAAAAATTTAATTTCATAGAATATGAGGAAGTGGTTCTAATTCAGCTTGCATGATTTAATCTAAACAAACATACATACTAACTTACATTGCAAGGTAAATGCTTGTGATAAACAATCCGTCGCGACTCGGACTGACGATAAAGTTTTTCGTCATGACGCGTTTTAGGTATCGTCCATTTTTAATATATAGGACGTAACTTTGACCCGAGTAGTTTCATTTGGGCATCTTGGTATACGCATTTTCGAGTTAGGTATTTTAGGCATCTTGCTATTTTATTTTGTTATTCATTATTATGGTTTTTTATGTTTTTTTTTAATATCGATCACATTTTGTTTTTTTTTTGGTATATTGTGTGGTCATCTTGTTGTCAATCATCATCATTTGATGCAAGATGCATTAGAAGCAAATTTGGTAACCTATCTTCTTTGTTTCTGTGTGAGTTATCTGCTATCTGGTCTACCTAACTGATTATGTTACGGGCCGGTGGCATAGTGACTAGGTCGCCTGATCTGATCTTACATTGTAATTTTTCGTGTTTGATTCCGGTTGGGTCACCATTTTCCGTTGGCATAAAACTAACGAAATTGCATTCCAACTCCGTCTAGTGAATGAAATGGCAAGTTACACTTACACTTACTTACTTACAGTTACACACACACTTACTTACAAACATGTTACTCGCACACACACATATATACACTTGATAGTAGGGTCAGTTATAAGAGATTATCGTATGGGTAATAAAGTTACCCTGTGTGAAATAACATAATTAAGAGTAGAGACAAACAAATAAACAAACTTACATTACCGTTCAAAGGTATACTGGAAAATGTGAACAAAAACAATTTTTGGTAGTTTCGCTGGACAATGCTATTAGCGACAAATGCGTGTTGTCGGCGCTGAAGGGCTGCCAAACGTTCTATGACGTTGAGAAATAAAATACAATATTAATGATACTTTACACGATGGATATTTTCACAAAAATAATTACGGCAGTGCCCCACACCGCCTACATCTTTTTATAAAATCGAGGCAGTAGCGCTCTAAGCCTGGTGATCATAAATAGTAGAAAATGCGATGAAATATATATCAATATGTCGGTTTCTATGCCGAAGGGACAACGTCCGCTTTTTATTTTTACGCAGAAGTCTTACCGACAAGAAAAGCGACGTTTTCCACTCAGCTAAACCTGCGTTGCGCTGTTCGGCGGCACCATATTGACAATGAGTTCGTTAGGTTATCGCGAACGTTAAGTACGTGACGCGTTTCGCTAAATTTCGTAACGACCCGCTCGCGCCCACCTTTATTAAATCCGATAAAACACCGTGACTTTTTCGCGACGTGTTTATCATTCGGCAAATATGAAATGAACGACGACGGAAGGGGTGGGGGGGGGGGGGGGGGGTAGTATAATTTGAATAATTGATTCACAAAGGAGGCACGGCGGTACTTGCAGTCCGTTTAGTACGTGATGGGAAATTTGTATGTGGCCGCAAGGCGCGGTGGATGACAAGGGACGCTTTAATAGAATAATGCTGGAAGTTGCCGAAATAAAATTTGCGTAAAGGGCGGGCCGGTGAGTTTATTTGAAATACAAATCCGTGCCGATTTATGACGAAGCTGTGCATGGAATAATGATCATTCAAAGTCTCCCTTTTCTCTTTCACCTTAGGGACACAATAATTTACAAAACAGCCGATAGAATCTAAATACTTGAATGTTTTAACTCACTGATGATCGGGGATATCCAATTTAAAAAAAAAAATGCACTTAAAATTAAAATACAAAAAGACGAGCTTATTTCCACATGATCATATCTTGCAACAAACCTAATCATGCTGCACAGGACACATGCGCTCATTGTGGAAATAAAAAAATATTAAAGAAATAAGTTATTCTGCGTAAAATACAAACTACAATGCCGGCATAAAAATCTTTAAACTTGCGTATAGTAAAAAAGTTGACATGTAAACTCCTTCTCATAATTTTCACTCCCCGTTTGTACCATAATAATATGTATAGAAATCGGTTTTTACCTTTCTGCGAGAGGGCGCCACTGGCTAGCCTCCCTTGAGCAGCCAACTATCAGTTTGCCCCGTGGATTTGTTCAGGGAGGTTGTATGTTCGTTGCTAGTGTTTTGTCAGAGCTTTAAAGTTTGAGGTCTATTTTTTTAGTTCCAAAGCGCTCGATGACTCGAAAGAAGCTGCAAAATAAAGAAAAATCCAGTGCCTTGACACTGCTCAAAAGGGGTTTTTATAGCAAGAGATTTAGGAGTGCCAATAGGGACATTTTATCGACTCAAGCGGTCGTCTGTGTTGTTGCGACCTGTGGCAATATTACAGAGAAATCCAGTCACTGTAGCACCCATGAAGATTTTAACAAGGATCGATAAACTTCTGGGGCGAGAACTATTGGATAATTCTTCAATAACTGTAGTCCTGCTTAAAAACAAGCACCCCGAGCTCCTAAACAATGTCACTACTAGACCATTAGTCACCGCCAGTCGCCAAGTCGCAGTGCGATAAAAAAGACCCTTCTTACACAAAAAAATAATAATAAAAGACTTAAATTGACATCTGAGACTTAAAAATAGATATGTTTAGCGATACCAGCACTTTTAGGTAGATCCAATATGGTGCGCCATCCAAGTAGCGTGTTGCGGTATGACTAAATTAACCGTTAAGACTGTGAAACACTCCGATTATGTAATGGAGTGGGGTGCATTTATTGAAAATAAGGGCCGGACAAGGCTATGAGGACGAGCAATTACACTGATGTTTTAGTTAGAGCAGCATTCGGTGATCTCTATGGCCATTCGTCAATGCGACCACTTCATGTACAATGGCGCCCCTACTCATAAGGTCAATTTCTCAAACACCATAATATTAAAGTAGCCATTTAATTTCCTGAACACAAATTCAATAGAAAATGCTTGGAACCATATAAAACATAAAGTTTAAGAGAGAAGACCAAGCTCTATCAGTGGTCTTAAAGACGTTCTCTAGATGAATGCCGCCTACTTCTCCAAGTTGGCCGAATTGGTGCTCAATCATCTGATAATGATCGATTTTAAGGGGGACATAGCAAAATACTATTAATAAACTGAATATGTACTCGTGCAAATAAACGATTTGAAATATCAGATTTTGTTGTTTTATTGTACATGTCACAAAAAAAATTTGCCGCCACCGTGTTTTATTTGAAGTTAAGAATGCTCGAGGAGAGAAAATTGCGATAAGAAGGAAAGAGCAAGAGAAGAACTGCTTACTTCTTAGAAAAGCAATACTTTTTGAGATGAGTCTTGAATGTTTCTAAATAAGAGATAGTGGGAACTCAATGATTTGAAAAGCTCGTGGAGACAGGATGGTATTGAATGGGAGAGTACACGATAAGGGAGAGCAACTAGATGATTTGCTGAATTTATTTCCGAGAAAATCGAATACATAGCTGCCCGCATTCAAAGAGCGGACCCAACTCCACGTTTATGGAGTAAAGAGCAAGGAAAGAACTGCTTACTTCTTAGAAAAGCAACACTTTTTGAGGGAGTCATGAATGTTTCTAAATAAGGCGAGTTTCGTATATTTGCTGAGAGGTCGTTCCAGATACTTGCACCATGAACAGTTGGAATAGAAATCAGTAGTATAACGAGAAATTATCAGAGGCTGACCGGAGTACGAGACCGCGGGAACTCAATGATTTGAAAAGCTCGTGGAGACAGGATGGTGTTGAATGGGAGAGTACAAGATAAGGGAGAGCAACTAGATGATTTACTGAATTTATTTCCGAGAAAATCGAATATATAGCTGCCCGCATTCAAAGAGCGGACCCAACTCCACGTTTGTTGTTGGTATCTTTGAATCTGTTAATATATGTACATACATATATTGATTATGTTTATATGATATATGAGCATTATAAGATACATATAATGCTCATTGATTACCAGCGACAACATCATCAGTAAATACGAAAAAGTGTGTTTGATGGCTTCATATAGGTGTTACTTTAGACTCCAGTTTAAAATAAAATCCCGTCTTCTCTCCCGAAGGACTACGTCGCACTTTTTTTTTACACAAAAAATATACAATTTATAGACACATTATTATCACATAAACCAGATCTGGTTTGTCCGTTATATAAGAAAAACCTCAATACGTAGAATAAATAACACGCTTACAGTTTTTTATTATATAAGATTTCACATATTTTATAGGGACTGCCAACTTCCACGATGCGCAAACGTATCCAACGCCACCTCAACGCAGGTAGGCGCTAGAAGCGTCCACAAATTTACACCGATAATGGATATAAGTAGTTAAAATATGTCGATTCCACAACATCAAGACATTGATAACTAGGACACTTTGTTTTCGATGTGTTTCTGCCGAAACACCCAGTTTGAAACATGATACGTTCAAATATAGAATAAGGTAAGCATAAAATAGTCGCGTTACCAAAATATTTTCAAAAAATCAAGTTCCCGAGGGTTTATACCTTATTAAGAAAAAAGCTCTGATTCTGAAACATTTTCACAATACATTTGCTAAAGAAGGAGCTTTAGCAGTTCATTGCTTCAGATAATTTTCAATAAGCAAATTTGCTTATGGGTTTATTATCTAAGTAAGTTTTATAAGCTATTTTATGGAATGGATTTTGTATAGAATGTAAATAAGTATTTATATTATAATAAATATTTAAAATATAAATTTGAAAAGTATTAAAATACGAAAAAAAACATTTTTTTGTAAAAGACACTGCCGACTTTGTAAAAAGTTTTCACCGCATCCTGATGTACCAACCGTCAAAGTATTTGCATGCCGCATACATCCGTGCCGCCGTATATTTTAGGTAACGTAACGGTTTAACAATATTATATATTTTTTGCGCTTTTATTTTTTTTTTCTTTCGTTCATTCAGATCGCTCATTTATTATAAAAATATATGTAGCTAATAATAATTATATACATAAGTATACAATAAATCTATAAATATACAAATAATTTGAGCAACAAATTAGATATTATAAAAAGGTTCCTCATTATGCACGTATTTATTTCTCAATCTAACTATTTAGAATAATAATATCAATGTGTTTGAAATATAATGAAATAAATGTATTTATTGTCAAGTATCAAATACAGCCAATATCATATCCTAGGTCAGGATGTACGAGTATATCAGTTTCTGATCGTGGCAGCAGATGACCGAGTAGTCCTTGGCTCATGATTCAAAGTCCTTATTTCAATGTATCCTTGAACCTCGAGGACGTAAAGAGAAGAAAACACAATGTAGATATTTGAACCGTTTTGATAATATAGAATGTAGAGTAGACTTACCAATTGATTATTTTGACAGATGCGAGATAATTAATCCAAATTGCGTTCTTTTATATCCGTTAAACTGTAAGAATGTTTAACGTCATAAATGTTTCGACGTCAATACGACTACTGATAATTAAATACCTTGTGAAATGATTCAATTTACGTTAAATAATTACTGGGAATTTTAATTTTCTTTTTCCTTGTGAAAATGCATTTATTATTCAGACTAAGAATAATTGGTATTTAATATTATTTGAAGCATTGATAAGTGATATTTCCCTACATACTTATTACGATTTAATGCTTCCGAGCTCACTGATAACAGAGTTCACTGATAAAATGTATTTTTAGACAAAACATTACATTTATTGTGATTTTTTTTGAGCCTCCAGATCGCCTGGGAAAGTGTAAAATTTCCTATTCCGTATCGTGTTCGTGTATATTTGGTGTTGGCACGCGCCGAAAGAACAAATGAACCCAAAGACGCGACCGCATTCGAAACGCAATTAGCGCTGCGATTCGCTCACACAAAGGAAATCGGTCCGCCGTCAAATATTTGCCGTGCGTTCGAGCATCCGCCTGCGATATTGTAATTCGGCGGGGCAGAGATAACCCCTTCGGTTCTCGAGCGCGCGCGTGTGACCCCGCCCGGCCGGGGATAACGAAAATAATTACAAAGGAGCACGCTGCTGGGCCGCTTGCACTGGGCGGTCGTGGCGGTAATCCAAACAGCTGGCAAATACTGACGCGGAGGGATTAACCGGCGACGCAGTGGATTGGAAAGAGGGATTTCTTTTGGCTGTCATTGTCATAGTTCTGACGATCACTAGTTACTCGAGGATGCCCAAATAACCTATATATAATATTTGATAACCAGTTAGAAAGCAGAGGCCTAGGCATATCGATCGAAAATAACTATTTCAAAACCAATACAGATCGCCGCCAGTAGTAGTTTTGCCAGTACTTTCTGGTGTGAGCGATCTCGCGACGAATATTGCCGTGCTCTCTCATACTGTTCAGTGCTTTACTATCTCTCTGTTACATGTTTTTACGCACAACGGATATGACCCAACTCATTTATACCTGAGAGCACATCTAGGCCTTATATATCGATGCACATTAACCACTAGATCCCGATGTAGACGACCAAAGTGTGCCTTAGGCCTGCGATAAATTGGAATCGACTTGCCGCTGAAATAGGTAGACCTCGCGTAAGCGACCTTGAATCCTTAGCCAGACTGGAGGATGGAGAAATTCGTCCATCTCTGGTAGCCAGGACGCAAGGATGCCCTACTGGGTGGTACTTTCCAGTGCGTCGCGGTTTGGAGATGGAGGGCTAGTGGCGGAGCTTCGATTTGTGGATTGTTTTGTCCACCAATGCTTCGACTGAAGAAAGAACGACACAGGCCTTTTTCAAAGAAACGGGCTAGTTGGTGACCTACTGCCACATTGATCACTCTATTCCGATGTAGACGGCCAAAGTGCGTCTCAGGACCGCGATAAATTGGAAAAGAACTGCCGCTAAAATAGGTAGACCTGGCGTAAGCGATCTTGAATCCGTATCCAGACTGGAGGAGGCCTTATATCGATGGATATACCGAATATATCGTTCAGCATCCCAACCGAAAGACCAATATTAAGACGCGCTGCAAACAAGGAGTGGCAAACACCAAAATATTCCCTTTTATAAAAAAGAAATAAAATAAATTGGCGAACATTACGACTACGATTATTTATACACTGGAAGTGTCAGCCCTAAATAAAGCAAATCGGGTAAGATTAAGGAAATACGCTATCTATATTGAAGGAAATGTCCGTAGGATATCAAAATTAAGCAAGTAAACCGATGAAAGTTACAGGAGGCAAACAATAGCAGTAGTAGAAGAAAGGAGTGGAGGGGCGTGTCTTTAGTCCATTATGTCACCTGGATCTATAAGATATTTTATAACTACACACTTTGTGGTTGGGTCAGTGGTCTGCTAGAAGCCCGGTACTGCTTACCAGTCCATACAGGTCACTGACCTTCAAATTGGGCGTATCACTGGATTCGAGATAGGCTCGTCTCAGTAAACTGTCTTTTTTTTGCGGCGAGACCTGGTCAGCTCCAGTAAAACAATACCAAGACAAACAAAAGTGTATCATATATGCGCCCATAGCCATCATTAAAAGAAGACAATCACAGAGAGGTGCAGTAACCGATATATACGTGGTTAACTCACAAAAAAGATGACATGGAATAATATGACATAACGATGGAAGAATGTGAAAAACTGGCATAGGATAAGGGAAACTTGTACAAGGAAGTTACAGCAATATAATATCCGGAAGAAAATGGATCAGGCGAAACGATACTCTGTAACATAGCGAAGAGACTAAAAGAAGTATGATATTAATCTGTTTTCCCTCGCCTTAATTCCTAAATCACATATATTTCTGTATTATTGATTTGTTTATTATCCGTCGATTATTGTAATGTCCCTACCATTCAAGGCGCAGGTTTTCCTATCCTACACTATGCCCGCTGATAAATCGATGGACTACGTCAGGGTGACTCCTCCAAATATAGAATGAAGATGATGTATAGAATAAAGATGTGGATTTGGTTAAAAATAAGGGCAACGATCACATCACAAATAATGTTAACCTAAGTATTCTGAGAATAGAAAATTTGTCCGAAACTTTAGGAGATATTCAATTTTAGACATGGGCCTAAATTAAAATGCCTTGGTTCAGTAGACCATATCATGTTTTCATCCGACAAGGTAGTCTGGTAAGATTTTAAATAACAAATTACCCTTTAACTTACATAACTACCACATATGGGATGGAAATCTAGACAATTAGAGATACTCTCCCTGCTAAAAAGCTTGAGCCCTAAAATATAGGTCTACCTGGGGAAACTTCATATAGCGTCAGGAATGTCAGGATCAGTTGAGCAAAAATACAGAAATTTTGAGGACTTTGTTTTTATCGTGCGTCGTCCTGGAAGGCCAAATTTTATGCATATAATTATCCAAGGCAAAGTTGTCGAAAGAAGACAAGGGATATAAAAGAGAACTGTGAGAATAGTATCAGAAAACTACTATGTCCTTAATCCGAGCCAAAGCTAAAGAAAAGAAAAATTATAAATATTTAGTAATGTAATGCACTTGCAATAAAATAATATTATTTTAATTGATTTCGTAATTAAAAATAATATGCAGTTAAATGGCCAATATGTACAATTAAAATGTAATAGATAATAATCCAGAGGCAAAAAACTAATAACATGATATGCCTGAGTCCTATTTTAATGTCACCTAATTAGGCAATAGCCTGTTCTAAGAAAGCCATTAAAATGAGTTTAAATGCATATAACCTATATAAAATCTAAGTAAAAAAGATTACGATAAATTTGAATCAAAGTAAAATTGAAGATATTAAATTTTTAACTCTAATAATAATAAATAAAATTTCAATGCTCATGGTTTAGGCAAGTACTATCGAAGTAAAAAATATATATCAGTAATGCGATGATAATCTCAAAGCCGGATTTACACTCCAGGACCGGGCAACATTGACCCAGTAAAATTTTTATGATATTCCTGTTGTTTTGATCCGTATATTCTACTTTTTACATTATCTTGATAAGTGCACTAAACAGCAGGCTTGTAACCCATGTACCTATTATTAATTTTGGCGCCAGCGATCTATAGTAAAGGACGACTAATGTGATATTATCTGTCATTATTACTAGGTAGCTAATATCTGTGTAATATTTTTTTATCAACCTCATAAAAATAGGTTCTATCAACCAAAGATTTTCCTGGCAAGTAGCCGGGAAAAATCTCATTTCATCTGAATATTAATTTCATAAATAAAAGTGATGAACTTTCTATATCGGCCGGCGGTCGAACTCGGATGGGTCCCATTACGACGCCTCAGGCAGTGCGGTTCGTTTCACACCGAGCCTCGGGCGACTCATCTACAATATTAGATTAAAATATATGGTGGATGTTATATCTTATTAGTGCAGCTTGTATGAGAGATACTATAACCAAAATTTCACAGTTTGAAATTGGCAAAACAAGGCATCTGTATACCAAATTTTAGTTTTTAAGTCCAATATTTAGAGGATGATATATGACTAGTGCGCCCCCTGGTTGACCCATTTCAAATACAATATAAATATTCCTATAATTGTTCCTATGATTCTCAATATTCCTATGATTCTAAATACTAAAAAGGGTAATAAATAAAATTAAAAAATCAAATCAAATCATATTTATTTTCAAAAAACCCGTTTAGGGTGTAGAAAATACAGACATGAAATAAACAATTCAAATGTAACAATTCAAATAAACAATTCAAATAAAACTAAATAAAATAACATAAATCCCTAGGTTAAAATCCAATGAAATTTTACAAACATTTAGATAACAAATATTGTTTCGTTCGTTTTCTAAACTCAACATAATTAATAATATCTTTCAAGTTTTGTGGCAGCTTGTTATAAAAATTTACGCTTCTGTACATCGTTGCGCGTTGGAACTCTGAAGTGGCAACCTGAGATGAATGGATATAAAGTGACTAATTCCTTGTATCGTGCATGTATATATATGCGATTGCGTTAAACATGTTTGGTTTTTCTTATAGAATTCACATATACATTCATGAACAAAAATGTCATTTATCGTATCATTCACGAAAAAATGTCATAAATGGGTCTCTTGTTTAAAAAAATGTCTCGTATATCGTAAACAAATATTTTTATTAAGAAATTTAATGGAAAAAAACCGACAATTTTACACTTACTTTTTGAAAAATAACCCAAAAATAGGGCGGTTAAATAATGGGTCCTTTTTACTAGGGTGAGACTAACTATAATACATTTGAAAATAAGGCGCGAGTGTTAAAGTTTCAATTACAACTGATATTTTATAATATTTGTAAGTAATGGCATTGGCGGGATGGCATAATTTATCACATGCATCGATATTCCACAAATTCCGCGCCGCCCGCCCCCCATCGACACACAATCGAAACAAAACCCCGTAGCGCGAGCACTCGAGAATTAAATTACAGCTAAGCTCACAATCGAATATGATGTATGATAATGTTTGGGGGGGAGAAGGGGAGATAGCGCGTGTGCGCCACAGCCCTCTTTGTCTAACCGCTTGAATTGATTTTGGGCGCCCGCATTCAAATGTAAATTACGGCGTTCTGCGCGCGACGCGTCCGGCGATTTTTCCTTTAGCGGGAAAAATTTAAATCCGAATGGCGCACTTTTTTTCACGGTGCCACAATGCGTCGCCGGGAATTACCCGACTTATTGGCGCACGCGTGCGATTGTTCACGGCGAGAGATCAATTGGCGGGCGGGAGATAATAGTACGAGATATGGTTGCTTGATTTCTAAAACTTCCATAGGTTCCTTTATGGAAATCTCGTTTTAATGGAACAAAATGAGCCATTATTCCGGCCGGTCTACCTAACAAAATCCTATGAAATCGAAGACTATCGCGGCGACTATCCTTCTTAATTCATTAACTCAATTACCAACTCCATTAAAGCAAAATATTACCTCTATGCTGACGGCGTCCAAATATACTCTCAATGTCGCCTGGTAGATATTGATACAATAATTGCTTCTGTAAATCAAGATCTATCGATGACATACAAGTGGTCCAAAGTACATCCAACATACCAACTCCATTAAAGCAAAATATTACCACTATGCCGACGACGTCCAAATATACTCTGAATGTCGCCTGAAAGATATTGATTCAATAATTGCTTCTGTAAATAAAGATCTATCAATGATATACAAGTGGTCCAAAGTACATGGACTGCTCTTAAATTCTTCCAAAACGCAGGCGAATATCATCGGTAGCAGTTACTTTACCTCGAGGATTAATATAAATAAAGTCCTAAAGATCTGGATCGGTGCGGACGAGGTCCCTTTCAGTTTTGAGGTTAAATGCCTTGGTCTCCATACGGATGACGACCTCTCATGACGGCCACATATTCAAGAAATGCGACGCAAACTCTTCGGCCGATTAGGCTGAATAGGCCGAAAAATATCCTCCCAGAGGAGAGCAAGATTACGATTTGTCAATCTGCACTTCTCCCTCTTGTGGATTATGGAGATGTCGCATTTTTCGACCTCACAGAGGAGTTATCCAACAAAGTTGAGCCTCAGAATTTTTTTCCACATCACGGAGTACAGAGAGAAGCTTCACTGGCTGTCGACCCGGGAGAAAAGAGACATGAGAGTTCTTTGTATGCTTTTCAAGATCTTGGATGGCGTCGCTCCCAATTATCTTACCGGCAGATTTACTACACTATCGGCTAATGGACGCCCTCTGAGATCAAAAGACAACCTGTTACTCTCTATCACTAGTCACAGCACTGACTTCTTTTCATTTTCTTTCACCGTGCATGGAGCCCGTCTTTGGAATGCTTTGCCGAAAAATGTGAGAACCGCGCCAAGCATAACAAGTTTTAAAAACAGACTCAGAGAGCATTTGAAATCTTCCAGATAAAATTCCTTTCCCCTCCCATTCCCCTCCTTTTTAAACTTTAGCGTCCTTATAGGTGTTAGATTATTTTGCTGTGGCACATCCTGTGCCCACAAAGAGTTAAGTATATATTTCTTTCTATCCTCTTGTATTTTATTTGTCATACTCATTATATAGGTTAAGTTATGTAGTCTACTCGCAAATAATGCTCATACGATAGTATAGGTTAGCTGTAAAATATTGCCTGCAGGCAATAAGCTCGCCTTTTCTTAAGAATAAAGCGTTTTATTATTATTATTATTATTGTTGTCGACACTATAAAAAAGATAAAAACGTATTTACCACGTGACGTTTGTAATACCTGAAGTTTCGGCGATGTTGCAACCGCCGTTGTCTAGGGTAGACTGAGTCAGTCTACCCTAGATATTTGTTTTTTCTAATAAGAATTTTGTATGGTGATCTAATTTTTAAATTATCATTATTTTATTATAAAATATACTATATAACTTTATATTCTATGTATGTTGAATTCTAAAATTTTATATAAATAAATTCTATATATATCAATATTTTAGATGATTAATCTATGTATATTTTGATATTATTTATATATTACAATTTTATATTTGTGAAATCATCTTAAGAATAATTATTTATGACACCCTAAACAGACATGGGTACGCGTTTGTTTGTATGGAGAATTTCTTATGACGGCCCATCTTTGAAAGTGGTAAGTAGTAACACAAACGCGTTCGTAGTCGGGAACGGCTTACTAAGAAGAAGAAATGCCAAATTTGGAAACACTAGCGTTAATAGAACTCGTTCCACTCCAGCTATGAGTTACTGGAGCAACTAACATTCTCGATGTAAGGAAGTAAAAGGCAAGCGTCTACTATATAGTGGGAATATTGATGTGAGCTACTAGTGAAGCCGAAAATGAATCGAGAATGGTTAGTATATTTTTGTAGGAGGTAGCGAAGAATTCCTGGTTGGAGGAGTAAGGTTCAGAACCCACGTGTATTCAGAACGACCTATCGCTAGTCTAGAACCCTGAAAAAGTACAGGAGCAAACAAAGCAAATGATATGGTCGTATATGTATTACATTCGGTAATATGTATCGGAGTAAAATGGAGATAAATGTTCAACGGTTTACTTTGGGTAAAGACTACATAAGTAACCCTTTCCAGTATTCCCCGTGTATAAATTACGCTTAGCGTATTATCAGCGCGTTCTCCCCTGCGCTTCTATTTGGCCTGCGAATTTTGTCCCTATACACCCTCCGTACAATGGTTGCGTGTTTATCAAAACACTTAACATTTTAATGCGACCTTCACACAGGCGGTAGGCCCAACGATGTCCACTGTCACGTAGCTACAATCTACGTAGCTACGAGTAGCTATCAACGGGATATAGGAGTAGCTGTAAGGATGGCATAGATTTATTTTTTTGTTTAATCGATGTTTAATCGATTATTGAGAATTTAAACATTAAATACAATCTCTAAACTTCCGGACTGCTTACATTTTTAATATCCTTATTACCGTTGATTGCAGATAAAACAATTTAACGTATTCATTTACACATGATTTTTCAAAAATATGGCCTTTCAAACTGGAATCATCGATGTCGCACTAAAACGAATATACAATTTTCAATTTAGTTATAATATATGCATCTTCGTAAATCTGAGAGTAGTCATAGTTGATTTTTATACATACTAGGTTACAAATGACCGATTATCGGATTCTCTCAGAAACTTACATTTTCTTGGCGTATTATTTAAAAACCGTGAACGCTGTGTTAACACTCACTCGGAGACGAGTCAAGGATCTGGGACCTTTGCTTTTAATTTTATCGTGAACATGGAATTCGTAAATTCGGCGATGATCTTAAATTAAATCAGAGTACTGGCGACTTGAAAAAAATGTAAGTAACAGGGTATCGATTTTATTTTCAATCGATTTACCGACCGAAAGTTTTACTACGACGTAGATAAATACATAGTAATGACATAGAGTCATGCAAAGCATTTGTTTTATTTGTTTATTTTATTTATTTATTTATGAATAACTGGTGTACATTAAAGCAATTGAAGCTATGCAAAAAGCTGCCTTATTTGTATTCAAAAGCATTCTTTATTAGAATGGCACGGTGCAGCACGTTTTCAAACTTCTCAGATTGGTAGTAAATAGCCTCATGCTGTTAGAGAATGTGATTTTTTATGGACTCAAATATTAACCTCGCTCCTTTTAAAAATAGCCCTCATCAAGTAGGTATGCTGATAGCCATTAACCATTCTAATTGTACTAAAATCTTCAGCGTCTCATGATATAGTCATCTAAAACTTCAGATTAGGGAATTTCCAATTAGGAATCATAAATTACTTATTAACGAAAAGTTTAGAAAGTCACATTTTTAATTTAAATTTGGTACCATTTTGAGTAAATATTTTTGCGGAATGCATAATTAGAATATTATAAATGCAAAGCCACTCTATCTAGACTGAAGTACTATTTAAGGTAGCTCAGACATATTACACTGTGATTTATATCCATAAATGAATAAATCGAAATCAATTAAAAATAATTAACGAACAGCTATATTTTAAGTTGACGGTAGTATGGACCGTAAAAAAAAATAAGCGTGCTTTATGTTAATTTCCTAGCTAGAACCTACTTTATAAGTGGTTTTTTTTTAAACATAACTAATACAATTATACATGGCTACCTCGATTATTTAGATAGGACTTATATTTTCTGAATCTCCTACTCCCACGAAACACCATACAATAATGATAAATTAATGTTAATGGCAATTGAGTTTCAGAATATAAAACGCAATTTTTAAAGGCGATAACACAGTATTTTTTGATCTAGCTATTGTTTATGATGCGGTAAAACTCAGAAAAATACTCGACAATGTGTAAAAATAGGGCGTACGGCCATGTAGCCTAACATTGTCTCATTGCCTTTCTTACTTCCATACAAAATAATATTTTCTACAGAATTACTTTGTTGAATCGTAATGTTTTTCGATTATTATTTTTACGATACCACATCACTAACGGTTGCTTCCGTCCTAATGGCATAACTGGCGCTGCTTTTAAAACGCTGTCCTATGCGGTTTTGCAGATGCCGTAGGTACTATGCTACTTGATAATGTCGCTACATTTTAAGGGACGTTTAACCACACCGTAGTGCAAGGAAGGAAGTGGTAATGGGTTGGGATTGGTTGTGACCGTCTCGTGCAGTGCGGTTCATTTCTCCGCTAAAAGCGGATTTGGGCCAAGCATCAAAAGATGGCGTTATTATTTAATTTAAGTGTATGGCGGAATTTAAATGTGATAACTGCAGCTTGTATATGAGATATTCAAAAGAAAATGTGATTTCGGCCCAACAAGAAATATGTGTCCCAAATTTCAAGTCTCTAAGTCCAATATTTCCAAAACTATATATGACTAGTGCGCACACTGTTGAATCGATTTAACCGACAATACTTTCAACTCTTTCCATGATGAAATGATGTCTGCATGCCAAATTTCAGTTCAACCGGATTAAAGATTTGGGCGCTATTGTGAAGGTATTCACACACCCAGCCAGACAGACAGACAGTCTTTAGTTTGAAAATGGTCTGAATCGTCGGAAATGTTAGCGTGTTCACAATTCTTTCCCTCCTTGGCTGTTGTTGAAAAAAAAAACGAATTTCGAACGTGCGACGCGACGCACTGAAAATTTGAATTTCGAATGGGGGTCATTTCATTCTATTTAAAAATCGAATTACAAACGTGCGTCGCCGTAAAATCGGTCGTTAAAAAACCGAATTTCGATCGAGCGGCAATAAAGCGAAATCATATATCGAACTTGCGTTCCCGATTATTTAAAAATTCCAATCGCAAACGCGTGCCCCGCAAATTTAAATATTTGAATCCGCCATAAAATTGTATGACGGAATTTAAATATTTTTAGTGCAGCTTGTAAAGGAGATATTCCGACTAAAATTTTACAATATGATTACGGCCCAACAAGGCATATGCGTATCAAATATCAAGTCTCCAAGTCCAATATTTCGAGGATGATATACGAGTATGACTAGTACGCCCTCTGGTGAACCGATTTCAACCACAATTTTTGCAGCGCTTACGATGACCAAATTATGCCTGCATACCAAGTTTCAGTTCGATCGGATTAAGCTTTTGGGCGCTATCGTGGAGGAATAAACATTTTTATTTTATTTTATTTTTATTCCAACAAAAGAGAAAAACAGCGCTCGGGTCTTAAGTTAATAAATAATAATAACAATATTACGGCCAAAATAGTCTCCTGGTAATATATAGTTAATGTGCGTGATGTTGTGTAATAATATTTATATATTATGTTATATTATCATGTTCTCTTGATTTCTGAGTGTGTACGATAGAGTAGGATGAGTGTGTTTATGTGTGTGATTGTGATGTGTGTTTAATGGGTGTGTGTAAGCACATCTACGTGTATGTGTCATAGTTGTGTATATATGTGTGATTCTGTACAGGTATGTATCTGTTCAAGCTTTTAAGGTCTGGTCTATTACCGCTCTGATAAACTCGTTTTTGCTCATTGAGAATATGTCTAGTTCCTGAAACGATTCATCGTAGACTTCCATAATTCGATGCAGAGTTGAATTTCTTGCATAATACATACACAGAGAGACGCACAAACAGACTCAATCTGGAATTGGTATTAATCGTTTTAGATGATTTCATGTTTCCGCCTTCATCCCGAAACATTTTTTTTTCAGGTTCACAATAGTTTTCCTTTTTAGTGGTGTTAGTCCAAGAAAGTAAAAACGACAAATGAAAATAATTTCACTTAAGGCGATCCCTGGAGCAAGAATACATCAATGACATCGGCACCTGCTTCAAATATTGCCACTACTTCTACATACAAATACGCTGATGACTAAAAATATTCATATAAGTGAAGTCTGTCGATGAATACTTGATAATTTAGGACCTAGTCGCCTTGAGGACCTAGTCGCCTAACTGTATATTGTAATAAACACAAACTTATGATAAATGTAGCCAAATGTTATATAAGATCGCGTTTTCGAAAAGCATTAAATCTAATTAATTGAAAGTATTAATACAATTAATTGCTCAACAATACAAAGTAGGCGACATTGTATATAAAGTAGGCGGCATTGTATACAAAGTAGGCGACAAAGTAGGCGACAACAATACAAAGTATACAAAGTAGGCGATCTTAAGATTTTATTCGATCGAAAACTTTTATTTGACGTACAAATAGAAGCAATCATCGGACGAGCATATAGTAACCTAGGATTTGTAATAAGGGTCTGCAAACCATTTAAAATATCAACTGTCTCACGACGATGTCTTTGCTTATGTTCGTATTGTATAAAAATTCTATTCCAGCATTTGGTCCCCTCACTTTGATGCCTACATATAATTCATTCATTGAACATTTGAATTTTCTCTCTCTTATCGTCGTCGAATCATTTTCTAAGGCAATCCAGCATTGCTGCTTGATAAAGTTAGAAAGCCGGCGAGAAGTACCAAACAGACCCCATATACAAAATTGTCCATTCTGAATTATATAGTTCATATCTCTTAAAAGTATTTACCTGAGGAAATCAATAAAATAAACTATATCCTTTTAACAGATCAGTAAATACAAATAGTGTCTAGATGTTCTTTGTATGTGGCAAATCTAAAAAGGCGAAATATAGAAATACATTATTTGCACATTCCTTCTCAATAATAGGCCATGCAATAAAAATAGTTTGAAGTCGTTCGAACTGATATTCATTTAATAGCTTCAAAAAATATGTATTCGAATACAGATACCCAAATCGACTAGCATATTAATATACAATATAATCAGCATATACACATTTTTTTTTGATATTATAGTCGCTCACCACAACCCCTCAAGCAAGCCTTCTTTAGCATTTGATGGTTTCCCACGTTGAAAAGACCACATTTTTCTATTCTTTAATTTTTTTATTTCTACATTTTTCTAGTAAAATACCAGTGAAGAGGTGAATGTACGTTTAATAGATGCAAGTAAGGGATATTTCGGACAGCAGTCGCAAATGATACCCTATCCGCTCTCCCAGCGGACAACAGAGAGCACTCATCCGAAGAGTCTTATGTTACGATTCAGAAATATGGATTCCCAGCAAAGCGAATGCAAATTCAGGAGCAGGAGAATGTCTCGAGGAAAAGTCGACCAAAGACGATGATTTATACAAGTGCTCTGATGATATGTTAAATTTTTAACATTTGATTTGTATTACATTTCTAAACATCACATTTTCCGGAGCTTTTGTAGCATTATGAATACTGACCGACCATGACAGGTCATGCGATCTGGGCAGTATTTATTATATTTTTTTATTTTTATTTATTTGTTACAACTTGGTAGAGTCAACAACTTGCGATGTCAACTACAACGGGCGAGCCCGTCACCACAGGACGTTTTAACGATTTTCTCGTTCTGTCGCCCTGCAGTGAACATAGAAGACTTTGGACAGAACAATCCAACGTCCAGCTACGTCACAACCCGCAAGAAGCCAACGCCTTTACCGCGAGATAGCCAGTAATGTTACCTGGCGGGCCGACTCTCGCGCCCTTGCTTCCAATTGTGACCAGATTTCTCCGGTCTCTCGATTGGTTCCGAGTTCGAGGTCGCTTGCGCGGTCCTCTCCCTTACGAAGCGGTGAAACGGTGTGCGCCGAATCTATCGCGGACCAAGGCGTCCTTTGCCCGACTCTGAACCGGGATCGGATGGCCAATGGTCATTTCAAGAGCAGTCGCCGTAAGGTAGGCAACCACCCCCGCTCTATAGGAAACAATACAGTTCCCAGACTCCCCCGACTGTTAGTCGGAGAGCACAGTCGATTGGCTTGCGCCGCTCGGTGCGCAGACCGTCCAGGAGCGCCAGAGGTTTGATTTCCAGGGGAGACTGGTTGACCCAGTATCCTACCCAGGTTCGCACCCCATGCGTGGAGGCCATCGGATGGGTGTTGACCCGTGAGTGTGACCGACCCTGAACACATGGGTCATCGTGGCCACCTCATCATGGGCCCATTCGCTCCCAGGTAGAGAGTCAACAGTGAGATCGTACAGATATGATTTGTAACTATTTATATAAGCAATAAGAAAATGAACACAACCCATACGATCATTCTAGACGAATGCCCAACTAGACCGAACAGCCTGTATCTGGGGATACGAAATATATAGCCTTTTTGAGTAGTACTGACGTTTTCGAGTAGTACTGACGTTTGAGTAGTACTGACTAATAGACTACTTTAAATACTAACTGGTTATAAAATCCATCAGTTATTTTTCTGTGAGTTTCTCCCACTGCTGAAGGGTGGTTTTTGTGGACTGTAAATGTTATTTACCTTCGCGTTCTCTCGTTCTTCCTGGCCGCCGAGTAGTCTCCCGTATCTGGTTCACACTCTATTAGATGATCACACAGTGAAAGAGTTTATTTCAAAAGAACGTTTATTGTCCCTCAATTTACTCGTGAGTTACAGTATACACTTAAATTATGCGCGCGAGTACGAGACCAGCCAAGGGCTGCCGTATGTACAACTATTATCCCGCCGCTTAAGGGTCGTTCATTCTCGACCTCGGTATTTTTGTGACTGTTCGATTTTCCAAAATCGTTCACTAGCCTCGCTAAAGCCCCGCCACTCTAACCCGTGATTGGTTAAAAGGCAATGGCGGCGGTAAGAGACCGGCCTACTGAGGGTTAAGGGGTGTGGCTTAGCGAGAGTACATATTATTCAATCAGGCTTACATTTTTAACTTAAATTAATCTCACCTTAATTGAAGGTAATTTTCTATAATATGTATTACTACTACATTATCATTAGGTTTATAGCGAAAATATGTAGATTAAACATTAACAATACATCATATTTAGTACTTAAAATTCCTTCGAATAGCTAGCAAAATTATAAGTATTTGATTTTATCCAAGCTTTCAGTCGAATAATTAATAGCCTCCTAATTACCTCAAACATTGCGATTATTTTGAGATTACCACATTTGTTTTAATATAAGAGGGTTGCGCGAGCGGCTTGCCGCGTTTACGATTTTTTGTTATCGGTCGACACCCTCGATATATCCACTGCGAGAAATGACAGGCTGATAATTAATTAGGGGTCTTCGGCCCTTAAAGACGGCGATATATTATTACCAGGACCTTTCATGGAATTTTGTCCTGCGTATATAGTTAGGACTTCCTTGCGGATGATTTTAATATTTGAATGAGCCGTATTTTGTTTCAGTGTCTGTTATTTATGTCTGTTATGGGGTGGCTCGAGCGTGTGAAAGAGGAATATAAGCTTCTAAGAATCGATCTCTCGCGAACAGCCACCCATATTAGAAAATGCAAGTGATAATTCGTACATTTCCCCGCTCATGGCAACGTGCCATTAACTTATTTTACGAATTATTTACCTTAAATCTACGTTATTTATATCTATGGCTTATTCTATTCGGGCGGACAATTCTAATCTAACTAGTTTGCTTATTGACCTGCGATAAATTTTTCCGTCGATTTTTACATCTACTATCCTGACAACACCTGTTTTGTCAGGGTAGACTTCCGTTACTATAGCGCGAGGCCATCTTCCTCTTTCTAGAGAGGGATCCAATATTAACACCAGTTCCCCCACCCTTAGTGGAGGTTGTACCTCCTTCCATTTAGGTCGAGAGACTAGCATAGGTAGTACTTCTTTAGACCACCTATTCCAAAAAGCGTCAGCTAGAGCTTGGGTCTGTCTCCACTGTTTACGGTTACATAAATCTCCAATGGTAAATTTACCCATAGCGGTGCTGTTAGAGTGTCCTAACAAAAAGCTTTGCGGCGTAAGTGGCTCCTGGTCTCGACTGTCTATAGTAATGTGCGAGATAGGCCGCTGATTAAGGATTGACTCCACTTCAGCCAATAAAGTCTGCATCATTTCCACAGAAGGCGCTCTTTCTTTCAATATGGCGTACAAAGCTCTTTTGGCTGACTTAACCATCGATTCCCAGCAGCCGCCATGATGGGGAGAAGCAGGTGGTATAAACCTCCAGTCAATCTGGTCGTTACTTAAACGTTCACGGATACGTTCATCGCCAATCTCTGAAACGACCTTCTTCAATTCGGCACTCGCACCTTTTAGATTAGATCCATTATCTGACATTATCACCCTTGGTTTGCCCCGCCGGGCTATGAATCTTCTTATCGCTTGTATTGTCGAATTAGTAGACAAATCATATGCTAATTCAATGTGAACCGCTCGTGTGGTTAGACAAGAGAACAACACGCCATATCGTTTCTCCACTTTTCTTCGTATAGTCACCTGAACCGGCCCGAAGTAGTCTACGCCTACGGCGTTAAAACACCTCGTATGATGCTGCAAACGTGACATCGGGAGTTGTCCCATCAACGCTGTGACTGGTTTTGCCCTTCTCATTTTGCACAGCATACACTGGTATATAAATTTTTTGACCGTTTGACGGGGACTAATTAGCCAGAACCTCTGGCGTAGGCTGGCCAATGTCGTTTCAACCCCGGAATGAGCCATCTCCTCATGAGTTCTTACCACCAGTAGTTGTGTATAGCGATCCCGGCCGTCAAGTATTATGGGATACTTAGTGTCGTGTGGTATACCCGGCGCATTTGCGATGCGGCCGCCTACTCTTATTAAGCCCCGCTCGTCTAAGTACGCATTTAAACCTATCAAACGGCTATTCCTAGGTAAAGTCCCTTTCACTCGTATAAGTTCTATTTCTTTCTTAAAAGAACGACTCTGCGACTCCTTTAATAATATTATTTCAGCGCTGGCAATATCTTGTCCGTTTAAAATGCAGTTATTCGTGGCACCTCTACATAGTTGAATAAACTTACTAACGTATGCGGCTACGCGCAATAATCTGCGATGTTGGGAGAATCTCGCGACATCTATTGTGCTCGTAGGTACAGCGTGTAGCGCAAATACCGCCAATGGTTTATACTCGAGGGATATCTTATCCTTTTCCCCGGGTTGATGGGGAACCGTTGCCGGCCATACCTCTGGTGGCTGTCTAAGGTATTCAGGACCATTCAGCCAACGGCTCTCGGGCGAGAGGTCAATTTTTGACTTCGCTCTCGTAGCTTCATCTGCAGGATTACTATTTCCGCTTAACCATCTCCACTCCTCCGGGGTAGTCAGTTCGTCCAATACTCCCAGACGGTTAGAGACAAATTGTTGGTGGTCGGAGCTACGTGAACGTATCCACCAAAGTACGTTCATCGAGTCTGTCCATAAAATC
This sequence comes from Micropterix aruncella, assembly GCA_944548615.1. NCBI lineage: Eukaryota > Metazoa > Arthropoda > Insecta > Lepidoptera > Micropterigidae > Micropterix > Micropterix aruncella. The sequence goes on from OX155965.1 coordinate 15,120,048, forward strand.
TTTTCATGAAATTTAATTTTGTACTCGCTAGTGATTTTTTTCGCTAGTTCGGCGCCTAATAGTGCTGCTGTCAGTTCTAAACGCGGTATTGTCATTTTTTTTAACGGCGCGACTCTGGTTTTACTTGCGATAAAGGATGTGGTCGGTTCTTCGCCTGGTCTGGCTATTCTCATATACGCGACAGCGCACATAGCCTCTTGAGACGCGTCACAATATATGTGTAATTGTCTATTTTCGGAGGGATTCTTTGTTACGCCGTGATAGCGTGAAATCCTTACGTCCTTCGCCGAGCGAAGGGCATTTATCCATTCACCCCAACCTTTGAAAATATCTTGTGTGACCTCCTCATCCCAGGCTACACCGCTGGTCCACACCTTTTGCATTAGAATTTTGGCTCGGATAGTTATTGGGCTTAATACCCCGAGTGGGTCATAAATTGACATTACTACCTTAAGAGCCTCTCGTTTCGTTGGCACTCTCTGGCCCGTTTTTAAGGCGTCATCGAGTTTTTCTAACCTAAAATTAAATGTAAGTTGGTCACTTTCTGGCAACCATTCTAACCCTAAAAGCCGTTGAGAGCTTATCTCTCCTTTCTCCAGAGCAATATTATGGGTAGCTTTCCTTTCTTCGGGTATTTCATTCAAAACGCTTTGATAATTAGACGCCCAGCCCTTTAAGAAAAAATTCCCTTGTTGATGTATGTAAATTATGTTTTTTATCACGTTACGAGCTTCTTCTATTGAAGAAGACCCGAAAGCAAGGTCGTCCATAAAGTGATGGTCTGTGATAGCCTCCACTGCTAGAGGGTACTGATTCTTGAAACGTTCAGCGTTTTTATTTCGGATATAGAGGGCTGATGTCGGGGATGACCGAGAACCGAATATTAAAGAGGACATTTTTAGGATACGAGGTTCTATATCGCGCCGATATCCCCGCCAAAGGAACAACTGACTATAGGTATCGTCCTCGATCACCTTAATACGCATGAACATGTCCCCAATATCGGCGGTAAAAGCCACCGGATGCTCGCGGAACCTAAAAAGTATACCTGTTATGCTTTGATTATAGTCTGGCCCCGTTATCAGTAAGCTATTTAGAGATACTCCCTTTACGCTAGCAGCAGCGTCATGCACGATCCTAAGCTTGTTTCCTTTGGCGGCGCTACAGACACCCAAGTGTGGTAAAAACCATATATCAGTTCGGCCGGCTAATTTGGAAGGGTCTACTTCTTCGGCGTAACCTTCTGCTAAGTACTTGTCCATTTTCTGACAATAAGCGTCTCCATAAGTCCGATCTCTGTCCATTTTTCTCTCGACGGCGTGAAGTCGAGCTAGCGCCATAGGTCGGCTATCAGGAAGAACACGTCTGTCATCTCGCCAGAGCAACCCCGTGTGCCATACCCCGCCGTTTAACGAAGTAGTGGATTCCAATAATTTTTTAGACCTTACCGAGTCCGCAAGTTCTCGCTTTTTATTCGGCCAGTCTTGCTCTAATCTGAGGTTTTCCTCGAGTAATCTCTGAAGAGACGCGTCATTGCTACCGCTATCACTTAGGCAGAAGCTATGTAATGCGTCATTTTGCCTATCTACAGATACTCGTCCCACTGGAACCCAGCCCAGTAGTGTTTTTGACAACGATAATTCGTCATTAATGCGCCTTAATCCGCGTGAAACGATTAATTCCCAACAATTAGCCCCGATTAGTAGGCGCGGTTGGACATCTGATATTTTGTCGACTTTCACCGCAGTCAAAGTGTCAAAATCAGAGGCGGCCGCTGATAAATTTTTTAATTTCGGAAGGTTTAACGCCGCAATACTATAAGCCTGCACGTCGAAAACCTTACGGCCCAATTCCCCCCTTATTTGAAACGAGACTGTTTCAGCCCCTTTAGAAGAAGTTTTCATACTTCCTATACCACATACCTCCATATTGGTGGGAGGCCCTCTAATATTCAGCTCTTGCGCGACTTCGCGGTCTATTATAGAGACCGTCGATCCGCTGTCTAAAAGCGCGTAAACTACCTTTCTCCCCTTTGGTCCTATTAACGTTATCGGTAAAACTTGCAAGAGGACTCTGTTGTTGGCTACTGTATGCGCGACAATAGCCCCGGTCTGTGTTTCACCTTCGGCTGTTGCCGTAATTATCTCGGTTCCGCCGAGCGCCGCGTCCGCGGCAGTAAGTAAGAAATGATACTTAAATCGAGGAAACCTTTTATAGGCTGGGCAGTTTTTCCTGCCGTGCGAAGGTGCAAGGCATTTAAAGCATCGCTTAAGTGATTTTACGACTCCCCAGCGAGAGTCTAGGGAAAGTTTTTTAAACCTTTCGCATTTGCTGAGAAAATGATCGCCGGTACAATTTGGGCATTTCATACGAGACTGCTCAGTCATGTTAAGAACGTAATTTTTATGATTTTGCTGTTTATACTTTTTATCGCGCGCTACTACTTGATTTTTTCTACCGCTGTCTAATGGACCTATTCCCGCATCTTGCGAGTCTATCGCTAGTGTTTCTAGCCAAGATGCGAATCGTATGATAACCGGTTCGTCTGGTTTACCCTTTCCTTTATCTCCTAGCCACAATGTTAATAAGTTTTTTGGCAACTTCGCTACAAGAGAACCTAAAAGTTCTGGGTTCCATAGGTGCTCAATCCTATTTACTGATTTTACTGTGGCCACCAGATTCTTAACTTGGCAAGCAAATTGCAACAATTCCTCTGCTTCTATAAATTCAGAGAGGTCCCTGGTTTTACGTAAATCAGCTAGTGTGCGCTGAATAATTACATTTGGATTTCCAAATAACGTCTCTAATGTTTTCATTATTTCGCCAACGTTCGCAGGGGATAAAAGTAACCCTGAAACGCAATCTCTTGCTCGTCCGCGTATCGCGGATTGCAAGCGAAGTAAGTTTTGTTCGTCATTCAGACCTATAACTTCGGTGGACTGGTTAAAAATCGATTTAAAGGCTAAAAACTGAAGTGGATCTCCACTAAAGTGTGGAAGTTCCTTGTTATATTGCGGCTTCGAGGAGGCTATTGAAATTACTCGACATACCTGGCTTATTAATTTTTTGCTCGCGCTGTCATCGGACCCGTCTCCTGTGCTGGAGCCAGCGGCCGCGGCGGCGTCTGTGGCCGCCGCGTCCGCTGCGGTCGCGATTTCGCCGCCCTCTGCGCGATGCGCCGCCCCGTCAGGTGCCGCCGCGCCCGCCTCGAGCCGCATCCCCTCGTGCGCCGCGCGATGTGTTGCCCCGTGAGGTGCCGCCGCGCCCGCCTCGTGCTGCATCGCCTCGTCCGATTCTTCTTCTCTCCTGCCGCGGTATCTCTCTTCATTTCGTGGTTTTATTTGGTCGGGTTCACTATATGAAGTCAGCGGTGCTTGCGTCTCTGCCCACAGCGTAGTACGACCTGCTGTTTCTTCAAGATCGGCGTAACTTCTTGTCTCCCATTCTCCGCTTTTTTCTGAGTCGTAAGCTTCGGAAACTACGTCTAACACTCTAAGTGCGTGCTGACGGTCTGCTTCTAGCATCTGCAATTCAGCTTCTAAATCTGCATGTTGCACTTGAATCGCAGCCGCCGCTCCTGCCGCCTCCGATCTGCGTTTTGCCGTCGCTATCTCTTCGGTCGCACGGAGTTGTTCCCTTTGCGTTATCGCCTCTGATTCCAATTTTTTCTTTTCCGCGGCTACCTTTGCTTGTTCTCTGGTGACCCGCCTCAGTTGTTCTGATGCTTCTTTCACTTCCTGAACTCTTTCACTCCTCCTGCTGCTTTGTGACCAGGTCCGCCTCGATACGTTCGATTTTTCTGCGGTCGACTCCATCGTACAATTTATTTTTCAAGGTTCTTTTCTTTATTTTTCATCCGGCTGCGATGGATCACTTATGGTTATAAAATCCATCAGTTATTTTTCTGTGAGTTTCTCCCACTGCTGAAGGGTGGTTTTTGTGGACTGTAAATGTTATTTACCTTCGCGTTCTCTCGTTCTTCCTGGCCGCCGAGTAGTCTCCCGTATCTGGTTCACACTCTATTAGATGATCACACAGTGAAAGAGTTTATTTCAAAAGAACGTTTATTGTCCCTCAATTTACTCGTGAGTTACAGTATACACTTAAATTATGCGCGCGAGTACGAGACCAGCCAAGGGCTGCCGTATGTACAACTATTATCCCGCCGCTTAAGGGTCGTTCATTCTCGACCTCGGTATTTTTGTGACTGTTCGATTTTCCAAAATCGTTCACTAGCCTCGCTAAAGCCCCGCCACTCTAACCCGTGATTGGTTAAAAGGCAATGGCGGCGGTAAGAGACCGGCCTACTGAGGGTTAAGGGGTGTGGCTTAGCGAGAGTACATATTATTCAATCAGGCTTACATTTTTAACTTAAATTAATCTCACCTTAATTGAAGGTAATTTTCTATAATATGTATTACTACTACATTATCATTAGGTTTATAGCGAAAATATGTAGATTAAACATTAACAATACATCATATTTAGTACTTAAAATTCCTTCGAATAGCTAGCAAAATTATAAGTATTTGATTTTATCCAAGCTTTCAGTCGAATAATTAATAGCCTCCTAATTACCTCAAACATTGCGATTATTTTGAGATTACCACATTTGTTTTAATATAAGAGGGTTGCGCGAGCGGCTTGCCGCGTTTACGATTTTTTGTTATCGGTCGACACCCTCGATATATCCACTGCGAGAAATGACAGGCTGATAATTAATTAGGGGTCTTCGGCCCTTAAAGACGGCGATATATTATTACCAGGACCTTTCATGGAATTTTGTCCTGCGTATTTAGTTAGGACTTCCTTGCGGATGATTTTAATATTTGAATGAGCCGTATTTTGTTTCAGTGTCTGTTATTTATGTCTGTTATGGGGTGGCTCGAGCGTGTGAAAGAGGAATATAAGCTTCTAAGAATCGATCTCTCGCGAACAGCCACCCATATTAGAAAATGCAAGTGATAATTCGTACACTAACACTAATATAATGGCATAAAATAGTACATAATAATACAAATATATATGATAAAGGGTTAGTTACATACATACCGTATACCGTCTACGTGTCTACTTGTATGTAATATATACACATATACACATACAAACATACATACATACATATATAATAACACACACACACACATACATCTACATACACACATATTTTAAATTATTGTATGAAGCAATTCTTTTTCAGTCTTTGTACGACCTACTTCATATGCATAATGTTTGTGAACTATTCCCTGTTATTCACCTGGTTTTTGACATCTATACAAGTGCTACTCGCTGGATATTTTCAGCTGTTTTTCTTTTAAATATATAAAATCATGCTGTTATGTAAAAAAAACGTTGTCCGCTCTATAATGAGTCTTGTTCAATTAAAGCTTTCTCTCTTGAATAGTAATTAAGAGTCGACAGCCCCAATAGGTTTAGTCTAGCACTGAAGAGTAAAGACCAGGTTGTTTACATATAGTTATATATTTACGTGTGTAGGGTAAACCGCATTTGACGGGTAATATTTCGAATTAATCGGATGTGCATTTTGGCCGAGTGTATGGCGTCGATTTGCATAGAGGCTGCAGACAAACAGGCGTCCGTTAGCCCAACGGGGTAATCGTATTTCGCTCACGTGACGCTACAAACCCCTCCCCGCACCGGCGACGCTCGGAGCGACCCGCCCTAAGCGAGCGCCCAGCAACTGAACACCATTGCACAATCCACAATGATGCAAATGCATCGACATTGTCGCGGATTAGATTCATTGCCAGGCGGTGGCGTGTACGGCATAAAGACATAAAAGCACTGCCAATCCAGACTCAAAATCGTGCTGCGTATTCATTTTTATTAACCTGCAAACGATTCGCGGAATCGTCTATTTACGGTCTCATTGCCGGTGGCCGCCGCGCAGTCGGACAACCCATATAAGAGAATAAGAATGTATTGGACGCCTGTAGCATACATAGCTGCTCCTCCCCCTCTATACCTGCCACCGAGGGATTCGAATCGATTAATTTCCCTTCGGCTACGTAACGACCAAATTTGGTTGCACATCAGAACACCGTTGGGCGTTGACTACGTAACGACCAATATTGGCGGCTTGCACCCGGAGCGCACAGTAATATTATTTTCTAATTCGAACGCATACTAAAATCCATACCAAATATCTCATTAGTACCATAGATACATAGACGGCCGCTAGAATAATTTCACGCGTCTTTTTGCGGATATTTCTGGTAAAATTCCATTGTCAAACATCATCATTTTTTTTTTGAGAAATCATCAAAAATTTTATTGGTATTTATGAGCTAATATCTAAATATTTTTGTACGTAAATAATCAAAACGAAATATTACCTTTGATAGAGAATCTAATAAAAATCACTATAATATTAACAATTTCTAAATAGGGTTCCGTAATTTTCCGTAAGACAAGTACAAGTTAGAAATGCCGAGTTTTTTTCACTTTTTCGACTTTCTCATATTTATTAATAATTATTTAATTGTTTTACAAAATGTAATTTTAATATCTATATACGAAATTTCAATGCAATCATTGCACAGTTACTCTTTTTATGATTGCTATAGTAGTTCCTTAGTACTTTTTGTCGAGCGCGGCGATATTGCAAGAAATTCCAATAAATTGCTGCGGTCTGCCATGAAATTATGCCGCTGCTCGAAGGGTTAAAAACATTTTTTTAAAATTTATACTCTAGAGCGAGAGTGTACGAAACAATGACATGGGACTGTGACACTGTAAAACTGGATTTCCTTTATTGCTTCTTAAATAAATCTAAGGAAATTATTTATTTCCATACTAGTGCTAAATAAATGAAAAAGATACTCCCTTAAACTAAAGAGTTTTATTTAAGGGTTTTGGTTAAATATCGACAAGGTAGTGTGAAATATGCATGATCTTTGCTGATATGTTCATCAAAATGCAATATAGGATCACAGAGTCATAGACTTTCCATTGACATACTTGTAATCTTTCTTTTGGTTAGCTTAGAATCAACGATTAGATAAACAAACGAATTATCAGATTCCGGTTTTTCAAATAATATATCCCTGCGCCATTAAATGTATAAATATTTTTATCTTAAAGAAAAATTATTCGACTAAACTTTTGTTTTTTTAATGATCGTGCAAAGAGGTTAAATCGAATAGCGGGGAGCTTTGTCATCGTACATCGAGTCCTTAGCTACCGATCAATTCATGATTTGTAGTGAAATCGTTTCTATTTTTTCTGGTTGTAATATTATCTGTTTCTCGTTGTAATATTATGGTTTGTAATATTATCACTCGAAGTGGAAATGATAATTTGCGCTTCTCACCTCACACCGAGCCTCAATGTACTTGTGATACGGCGGCATGACCACATTAGTGTGCGCCGAAGCACCATTTTGCAAACATACTTACTAATACTGTCTCTCATCTCCAGCATTTAAAACAGTAGTTTGCATTGTTCGTCCTTTTTTACAGCTTATTACACGACTGCCTAACAAAAAATGAGTGTAAGGTGTTCAGATTTGACCTATGTATGTTTTCCGTTTCTTTATTCCACCATTACTTCTAAACGCTTGAACCAATTTAGAAGTGTGTAGTATTTTTAGAATTGCTATGTCGTCCCGAGTGTCATGGGGTACCTTAACTGTCGAAATAACAAATAAGTAGTTTTCTAAATGTCCATATATCAATAAATTAACGTAAATATATCGTGTTTAGTGTCAAATGAAAGATCGGACTGAGTACATTTCAGAAGTATATGTATACATGTATTTATATGGATAAATACATAAACGATAAATATTTCGTAAAAAACCGTAGTAAAAATAATTGCAAATACAATAGTTCCCTTCCTGTAACGGCAGTCGTGTTTTTTACTTTAATATATTTACTTGTCCAGTTATAAATATTAGCGTCGAAGACAAAGGTGAAAGAATAGCTTCATCCACATATTTCATTTTATTATGAGAATGCTAGACTTAACTTTGCAATAGATATAATTTTATCGAAATTTCATAGTAATTATTTTCATTAAAAAAAACAATTATTATTAATACATAAAATATTTATATAATTTATCTGGAATCTTTAAATTAAATACATGTTGACATACATAATTCTTACTGCATTGCATAAACAAACAGTTCAATTTTAAATCTCATAAGTGAGCGAGCGAATGAAAATAGATTCTGCGAACCGTAGTAAATCATTCCTGAGTTTGCTCAAAGGATTTTAGCCCATTTTCCTATTTTGCCTCGCCTTGACGTTTGCCGTCAATACACCAGCACCAAAGCATAATTTAGCATTGACTTTTTATTTAACTATATTTGTATAACAGTTAATACTTAAGTCTTTATAATGTTATTTTTATAATACTTATAATATCGTATTTAATATTTTACAACTTATATTTGACTAATGGTTAACATCATCGAGTTACATATAGTAGATCAAGATACGATGTATACATATACGAGTATATATTACTCATCGATTCTTTAAAACACGTCAAATTTGAACAGGATAAAGAGACTAAAAATGGTAGCTCATAATCTGGTGCAGCCATTTAATATGAGAACGAGACTGACTGATTTCTAGAAAGATTTTCCGTTGCAATGGGCTGAGAATCTTTTAGAAACGGTACATAAATGTGTTGGCAGAGAAGGCCGTTTGCAACTATTTATGGAGATGGCTATCTCCTGTATTGGCTTTGGGAAGCAACCTTGTTCGTGGGACATCTGCAGGTCGAGAGGATACAATACTTGGTGCGACTTGCAGTGGAGGGGTATGTGTCCGCTAGGAAGCACGTCGCCAATCGCGCAGACAAAGGACACAAGTAAAAATATTAAAAAGAAGAAAAAACCGAGTGCCGTTACAAAATGTAGACTACTGTATTTATAATTATATTTCCTACGGTTTTTAAAAAAACATATTTTATGGCTTGTGTAACTATCCCTATAAACACATATAATACATTTTTTCGGAATGTGTTTAATCAGACCTTTCATTTGACAATAAACACGATATATTTATGTTAATTTATTGACATTTGAAGATTTGGACATTTAGACAACTATTTACTTTATATTTGGACAGTTATTGTACCCAATGATACTCAGGGTGACATATCAATTCTAGCAATACTACACACTTCTAAATCGGTTTGAGCGTTTAGAATTTATGGTGGAATAAAGAAACAGAAAACATACATAGATGACCCTGAACATATTACACTCCTATTTTGTTAGTCAGTCGTGTAATAATAGAAATCTATGTATATTTTATATCAATTTTTGTTTTATCAAACCGATTGATTGAGCAAATTAAAACATTGTACATACAGATTCAGTGGTTTCGGCTCAAAGAAACCCCTTTCAATAAGTAAGTTTCTATAACTATACTAGATTAGTTAAGGGTTAACAAAGTGTTTTGTTTATTTTTAATACAGCATAGTTATGTTTTTCAAACGCCATACAACTCGCCTCCAAAGCGGCGCGTGTCCTTCCTGATCGAGTAGACCGCGAGGCTCGAACCGAATCCGTTCAGATTTGGGGTGGCGTTCGGGGGCAGACCGGGGGCACGAAGCGGCAGACGATATCCTGTGTAAACACTTCAAACGGGAGTTTCATTTAAGTGCTGGATGTACTAGAATACCTATTTGCTCGCTTAATTTTATTAAACTTCAAAGCGGCGCGACGCGGGGTTGTTTCGTTTGTGATTGCGTACTGCACCGGGTTAAACCAACCGGATCGCCGCCTTTCATATTAATTCGATTAAGTTCCATAAAATGCAAATAGAAAAATAAATGGTTAACGACACCTGGAAAAATGGGAGTTATGGAAGAAATTCCTAACGAAATTTCAAACATTCACTGTGTAAAAAAGCATAATATCAATTGTATTATATATTTACCTAACTAATAAAGAGGCATGGTGTTAATAAATTTTCATATTTTTCTCAATGTGCCTATTCAATTCTATAATTACTATAAACCACACACTGGGCCCGATTGCGTTTCTTCTTGAACTAACATCGGAATTTGTGCATGCGAGCGGGACAGACCGTTAGAGCGGAATATGAAATGAATGATTGTCACTTTTTCAGCATAAAACTAAATCAATCGAACGTAATGAGGGATAATGTAACCAAACGGATTGTTTTCAAACTAAACTCATATGATTTTATTATTAGGTTTTTAGGTTTAGGTTTTTTGCGGCATTTAGGTTTTGTGCGGGAAAAGATACAATCGTTAATTTTACATTCCTCTCTAACGAACCGTCTCTGTCTCTTTTGCATGACTCATTTTCCGGTCTTTATCTTTATTGATCGTTTTAATATGTCAAACGTCTAATATGAAAAGTTATCGTCGTCGGGCTAATACCGCAAATTATATTATAACAAGTAAATATCATATTAGCTTGAACACGGAAAATGCCTAAATTTTGCATTTTAATCAATTTTGTTACTAAACTTTTTATATTTTCAAAATCATAAAAATACTCAATTTTTATAAATGCGTAGTATCGTAAGTCTTTGGTATTGATACTGCCATAATTTATTTATTTATTTATTTATTTATTAGTTTCAAATAGTACCTATTCAAGGGCATTACAGATGAATCCAATTCGCCCTTGAATATTAAGCTGGAGTGTAAGTCTAAAAATAAATGACTACATAACTAAATTAATGCTAACATTGAACAAGAAAAAAACATAAAAATATAAAACTAAATAAAAGACAGATTATGATAAACATGAGATAGCAGCGAGATGCCTATTTAGCTGCCAAAGGGATGTACAAAAGATATCTAGTTCAGTGGGTAAGGAATTAAGAAGAGCTATAACCCTTCCCACTGGCCTGTCTACAAAAATATTTGTACGGTGGTACGGCACATTAAACAATAGATGCGATCTCCTCGCTGTGTAATTTACCGGTACGTACAATTCAAACTTACATAGTATCTCTGGCAAATAAATTGTTCCTTGAATAATTTTATATGCAAATATAATTAGTGAAATATATCGACGAGTTTCAAGACTGTTGTATCCTACCATTCCTAGCACAAAATCTGACGGAAATAAGTATGGATAAATATTGTATTTTCTGTAATAAATATATCTTAAAAATTTTCTTTGAATACGCTCTACCATCTGAATGTATTTGTTTTCACTTGTACACCAGATGATCGAGTTATATTCATAATATAAGATTCGTTCCGACAATATTTATTTTTAAATTAAAATTTGATAAAAGTATATAAATTCTTGGCCATTTAGAATGAAATATTTATATTTTTTTATTTGTTTTGTATCAAAAAATATTATTAAAAAAAAGGGAATTAAATTATTATAGCTTAGAAATAGGAACCAACAGAAGAAAATATACGATTTCTCAAATGCATTTGGCCGGATTGAATGCATAAACTATTATTTTTACTCTTTATCGTGAAATTTCACACTGGGCAGGTTTATTATCATATCATCTCCTACAACCAACCACTATAAAGTGTTTAAGTAGGTATGTGCCTTGTTATTGCATTCGATCGGCAGAATTGAAACGCAATTTTGAATTTATTGTAACGGAAAATACTATTCCAGCCGGTAATTGAACCCGGAAACTTATAATGTAATTTAGATGTCAATACGCTATCATCTCATCTTAGATTTCAATATGCTAAGAAGTGTCTACTTTGCTGTCTGCGAGTCGGTTATTCGATATGGCATCGTAACTTGTGGCTGTGCGGCAAAAACGCTTCTGGCCACCCTTTACAAATCGCAAAAGGCTACACGAGTGAGGCTGATCAATAAAAAACCCCAAACATATTCTTCCGATGACCTTTTCTGAGAGTATAGAGTGTTGAGTGTGAGAAAAATGTTTGTGCTGGTAACTCTCACTAAATTCCAGATTGAGTTAGGAGAACAGAAAAAGGCCAGCAATCTCGTGTAACAAGAAGATCGAAACAAACAAATTTTGCAATACCACTCAGGAGATCCGCGTTTGGCCAATCCAGTTTCTCTTATCTTGCCCCCAAATTTTATAATTTGCCTACCACCAAACATTAGAGACATTACAATTTCATATAAATTTAAAAATAGTTTGAGTGCCTACCTCTTAAATTGTACAAATGCAGATATTGAACACCTTTATAATAAAAACGTAATAGTATAGTAATATATGTATTAACATAAATTGATGATTTCTAAATGTAATTTAATTTTAATTTTTGTGAATTTATTTTGTTTATTATTAATACATATTAATATATATTATTTTTATCGTGTTGTAAATAAAATAATATTGACAATTTTCATGACATTTTCTTACGAATTTTTATTAGGTAATTAAGATATTTCTGTTACATTAAGTATGATTTTGTTTATTTATATAAATATAATATTATAGATTTTTTAGGATAATTAAAATAAATTGTCTACCTTGGAACAGGCGGAAGCCTAGTTAGGTTAAGAGTTTTGTATATTGAATGTACTCATAATTTGAACTCAATAAATAATTTGAAATAATTTGAAATTTGAAATTTCAGGCAACCTACCTAAGATCATGCCACCGAGCCATTATGAGTTTGTAATGTTAGCTGAGTTCCGATATTTTATAAAAATGGAATAACACTAAGGTTGTGATTCACTAAGGTTGTGATATGTGTGATTCATATTGAATTTCGAGATCTACTCATGTCTTGCAAGTCAGTATATTTCTAAATATTTTAATTCTACTTTCATAAAACTGTTGCGTGTAAAATATTTTTAATCGGTTTTATTTCTAGCCACCGTATACACGCCTACCTCTTAAATTGTACAAATGCAGATATTGAACACCTTTATAATAAATACGTAATAGTATAGTAATATATGTATTAACATAAATTGATGATTTCTAAATGTAATTTAATTTTAATTTTTGTGAATTTATTTTGTTTATTATTAATACATATTAATATATATTATTTTTTATCGTGTTGTAAATAAAATAATATTGACAATTTTCATGACATTTTCTTACGAATTTTTATTAGGTAATTAAGATATTTCTGTTACATTAAGTATGATTTTGTTTATTTATATAAATATAATATTATAGATTTTTTAGGATAATTAAAATAAATTGTCTACCTTGGAACAGGCGGAAGCCTAGTTAGGTTAAGAGTTTTGTATATTGAATGTACTCATAATTTGAACTCAATAAATAATTTGAAATAATTTGAAATTTGAAATTTCAGGCAACCTACCTAAGATCATGCCACCGAGCCATTATGAGTTTGTAATGTTAGCTGAGTTCCGATATTTTATAAAAATGGAATAACACTAAGGTTGTGATTCACTAAGGTTGTGATATGTGTGATTCATATTGAATTTCGAGATCTACTCATGTCTTGCAAGTCAGTATATTTCTAAATATTTTAATTCTACTTTCATAAAACTGTTGCGTGTAAAATATTTTTAATCGGTTTTATTTCTAGCCACCGTATACACGCGCTTCGTCTGCATGCTATGTAAACAATCGAGTAGTGTCTACTGTGCATTAGTGTGCATTGTAATGTAGAAATATACACACTGAACGCAGCATCTACAGACAGTACATTTTATAGGAACAGCAGAGAAAGTTTTGTGAAATAAATTAATTGAGGTTAATCGCGGAATAAATAATTAAATAGAAGTTCCGTGTTTATCCGTGGTTTTATAACTTGTCCATTCAAATTAGGATATTTGTAAGAGGGGCGTATATTTTTTTTTTAAAATTTGATAAAGATTGCCCGTTCGATTACATACAATATTTGAGACACACCGTCTCTAGTAATAATGAAAATATGCTCTGTGAATAAAATAGACTTGATAGAGCATTTGACGGAGACTCTTAATGCTGATCTGATATTGTAAATTTACTTCCATGAAAGGTATAGTGGGGGTCACAAATAACTCTAGTTTAAAGTATTTATGTTAGTTAAAAACTTCTTTTTGGTTATATAAGAAAAAAATATGTTACGTTAAGTTAACTTACCGATCCTTCTGTATACTGTGTAAAAACATACACAAAATACACAATATTATAAACATATACAAATGTATATATTATTATATTATACACGCAGGGTATGTGCCTCGACATAAATAAGCAATGTGCCTAGTGAGATGGGAAAATCACTTGTAGTATTAAATTTAGTTTAATTCGTTTCGGTAGGAAAATATATTTTTTTGGAATTTAAAGTAGTTTTGTTGGTGACTTATAAAATATTAAACATTCGAAGGCTATCGCGGTTTTTTGACGTCACAAAGAGTTTTAAAAACATATCGCACCTCCGATCAAATACAGTTATAACTTTAAAATTCAAATGATTTTGTTTCTTTATAAAAATTATGGTCATTTCTCAATTTACCGTCCCAAAAAGAGTCGTAACAGTCACTTCACTAGTGTTATTGACGAATTAGTGAAATAACAGTTTTAACTTACTTTGGGAGTTTAAGATGAGAAATGGCGATAATTTTTATAAAGAAACACCATAACTGGATTTTTTCAAGTTATTACTGTATTTGATCGGAGGTTCGATATATACCTAGTGAATTTTGCAGCACTCGACGTTTCAGCAATGTTGCAACCGCTGTTGTCCAGGGTAGACTCTTGTCCAGGTTGTCCAGGGTAGTCTAGTCTGGATATCGGCGGTCGTAACATCGCCGAAACGTCGAGGGCTATAAAATTCAAGCGCTAAATTCGTATTAAAGTTTTTTATAATAATAAACATGTTCTAATATGTCTCCAATTTGCTAACGTAACCTCTAATATGACAAGTAAACGTCTTCGAGCTAATATGGGAATTTCTATTATGACAGGTAAATGCCATATTAGCTTTAAGACTGTACATGCATTGTATTTTAATCAATTTTTTTACCATTCGTACTTTTATGGATATTAGCCACTTTATATCTTTAGAATCCTATCTTGCATATCTTTCCAACCCAGAATCTTTTTAAAAGTGCTTATCCAGTATTTAATATTAAATTTATTCATTCAGAATATACAATAAAAACATGAATTATCAATTAAAGCTAATTATCGCTTATTAGAATTCGTCAGTTGCTAGTAATATATTAATATATGTAGATATAAAACTATTAAAGCAGAAATATTAATTTGACAATAGCGTTGACTGAAGTCGGCTTTACAGGGTAGATAAATAAAATTTTAAAAAAATCAAGCTGAATCCATGTATAAAATCCACGTATAAAATAAATAAATATTATAAGAAAATTAAGTCATCTTAGGTACTCTATACAAATAATAACCACACAATAGAAAGTATCAAAACAAAATAGCTAGGAGTTTTTAAATTAAAACTGACTTAAAAATAATTAAAACCCTTTTTTTGGGTTTAGCTATTTTTTACTCAAGGAAAGCATTGTTTATGTTTAACTTTCGGATATTCAGTATTTTTTGCTCATATTCTAGGGCCTATACCAAAAAATGTGCGCACATAAAAACAAATCATCGCCTTATATTAAGTCTATCTTAGTACGGGCTATGTCTTGGTAAGGTAGATGTTGCAATAAAAACAATGTTTATATAGATGACACTGTGTTGCTATTCTACGGCGACACATGGACGTCTTCGTTTGACAGGGCGACTGCGGGACTGAAGCTGGCTAAACGATGGCTTGACAATAATCTTTTGACGCTAAACGAGTACAAGACTAAATATATGACCTTTAGCATCGACAATAGACATCATCCCAATACTAACCACTATATTACGTTACATAAATGCGACTACATGAACTGTACATGTTTACCACTTGAACGCACGAACACAATAAAATATCTAGGAATAGTCATTGACCAAAATCTAAAATGGACACAACACATTGAGGCTACGACTAAACGGACTAGAAAGTTGATTTATATATTTAAAAATATAAGAAACATACTCAACATTAACCTACTACGGACTGTTTACTATGCACTGGCGCAGACTCTACTTACATACGGGCAAATCGGTTGGGGCGGTATGGCAAGAACAAATCTTGACCCACTGGTCAAAGCGCAAAAGGCTTTGCTCAGAGTCATTAACAAGAAGCCATATCGCTCCCCGTCAGACGACCTATATACAGACTTTAAAGTACTTGACGTACGCCAACTATACATACGCGCTGTTTTGGTGCGATATCGAAGGGACCTCATGAAGAACACGGATAAAGACAAACCAGAGCACAAACACAACACTAGACACAAAGACAAACAGATTCAACCAAAACTGAGGACTGTATACGGACAACGACACTACGCATATCTCGGACCTAAACTCTATAATATATTTAACTCGTACGCAGGACAGATCTTAAACATAACCGACAACCAGTTCAAGAGACGGGTGTCTCATTGGCTCTGAAATTATACTAGAGAAGAATGCGAAAGTATGATATATTAAAATATTTTATTTCTAACCACAGATTATTGGATATATAGATGTAAATTATGGATATGTATACAGATATACAGATTATAATATGTTATATTTTATTATGTTATACTATTATACTATTATATATAAATATGCTACATTATTTTATATGTTATAACATATGATATTATATTATATTGTAATATGTTATATTATATTATTTATATTATATTATGCTAAATTATATTACGTATTGTTTTTTTTTAACCCTTCAGGCCTCGGCCCCTCAGCCGATTGACAAGTTGATGTCCCAAAAAATTTTTGTAAAAATTAGTATCAAAATTGAATTATGACACTGTCTCACCAAAACATTAATTACTGCCAAACCACTGTACCCATAATTGAAATAAAACATATTAACATTATAAAACATAATAAAATAGAACAAATTAAATTAAATTAAAATTAAATCGGGGCCGTCACAATGAATCGTGTTTTGGCCAATCGGGGCTCTAGGGGTTAAGACAGAAGAAGGACAGCAGGCAAGGCTACAGGCTCAGCAAATAATACCACAGAACTATATATCCATCACCCCAACACAGGCGTATACCTAGTGGGGTGATGTAATCCTGACAAGTTAATGCCCTTTCGCGATTTTCTTCATATGTATTCTTTTAAAATGTGTTTAAAAAATGAACTTAATCTTTTTTATGTAACTATAAAAAAAAGGATAAATAAATAAATAAATAAATAAATATTTTTTTTAAACATTAAAGGTAGTTTTATTAGTATACATTCAAAGTCATTCCTAATATTAAAATGTATGGGAAATATAATCTTCTCAAAGATAAATATTGATCAGATTCATGTACGAATCAACCCCGTCTAGCAGTGCTGACATTTTCGAACTCATCCTGTATAGTACACCGACCGTTCTAACACCCCTAAACAAATAGCATAGGTAAACGACGCACAGCGGAACAGCACGATTCCAAGGCCCGCTATCGCACGAGAAGGGAGCCATACCCCCCCCCCCCCCCCCCTACTCTCGTCTGGTGCCTGAACACAATCCGGCCTTTATTGAAAGTATTATCACGAATCTGTCTGATAATGAGTTCGACGGCATTCAAATGGATGACGCGTCGCTTCGCGCCCGGCTGCCTAAAAAAGGCGAGAAGAAATCGTAGAAAGGCGCAGAGAAGTGGCGCGACAACTTGATGCCGTGCGAGATTTTATGTAGTAGTAGTCTAAGAGGCAAGGCCCAAAAAGTCACATCGTTCTATGATAAATGTAGGTGCATGTCATCATTGATTATATAGGGTATTATGTAGATTACTGAATCCCTGCCTATTGCAGAAAATACTCAATAATCCACTTATTCCGCCGTACCTAAAATCGAAATTCCTAGTTTCATCTTCCCGCGGGCTGCCATTACGGTCTCAGTCAACGAATACTTTGTGTATACCTCAGCATCACACAGCTCTCTTTGCCTATTCCTTTTCTGTATATACCGCAAGGGGGCTAACGGGCCCATGATGAGGTGGCCACGATGTGTTCAGGGTCGGTCACACTCACGGGTCAACACCCATCCGACGGCCTCCCCGCATGGGGTGCGAATCCTGGGTAAGACACTGGGTCAACCAGTCTCCCCTGGGAATCAAACCTCTGGCGCCCCTGGACGGTCTGCACACCGTGCGGCGCAAGCCAATCGATTGTGCTCTCCAGTCGGGGGAGTCTGGGAACTGTATTGTTTCCTACAGAGCGGGGGTGGTTGTCTACCTTACGGCGACTGCTCTTGAAATGACCATTGGCCATCCGATCCCGGTTCAGAGTCGGGCAAAGGACGCCTTGGTCCGCGATAGATTCGGTGCACTCCGTTTCACCGCTTCGTAAGGGAGAGGACCGCGCAAGCGACCTCGAACTCGGAACCAATCGAGAGACCGGAGAAATCTGGTCACAATTGGAAGTGAGGGCGCGAGTATCTCGAGCCCGCCGGGTTTATTCCTGGCTAACTCGCGGTAAGGCGTTGGACTCTCACGGGTTGTGACGTAGCTGGACGTAGAATTGTACTGTCCAAAGTCTTCTACGTTCACTGCAGGGCGACAGAACGACTAATCGTTAAAACGTCCTGTGGTGACCGGGCTCGCCCGTTGTAGTCGACACCGCAAGATACCGCAAGAGTATGGGATAACCAGCCTTCTAATATCTTCTAATATCTGCTTTCAAAATAGTACGACCTGTTTCTACGTATATTTTGTATTGTGTATATGTATAATATGGATATTATGTATCATTTATGTTATTATGTATATTATATATCTCATATATAAAGAGAGAAGTTCCGATTCATTCATTCATTCACTGACTGACTCATCAACGCCCAGCCCAAACTCTTAGACCTAGAAAGCTGAAATTTTTAACATAGTTTCCTTTTAGGACGCAAACGCTCACTAAGGGCGGATTTTTCGAAATTCCACCCCTAAAGGGGTGAAAAGGGGTTTCACAGTTTGTATGGAAAACCTATATAGATGTACTTTTTAATTCGAAACTTTGAAAGACTACTCTAATAAACAAATAAGGAAATAGGTGTTTCATGTTTTTTCAAAATTCTACCCTTAAAGGGGTGAAAAAGGGTTTCGTTTTTTTTTTATGAAGAAACGATATAGATGTTCTTTTTAATTCGAACCTTTGTAAGATTACTCTAATAAGCAAATAAGAAAACAGGTGTTTCATGTTTTTTCAAAATTCAACCCCTAAAGGGGTGAAACGGGGTTTCAAAATTTGTATGAATGAACAATATTAGATGTGCTTTTTATTTCGAAACTTTGTAAGATTACTCTAATAAATAAATAAGGTAACACGTGTATCATATTTTTTCAAAATTCAACCCCTAAAGGGGTGAAAAGGGGTTCCAAAGTTTGCATGGAAAATCGATATAGATGTACTTTTTAATTCGAAACTTTTTAAGATTACTCTTATAAACAAATAATCAAATAGGTGTTTTATGGTTTTTCAAAATTCCGCCCCTAAAGGGGTAATACGGGGGTTTAAAGTTTGTATGGATAAGCGATTTTAGATGGACTTTTTATTTCGAAAGTTTGAAATATTACTCTAATAAATAAATAAGGAAACAAGTGTTTCATATTTTTTTAAAATTCAACCCCTAAAGGGGTGAAAAGGGGTTTCACAGTTTGTATGGAAAACCTATATAGATGTACTTTTTAATTGGAACCTTTGAAAGACTACTCTAATAAACAAATAAGGAAATAGGTGTTTCATGTTTTTTCAAAATTCAACCCCTAAAGGGGTGAAATGGGGTTTCAAAATTTGTATGAATGAACAATATAAGATGTGCTTTTTAATTCGAAACTTTGTAAGATTACTCTAATAAATAAATAAGGTAACACGTGTATCATATTTTTTCAAATTTCAACCCCTATAGGGGTGAAAAGGGGTTCCAAAGTTTGTATGGAAAATCGATATAGATATACTTTTTAATTCGAAACTTTTTAAGATTACTCTTATAAACAAATAATCAAATAGGTGTTTTATGGTTTTTCAAAATTCCGCCCCTAAAGGGGTAATACGGGGGTTTAAAGTTTGTATGGATAAGCGATTTTAGATGGACTTTTTATTTCGAAAGTTTGTAAGATTACTCTAATAAATAAATAAGGAAACACGTGTTTCATATTTTTTGAAAATTCAACCCCTAAAGGGGTGAAAAAGGGTTTCCATTTTTTTATGAAGAAACGATATAGATGTACTTTTTAATTCGAAACTTTGAAAGAGTACTCTAATAAACAAATAAGGAAATAGGTGTTTCATGTTTTTTCAAAATTCTACCCTTCAAGGGGTGAAACAGGGTTTTAAAATTTGTATGAATAAACGATTTTAGTTGGACTTTTTATTTCGAAAGTTTGTAAGATTACTTTAATAAATAAATAAGGAAACACGTTTTTCATATTTTTTTAAAATTCAACCCCTAAAGGGGTTAAAAAGGGTTTCGATTTTTTAATGAAGAAACGATATAGATGTACTTTTTAATTCGAAACTTTGTAAGATTACTCTAATAAACAAATAAGGAAACAGGTGTTTCATGTTTTTCAAAATTCAACCCCTAAAGGGGTGAAACGGGGTTTCAGAATTTGTATGAATGAACAATATTAGATGTGCTTTTTATTTCGAAACTTTGTAAGATTACTCTAATAAATAAATAAGGAAACACGTGTATCATATTTTTTCAAAATTCAGCCCCTAAAGGGGTGAAAAGGGGTTCCAAAGTTTGCATGGAAAATCGATATAGATGTACTTTTTAATTCGAAACTTTTTAAGATTACTCTTATAAACAAATAATCAAATAGGTGTTTTATGGTTTTTCAAAATTCCGCCCCTAAAGGGGTAATACGGGGGTTTAAAGTTTGTATGGATAAGCGATTTTAGATGGACTTTTTATTTCGAAAGTTTGTAAGATTACTCTAATAAATAAATAAGGAAACACGTGTTTCATATTTTTTGAAAATTCAACCCCTAAAGGGGTGAAAAAGGGTTTCCATTTTTTTATGAAGAAACGATATAGATGTACTTTTTAATTCGAAACTTTGAAAGAGTACTCTAATAAACAAATAAGGAAATAGGTGTTTCATGTTTTTTCAAAATTCTACCCTTCAAGGGGTGAAACAGGGTTTTAAAATTTGTATGAATAAACGATTTTAGTTGGACTTTTTATTTCGAAAGTTTGTAAGATTACTTTAATAAATAAATAAGGAAACACGTTTTTCATATTTTTTTAAAATTCAACCCCTAAAGGGGTAAAAAAGGGTTTCGATTTTTTAATGAAGAAACGATATAGATGTACTTTTTAATTCGAAACTTTGTAAGATTACTCTAATAAACAAATAAGGAAACAGGTGTTTCATGTTTTTCAAAATTCAACCCCTAAAGGGGTGAAACAGGGTTTCAGAATTTGTATGAATGAACAATATTAGATGTGCTTTTTATTTCGAAACTTTGTAAGATTACTCTAATAAATAAATAAGGAAACACGTGTATCATATTTTTTCAAAATTCAGCCCCTAAAGGGGTGAAAAGGGGTTTCGAATTTTTTATGGAGAAACGATATAGATGTACTTTTTAATTCGAAACTTTGTAAGATTACTCTAATAAACAAATAAGAAAATAGTTATTTCATGTTTTTTCAAAGTTCAACCCCTAAAGGGGTGAAACGGGGTTTCAAAATTTGTATGAATGAACAATATTAGACGTGCTTTTAATTTCTAATTCCTGTAGGAGTACTCTAATAAAACAATAACAAAATGCGTTTTTCGTGGTTTTTCCAAAGCTCAACCCCTAAAGGGGTGGAAAGGGGTTATAAAATTATTATGAAGAAACGTTATTGATGGTCTTTTTAATTCGAAACTTTGTAAGGTTACTCTATTAAACAAATAAGAAAATAGGTGTTTAATTTTTTTTTAATTCTACCCCTAAAGGGGTGAAACATGGTTCCACACTTTGTATGAATAAACAACATTAGATGTGCTTTTTATTTTGAAAATTCGAAGGATTACTCTAATAAAAAAGTAAGAAAATACGTCTTTCATGGTTTTTCAAAATTCAACCCCTAAACGGGTGAAAAGGGGTTATACAATTTGTATGGAGAAACGATATAGATAGACTTTTTAAATCAAAACTTTGTAATATTACTCTCATAATCAAATAAACAAATGGGTCTTTCATGGTTTTTCAAAATTTCGCCCTTAGAGGGGTAAAACGGGGTTTTAAAGTTTGTATGGATAAACGATTTTAGATGGACTTTTTATTTCGAAATTTTGTAAGGCCACTCTAATAAATAAATAAGGAAACACGTGTTTCATATTTTTTCAAAATTCCACAACTAAAGGGGTGAAAAGGGGTTTCGAAATTTGTATGGAAAACGATATAGATATACTTTTTCATTCGAAACTTTATAAGATTACTCGAATAAACAAATAAGCAAATATGTCTTTTGTGTTTTTTCAAAATTCAACCCCTAAAGGGGTGAAACGGGGTTTCAAAATTTGTATGAAAAAACGATATTAGATGAACTTTGTAGGATTACTTTAAAAACCATCTAAGCAATATATGGAAATTGTATACTCTAATAAACATTTAGGCAAATAGGTATTTAGTATTTTTTTAATTCAACCCCTAATGTGGCGAAAAGGGGTTTAAATGATAATAAACAAATAAGAAAATGCATGTTTCATATTTTTCAAATCTACCACTTAGGGGGTGAGATAGGGGGTAAATAACCCTAAAAATCAAAATAGAAGTCGCGCGCGACGGTTCCCGGACGTGAGAAAGCGCTAGAACCTCATTATAAATTCATCATTTGTCTCGATATCATGCGTAGCGCAAGCACCGCGATCGTCACATCTTCACGCCTTAATTACGTAGTTGATCATCATGAAGTACATATTGACAGGAGTTCCTACAGAGAAGGACGTTAGATACCTTTATATATTACACGCAAAAACTTACCACTTGACTGGGAACAAGGGATCTATCTTAACCCAAATTTAACGCGTGCGAAGCCGCGGGCAACAGCTAGTTATGTATATATTCTATATGCTTTCATGTATATATTATATATTATGTCGTTTTATTTGAAGCCTATGAAAATTTAAAATAAAAATGTTCACCAACAAACGTAATTACTACCTGCTGATTGGCTGGAAGATATTGCCGTGTATGGTAATAAGCCCGCCTTTTGTACCCATTGCGGTCAATAAAGTTTATTATTATTATTATTATTAATGTCATCAAAATACGAATTTTGTAATAGCCCGTGTCATCCCTAAAGGCGAGAGCCGAACTACCTCCAATGGCAGCGTTTGTAAAGCGCGATCGTTCGTAATATCTCGTAATATGCTGAAGTGGCTAGTTTATTGCTAATATTTCACATTCTTTTAAGCAGCGGGGGTGGATATTGACCTGTTGTCATGCCACTCGATCCCGTGTAGCACTACAGGCAAAGAACGCCCAGGTCCACGATAAATTCAAATTGAATTACCGCTGTAGTCCAACAGGTAAAGGCCGCGTAAGCGACTTCAGACCCGTAACCAGTCGGGAGGATGGAGGTATCCTGAAGGTTACCTAATATCCTACCAAAACTGGTAGTTAGGGGGCGAGGCTACCCGCTGCCGGTGCCTCGCCGGTGCCTCGCCGTACGGCGTTGGTCTCTAGCGGGCTGCTGGCGAGCTAGACAGTAGATTGTCCTATCTCTAAGTCTTCTACGTTTATCCCTCGACTGAAAGAACGATTACATGTCGTTATACCAGCCTGGGGTGACGGGTTTGCTCGTTGTAGTCGACACCGCCCTTCTGCTAATATTCCATGGGATCTCTATATATAAATCAAGCTAAAAATATAAAAAAAATATTATTGAATAACAGAGCATTGGAAAATTGAAGAGCATTGGAAAATTGACTGCCATTTCTCTAATCCTGGAATATCCAGAAAGTGGGCGATTTTTGGATTTTTTTACACTATCTTTTAAGGTAGGTACATATATATATAAGTAAGAAAACATTTGTATCTGCTGTTATTGAAGTAACGTTGGAAATTGATTTATAATATGAACAGTACTACTTTTCATATGATACTAATGCACAATAATATTAATTACCCAATTTCGCCAGGAAGGTTTCATGATTTCTTTGTGTATATATTTTTATAAAAGCCATGCGTCAGCGGTCGAGGTGTAGGAGATACAAAAATATATTTTATGGCGGAAGTATGATATTTTGGCAAAGGTACGTTTTTGTAAATATTTATAATAATTTAACACCTAATTTAATGATTCCGAAGCACGAATTATAATATTTTATTTAGCATTTATTCTACTACTTATGATTCCTGAGAATGCACCACAACTCAAAGAATTAGATTTTTGGAAATTACGACATAACCCAGTCATTCTAGCTTCAAACAGTGGCTGAGGTCACAGTCGAACAGATAGAGACAAATATTCGTTTACAATAGTTGCCCATTACATTAAGGCCGCAGTGCAATTTCAATACAAATTGCTATATTTTAATGTTACTAATCTTTTAAATTGCAAAAATTGCAAATAAATATTTATTTTCTTAAAACCTAACATTCTATCACTTACTAGTCAGTTATGCCAGTAGCGTGAGTTATCCATTTTTAACTGGTATGATGTTTTTAAACTTTAAAATTATTTTCAATTAAAATTGCAAATCGAATTTACAATAGAGTCGACCTATGTATTTTCCATATCAAATTACTGAATAATAATTATAATATATTTTTCAACAAAAAAAAATACAGGTTGTAGGAGGAGGAGAAGGATTACCAAAAACAGAACGGTACTACTCCTCGAAAGCATTCCCTAATAAACAGAGCTATGACAACGTATAACAATAGGTTCGGGTACATTGATATTTTTTCATCAATTAAAAGTCACTTAAAGGAAACCATTAAAAAAAATATCAGTCCTTTGTCCCCCGTATTTCATATAATGACTATTAATCGCTTGAACAGTTTACATGAATAGTTTTTTGTAATATTTTTTAAAAATATATCTTTGGTTCAAAATAATTGATATTGTTTATAATCTCAACGTAAAATTTAATTATCATTTGTTTTTTGTTCTTTCTCTTTTCCTATAATATTAAATCCCTGCCAAAAATGTATATGTAAATAAGGTATAATAACGGAGATATGTACTGTATACATTAACGATAAATAGTGTTAACATATAGTTAGTCATAGTTTTATTGTTATATTTTGTATTTGTTATATACATATAAACGCTGTTTGTTAACCAAATAAAATAAAAAATTAATAAGAATTAAAATGCGTAACATATTTCTCGTGTCGGAATTTAATATAAATAAAGCATGCAATAATCGAATTCACCAATTTTTCGACATTTTGTGTCAGTGTGCGCCGATTCGCTCGCCCACTTGTAATTCCTTTGATGAATTCGGAAAGGTTTTTTCGTTTAATTCACGGCCTGGATGTTAATTAAAAGTTTCATTACGCTTTTTTTGCTCGGCGCCTAGAAGCATCGGCTCAAAGGGTCCAGGGGGAGGCTGAGGCGAGGCAACCTTCAGATTATATCGCCCAGATGAAAGGAGTTTGATTATTTCGCGCTAGACGCCACTAGAATACTCAAGGATACGAACAGTGGTTCAGAAACGTCGGCGCCTGAATTAAAGGCAGCTTGCTTACCAAAAATTAGTCAAACTATTGAAAATCGTAGCAACATAGCAATAGAATTCGCATACCATTTTCAGCAGTATCATTCTTGTTTACAAAATGCTATCGGTACTATTTATACGACTGCCTGACAAAAAAGGAGTGTAATGTTTTAAGAGTTCATCAGTGTTTTCCGATTCTTTACTCCACCAGAACTTCTAAATGCTTGAACCGACTTAAAGGTGTGTAGTACCTATTGTTAGAATCGTTTCGTCATCCCAAGTGTCATAGGTTAACTTAACTGTTTAAATATTAATTAAGTAGTTGTTTTAATATTGAAATGTAATTTTATTAACATAAATATATCGTGTTTAGTATCAAATGAAAGGTACGATTAATTACATTTCAAAAATATACATGTATCTAGAGATAAATACATAAAAAATAAACGTTTAATAAAAAACCGTTTTTTTTAATATTATAAATACAATAGTTTACATTCTGTGACGGCAGTCGTGTTTTTCATTCTTTCTTATATAGTGACTTCTTTATACTTATTGTTTTGTATATAAGCGTAGTATTTTCGTAATGTGAGGATATTGCACAATTAATCCAGAAGATATAGCGCGCAGCGCTATGTTCTCAATTTTCTTTTTTTCCACTGTAAGCCTTTTATTTTCGTGTTGTAAATTACTTAATTTATTTTCAATATAATTAACAATTTTTGTTTGTATTAAATTATTTATTATTTTGTATGGCTTATATTTATGTTTGTAATTATTATTTATTATTTTTTAGAAGGTTTACCTCAACGTGTCTTGGCATATCTATAATGATGATTTGTTTATTAAATAAGTAAAAATATACGAAACGTATTCACACATATTTGTTAGTGTGTTGTTTTGGACAGGTAACCATAAACAACCTGCCATTATAATGAAATGTGTAACACAAAAACACCAATGTGCGACGTGGGTGCCGGGCGGCAGCCGTCGCGACTGGTTTTTGTTTGTTGCATCCCTATCGCCTAATGAAGCTCTCCGCCAAAAAAGGATTTCAAAGGATTTCGGGATTCTTTTAATATTCAAACATTAAATTAATTCAAATTTAATTAATTTCCAGAAATCTTAAATGCATAATTATAAAATAATAGAATTATATATTGTTAGACAAATCTATAATGGATATTAAACGGTAATAGAAATTTCAGATGAATGTACAAGGGTCATACGGGTGATTTCTGTCCTTTTTTCACCCTGATCAATTTGAACTTTGATAACGTCGATGAGTCAGAATTCAAAGAACTTTTGTTTCAATGCCATGTTTTTTATTTTTTAAGCTTACTTTTTGGTCTTTCCGTCATTTATTTTTAATTGTATATTTTCGTGTGTATAATCATAGAAAATGTAACGATTACCATTATTTCGCGTATATATGTGTGTGTGTGTGTGTGTATTATTTTATTACAAATTATCTGGTCCTAATTCTTTCTTTGGTTTAATATCTTTTCCGTAGAGAGTGAGGAGCATTTCGCATTTGTTTTTACATGAGGCATGTTTTAAAAATATATAAACGGATCAAAATAATACATACACTGGGCCCGATTACGTTTCTTTGTGAACTAAAACTAAGATTAGTCCAAGCGAACGAGACAGAGCAATACGTTAGAGCGGAATATGAAACGAACGATCGTTGATAAATACTACCTGCCAAACTTATTATACTCTTCTGAAAAAATTCGAGCATATTTCGTCCGGTGTAAGATTTGACCTTCGCGGGCAGTTTTAATGCGAAAAAGTGACAACCGGTCATCTCACACTCCGCTCTAACGTATTGCCTTGTCTCGTTCACACGGAATTATTTCCGATTTTAGTTCACGAAGAAACGCAATCGAGCCCACTGTTAGAAAAAAAATATATTTTTAATATTACTATCTTTAGAGTACTTTAAATAATAAAAAAGTAAACTTACTTTAGTCGGCGCGCGATGAGGAAACTGCCACCATGCGACATCCGGTGGTAACAACCGCCTCCTCCCGTGTCGTCCCGGACGTCCGCGCATTGATCGAGTACATATAAAGTTGTCAACTATAACGGGCGAACCCGTCACCTCAGGAAGTTTTAACGATTAGTCGTTCTCTCTCCCGTGAACTGAACGCAGACGGGTTAGACAAAACAATCCACCGTCAAGCTCCGCCACATGCCTGTAAGAGGCCAACGCCTTAACCGCGAGATAACTAGGTGTGTTACCCAGCGGGCTTACACTCACGCCCTTACTTCCAATTTCGACCAGATTACTTCGGTCTCTCGATTGGTTACGTGTTCGAGGTCGCTTGTGCGGTCCTCTCCCTTACGACGCGGTGAAACGGTGTATACCGAATCTATCGCGGACCACGGCGTAACTAGACAGTGGACTGTCGTCCCAAGTCTTCCACGCTCACCTCACGGAAGATAGAACGATCAAATATCGTTAAACTTCCTGAGGTGACGGGTTCGCCCGTTGTAGTTTACAGCTCCATTTGCTTCGGGAATAGATTGTCCGCAAGTGTGGCGCAGACCTTGTGAAAATTTCCGTTGCTTCTATTACACTCGCTATTTTTCCCGAATATTTCACCTCCTCATTTTATCCTTAAAGATACCCACGCACCGCCATAAATTGCGCAGGCATTGCCAGTTTACGCAGAAATTAAAAGATAGCCGCCGAAGGGTTTCTATTCCTCGAGGTGCCCTTTGTTTCTGATATTGTCTAGACCCGGGCATTGCGAGAAATTAATTTTATGTTTGTGCCTGAACGTTCAGCTATATTAGTTTTCGCACTGTTTTAATTAAGGTTCGACTAGAGGCAAAGAGGGTGGGAGGAGGTGTTGATTATTAATTGATATACATCATACCTAATATTATTAAATGTTAAAGCTTTTTATTAAATGTGAATGGACTATTTTAAAAAATAAATTTGATTAAAGAAGACATTGAAATATAGTAAATTTAAGTTATGGACTAATTGAATATAGGAATAATGGTCTCGGCATAGATTTTAGTATGAGAAAGAGTTGAAAATATCAACATTTTTGGCACTTTCTACTATGAAATAAATATCGAAAATGGTTCATTTCAAAAAATGCATACAAATTATGCAAAAGAAATGTGTCAAGTTGATAGCAATGTATTTAATTGTTGCATAGAATTTTGACGCAATCTGTCAACCATTTTGTTTGCACAGTTGCTTAGGTTAGTTGATCTCAACCGTACTCTGCGGTTTTTTTCGAAAAGGTCACTGCAAAATGGTTATTGAAGACGTGCTTTAAAGGTATTCGGACCATAATATATTCTTGAAACACATCATGTTTGGTTTACAAACGGAGTTTATTAGCTTGACACATAAACCAGCCGCAAGCATCATAATGGCGATTAGATAGTAAGCAGAATCCGAA
Organism: Micropterix aruncella; assembly: GCA_944548615.1. Lineage (NCBI taxonomy): Eukaryota > Metazoa > Arthropoda > Insecta > Lepidoptera > Micropterigidae > Micropterix > Micropterix aruncella. The sequence continues at coordinate 15,149,088 of OX155965.1, forward strand.
AATAACGACAAATTTAGTCGAAAATCAAAAACATCACTAGAGTGTTGTCCTCTCCAAATTGCTTCCTGAGCTGCGGAGGAGATGAAGTGGAGCAAATCAACATCAAATATATCTTGGACGTTATGAGGTGATTGCAAGAAAACGTTCACCCGGAGTAAATGTCAAATTTTAAGGACAGTGGACAGGATGTCAAATGCTACGGGCCAGCCCACCAACGCATGCAGCTATAAGGACTGTTGCCATCCTTTATTTTTTTTATTTTTTATTTTAATAATTTTAGGAATCTTACAGCTAGGTATACGGTTATTACAAATTAATATGTATATAAGGCCAATTACAAGGTTCCACAAGTAAAAATGTATGAATAGATATATAAAAGGGGGAGAAAAAAAAGAAAAACAAGTAGACTAAGAAAAAACTAAACAAAATAGAACAAAGGATTATCCAAAGAAGGCGTCAGCCAGTAACTTCTTGAGCTGCTGGACTGACATATTAAATAAGTCAATGTCATATTGGGTAGCTACATCATTGAAACTTTGGCTTGCTCTCAATAGATAACTGTTTAGCCTGTAATTGGTGTTAGCTCTGGGGATAAACAGGGTGCATGGTCTTCTGATCGGATCAGCAGAGACCCTCAACCCAACCTTCTCCAATAAATCCGGGCAGTCAACTGAGCCATTTGCTATCTTCAATAGGTAGGCGACATATGCAATATGGCGTCTTGTGGCTAAAGGTAAGAGGTGAAATTTATGACAACGTTTAGTGTAGTCTGGAAAGAATTTTTTTACTTTAAATTGTAGGTGTCGTACAAAACGTCTCTGAATTCGCTCAATGCGGGTAATGTAAGTGTTATAGCTGGGGTTCCAGATTTGTGATGCATATTCCAAGTGACTACGTACATATGCACAATTTATTCCGTGATATAAACGCAAATACTTGGACCCACTAAAGAGAAAATCGAAACGCAAGTTGAATACTAGGCTCCGTGTTACCGCTTTTTTATACCCTGAATTGGGCATCAAAGGAAATAGAAAACGGGCCACTAAATTACAATTGTGTCATGTCTTTCGGCAATTAATCCCATTACAGATATAGCTCAGCATTTATTAAAAATATAGAAGCTGTCGCTTCACCCCAAAAGCATAATCGCGCCAAACACAAAATAATTGCACCAATTAAAATGCAATTCATTAAACTATACTATTCTCGTATCATAAAATATGCATTGGTACATGAAACTAGCAGAGGGAATATGAAGTACGTGAATTTATAAGTGATCGCCTATTAAGGCATATGAAATCGTAATCGTATTATACGTCAAAGCGATGCCAATTAACTATCGAAAAATATAATGAATTCCCGGGCGTGTGTCCAATTTGAATAAACGATACAGTCGATTCGTTTTACTCGACTGTGCTGCTACACTACTTGAACGGCCAGAATAATATGTTATTCTACTGTTTATCTTCGGCTTATTAAAGTAGGATTTCCCTTATCAAGTAATGATTCAAATTCAAAATTATATTATAATAATAAAAAAATATTATAGGTGAATATTACCTAATATCATATCCTCATTTCGCCACCTGTCTGGTCTACGAATCCCAACCTCATCTATATACTAAAATATTATTACAATAATTATAATATTTTGATACACAGAAGTAATAAAGTGATATGGTTTTTTGTATTGTTTTGAAATATATTTTTCCTTTTGAATAAAATTACATACTCTTAACCTACGGGCGAACTACTAGAAACGTACTGTATTCTTTACGTTTTGTTTTATGCTATTGTATATTCGTACGTACTAGAAGCATAACTAGAATAGCTCGCTTGCTCAAATGTGAATTTTCGAAGGTTAGGTACTTGAAAATCCATTAAACTAGGTATTCGGCATTTATTGGCGAGTTACAACAAAGAGGATATTAAATAGAGATGACAACTACAATGGGCGAACCCGTCACCTCAGGAAGTTTTAATGTCCCGTGAAGTGAGCGCACAAGACTTGCACAAAACAGTCCACCGTCAAGCTCTGCCACATGCCCGTAAGAGGCCAACGCCTTATCGGCGAGATAACCATGTATGTTACCAAGCGGGCTTACACTCACGCCCCTACTTCCAATTGCGACCAGATTACTCCAGTCTCTCGACTGGTTACGAGTTCGAGGTCGCTTGCACGGTCCTTTCCCTTACGCAGCGGTGAAACGGTATAAACCGAATCTATCGCGAACCACGGCATTCTTTGCCCGGCTGTTCACCCATGATCGGGTACCCGATGGTCGTTTCAAGAGCAGTCGCCGTAAGGTCCGCAACCACCCCCGCTCTATAGAAAACAGTACTGCTTCCAGACTCCCCCGACTGTTATATATATAGCAGAAACCTTCACCCAAGGCTGGTATAACGATATGTGATCATTCTTTCAGCCATGGGATGAGCGTATAAGACTTAGAGACAAGACAATTTACCGTCTAGCCCCGCCAACAAGCCCGTTAGAGGCCAACGCCTTACAACTAGGGTTTTAACGATTAGTCGTTCTCTCTCTCTCCCTGGAGTGAGCGCAAAAGACTTGAGGACAAAACAGTCCACCGTCTAGCTACGCCACATGCCCGTAAGAGACCAACGCCTTAACCGCGAGATAGCCAGGAGTGTTATCTGGCGGGCCTATACTTACGCCCTTACTTCCAATTGTGACCAGATTACTCCGGTCTCTCGATTGGTTACGAGTTCGAGGTCGCTTGCGCGGTCCTTTCCCTTACGAAGCGGTGAAACGGTGTTTACCGAATCTAACGCGGACCACAACGTGCCCGGTGCCAACGCCTTACAGCAAGGCACCGGGAAAGGTATCCAGCGGGCAGCCTCGCTCCTCTACTATTTCCAGACTCGAAGATAGTACTATTTCCTTACTCCTTGGAAATATTGGTTGATGCTGCACAGTGCGCAAACCGCCCAGGAGCACCCGAAGGTTGACTCCTAGTGGAAACTGGTCCGAAGGCCAGAACCCTACCCTGTGTTGACCAGTGAGTATGACCGAACTTGAACACATGGGTCTTAATGGCCAAACTGAAACAGGGCCCATTAGCTGCCCGGAACAGAAGGACATACAGAAATGCGATATTACCGTTGCATCCATAATCCAATAACGGAAACCAGTCTAGGTAATAGCACTCATTTGTTCATTTTCGCGCCAGTCGATATTCGAGCGTAAGCCTCCCTATTGGCGGTCCGCGGCATTTGGCCATTAGTGAGGTCATTAAAAATGTATCGCCGACATTGGAGTCGAGGTGGAGGAGCCCACTCCGTCCGATTCCCCGCTCGACGCGTACCTATATTCCCTTTGTCAATCGCGTGGGAGTCCGTAAGACTTTTATCCCTTATTCGCCGCCGATGCACCCGCGGACTAATGGCGGTATAATCTTGGAATAATAGGGGGTCTCCCCGCGCGCGGTTCGCCCGACCACGTAATACTCGAATTACAGCTGAGCCAGCCGTCGACGGGAATTACTCTGATTTCATTTACTCGAACCATTCTTCAATTTTTCTGTCAACTTTGGGGAATTGGATAATAACAATAGCAAAATAACAAGGCGACTCGATGTCAAGTATAAAGAAGGCGCTTGTTTAACCCACGTCGGGGTCACCAATTTAGAAGGTTGCTGACAATTTAATAATAAAATACTCTTTATTTGCACGGAATATAAACAGGCGAGCTTACTGCCACAGGGCAATATCTTACAACTAACCTACTCACAGTGGTATCACGTGCATTGTAGAAATAAAGATTATTAAGTTCGTCTGCATAAAATACAGACTAGTATAAATATTTTAAACTAAGATTAGAAGAGCAGGAAGAGCTGGTTACTTCTTAGAAAGGTAGTCATTTTTGAGGTGGGACTTAAATGATGGTAAAGAAGGCGAATTTCGTATATTTGCTGGGAGAACGTTCCAGACTCGTACACGATGGACACAGAAAGAGTAGGGGAATAGAAATCATTAGAAAATATTATGACACTTTAAGTTTATTGGGGGGCTGACCGAAGTATGAGACCGTGTGACCTTAATGGTTCGAAAAGCACGTAAAGATGCTATAGCATCTGTTGCTTGCTAGTGTTGCTAGCATCGCGATAGCTAGTGTTGCTTGGAAGAGTACGCTATAGAGAAGAGCAAGTATATTATCATTCATCCTTTGGCATACTGGCAGCCACTCTAACTGTGCTCTATATTCGGGCACTTAATCATACTTATGTAGACCGAAGATGAATCGTATACATACATTTTGCGAACGTTCAAGGTTGTTATGTAGTTCCTTTGATAGAACGAGTTAATCCACATCTGCATATTCAAGAAAAGGTAAGAAGGGGAACTGTGCAGAAGATTTCTTTGTGTTTATAGGAAGAAATCTTCCGACTGCTTGCAGTGGGTGAAAACTAGCAAATTTTCCATAAAAAGAGACAGTTATCTACCCTGCCTCGGATCAGTTTGAAAACATAGGCTGGGGTGAATATTTATCTGCTCAATTTAAGAGAATTATAACCTACTATAATATGAAAGCCAAGCAAAAAACCTAGTTGGGTAGAAATAATTAAATACGTTTAAGTAAAGAAATCGTAAGAGATATTTTGCGACTGCCAATTTAACACGTTGGCTGTGGCTTGCTCATAAATTGGAAAATATGTACTTTTATATGAGCTTATATATGAGCCACATGCAGTTGAGGAGTTAAGCCTAGCTGGCTATAATTAAGTATGCGTGTCCAGTAGACGAACGCGATAGCTCGAAATGCGGTTTGATTTGTGGTTCGATTTGCCTGCGAAACCATTTCCGTACTAGACGCTGACGCTGGTGATGTCTTTTCGAATGCTTAAATCTACTTCTGGTAAGAAGTGTTCTAAAAAAACAGACTCGTATTTAATGGCAATTAAATTCCTTACATACATGTGCTACCAGACAGGTCAAACGGTGTTATTAAAGCGTTTTGCAACAAAATTTGCCGGTATTTATGCTGGTCGCTGTGTAGGATATCATCTTGGCGTTACGTCAGTGAAAAGCGACAGAGCTCCATGTCATTTCGCAGAGGTACGGAGACATTTAAACGAAAAACGCGCAGACAGATAAATCGGGCGTAATGGGCCCCGGGCTACCTGGGTCACTTTATCTTAGGCCGCCTGTCGATTTGGTCGTCGTCGTTTGGTCACGAATGTAAAAGAAACACAACTGGGGGTTCTCCCGGACTCCCACGGTTATTCGCCGGAGTGCACAGACGATTGCATAAAGCCGCACGCCTCAAACCGCTCAGTACTGCCGAGTTGTTCCCCCAGAATGGAGCATTAGATCTCACCTGTATGCGACTGGGGGCTTACATCCGCAGACAGCACCTATTCGAGACGACTACCGGATGGGAGCTGAACCGTGAGTCGAGTCGACCCAAGTTAACAAACAGGTTATCAGGTTCAAGCTGCACTGAACCATTAGAGACAAATATACTATGATAATAAGAACTAAGAGAAAAACAAGATAATATCACCACTAAAAAAGGACTCCTTTACCTTTTTAGAAGATTTCTTTAGAGAGATGTAGTATATGCATCGCTGACAGAGGTCGTCACTTCGAATATTTATTATTAAAAAAAAAGCAATAAATAAATCTATTATACCATTCTCTCGTGTTCTCGAATAACTGAAAAAGCTGAAATCTGTTCTATCAGCATAAATTATACAAAATTCGCTGTAAATCGTACGTGACTACTGCTTTCTCAACAACTAACCCCGGAATGCCTGCCAGGCGCGGAATTAATAAACAATTCATATTGGCCGGCAACTGCACCGTGTAAACCTGCATTTCTACAAACATAAGTGAGTTATGAAAATTTCATGTGAAGCGAGTTTTACGTCGCTGAGAGTTCGTTATGAAAATGGTAAATATTTAACAGCTATAATCATTATAATTAAAGTAATCCTAGCAAATTAGCACAAAAATGGATAATCAGTTTAAATAGTTGACGGAATTTTGACAATTGGTACGGTTATTCCTTAAGATGTACTTAATTACCTCGAGGGGTTATCCAAGGTGGAGAAAGGTGTTCAAAAGTCCCTGTCATTTGATTTTCGTAAATATCTTTAAAACTTTTACTATAAGCGTAGCTAGAAAATTGTCTTTAAATAGTGTATTTCGTGGTTGTGTTCATAACTGTAATTCTAAAGCTTGACGAGAAATCGACGAAAAACTAAACAATGGGTTATTTCAACATTTCCTTGACCCCCAGTTAACCCTTTTAGAACGATGGGACATATGAGTACCATCACTTCAAAAATAATTTCCTAAATTATCGAATACGAATATTTTATAAATTATTTTTTTTATTTTATTATTGTTGAGGAAACATACAGCTGTTACATGTTGGTACAAAATAATTAAGTTTCAGCTTTAAAGATAATTACATACTTCCGCTTAAACATTCATAATTTAAACACAACATATTTTTTCTGAAGAACAAAAATCATAGTAGAATCCCCAGTCGTCATCCCCCCCCCCCCCTTTATGTGAATTCATGTTCCATAATATAATTACATACATATAGTTTAAATATATTCTTGAAGACATTCTTCAATATATTTTTTCCATTTTATTAAGACATCAAAATCTTAATATTAGCAATAAAAAAATACTGTGTATTAAAAATATATCCTATTTTATTGTTGATAATACCGCAAAAGACCAATAGTGAACGAAAAAATATGGCGGCTTTTTCCATTAGTTTTTTTCTTCAAGTACGTTTTTTCTTTTTCTTTAAGTACCTACGTTCTTTAAGTAGGGTTGGTTGAAAGAGATTATCGTATGGCAATAAATCCGCCCATTGTAAAATTTCGCAATAGAGAGTTTAAAAAAACAAACATTTTTATTACCTACGTATGATTTCTGAGTTAAATAATAAAATAATCATATTTTGGGACAAGTCTTAACTTTGCACCTTTATGGACCATAGGGACTTTTATGTCCCATTATTTTATACAAAATCTATTGAACCAATTTTGGACAAAACTTGACATACATGTTATTTACATCGCCCTTTAATATTGTTATGTATCGAAAATTTCCATAGTCAATTCATGAGGTTATTATACTCAAAGGGTAAAGCCCATCCTCGGGGACTTTTAGTATGGTTATCATGACACCTTGAAGAGAAACTGTACCGATTTTTAAAGCTAAGTTACTTACTTAGGCTGTTTTGCTGATTGATGAAACAAAGCTTTCAAAGCTTAACACCCCAGATGGGTGAAAAAAACTTCGTTGTGTTTGTGTGTTGGTATGTGTGTATCTGTGCGCATGATAACTCGAAAACGCGTATTCGATTTTAAAAATTATTTCGTCAATAGGTTTTCTTCGTCACTGAGAAGGATGGATTATATTTAGGGATCCGTACCTAGGATTAAATCGGAGCTGCCATGCAAACGGACCCCATTACCATGCGTGTCTGATTGCATGAAGACCCAAGAAGGCATTGTCAGGTTTCAAAAAATCTTTTGCCATTAGAATTTTTCATCAATGGAAAGAACTGCTTAATTTAGGGTTCTATTCCTACCGAAAAAAAATGGGATCTGCCATACAACGAACTTCTTTGAAATCACATATTTAGCCCTACGATCAGGGTGGAGATGCAGAATGACTAGGGTAAGTACAGGCAAGTCAGGGACAGAATGAGTAGGGTAAGTCCAGGAAAGTCAGGGGCAGAATGAGTAGGGTAAATCCAGGAAAGTCAGGGGCAGACTGAGTAGGGTAAGTCCAGAAAAGTCAGGGGCAGAATGAGTAGGGTAAGTCCAGGAAAGTCAGGGGCAGAATGAGTAGGGTAAGTTCAGGAAAGTCAGGGGCAGAATGAGTAGGGTAAGTCCAGGAAAGTCAGGGGCAGAATGAGTAGGGTAAGTCCAGGAAAGTCAGGGGCAGAATGGGTAGGGTAAGTCGAAGCGAGTTCAGGCGGATTTGTGGAATGAATAGAGAAAGACGGAGCAAGACGGGCCGGAGATAAGGAATGAGTAATAAAAGACGTGACAAGTCCGACCGGTGGTGCGGAAAATATCGTACCTTTAAAACATTGTAACTTTTTAAAAATAATGTATCGTGCAAAATATCGCATATTGAAAAATATCGAGTTTTTCAGAAAGTATTACATTTTTTCCAAAATTACGCACTTTTATAAAACACTGTGCGCTTTATATAAATCGTAATTTTAAAAGATATCATACTTCTAACATCCAGAAAATATCGTACATTTAAAAAATTATCATACTTTAAAAATATATCCGTTCCGAAAACCAAGACTATTGGGAAAACCAACTATTTGACTTTTTGGTTTCATTAAAGTGGGAGATTCATTTTAATATGTTTTAATTCTCATCCCAAGTTCACACATTGAGCTCGATTGCGTGTCTTCGTGAATTAAAAACGGGAATAAGTTCGTGTGAACGAGACAGCGCAATACGTTAGAGCGGAATGTCAAATGAACGGTTGTCACTTTCCCGCATTAAAACTACCCACCGAAAATAAAGCGGCTCAATATAAGACAGCAAGTAATGTGTTCAAACTTCTCCGGATTGCACTAAGTTCGACAGGTAGTTTTAGTGCGGAAATATCGACCATCACGTATTGCTCTGTCCCATTTGCATGAACTAATTCTCAATTTTAGATGACAAAAAAACGCAATCGGGCCCATTAAATACTGAACATATTGATGCAATACTGTAAGGCAACATGACTAACAAGCGCTCTTCTGGGGGCCACTAATTACCAATTTGTATCCACGGCCATAAATGAACAATAGCCGAAACGAGCGGGCAAATATTTCCAGAGATGCCGCACCGCAGCGGCCGAGGCCGTGCGGGCGAACTGTTTGCCATTCGCTACGGTTATGTCTAGACGATGAGGGATTGCCGTTATTCGGTTACCAAATACAGTATCGATATATTTGACCGTTTGCTGCGTAGCGTTTGCTAGGTAGCGAATGGTTTCGTACAGCTTTGGTCAAAGGATCCTATTTGTTCTCGGATTGCAGTCACTCACGATTCAGCTCCTATTCAGAAACCTCCTCATGTGGAAAGCTACCCAGGGTAAGACTCTCTCGTCTCAGGCCTCTCGGCTGGTGGATCAGTTTCTTACGGTGGGATTGCCTCCCGGCGTTACGCACCGTTCGGCGACGCCAATCGGTTGTGCACTCTAATTGCTGAAGGATTCTGGAGACTATAGAAATACACTGTCTCCTAAGCAACGGGGGTGAATATTGACCTCTTATCATGCCATTCCTGAAACGACCTATCGGCCACCCGATCGCGAGTGGTATGAGAGGCAAAGAACGACCAGGTCCGCTATAAATTCTTATTGAATTACAGCTGAAATACAACAAATAGCAGCCACGTAAGCAAATTCCGTCCCGTAACCAGTCGGGAGTAAGGAGGTATCCTGATGGAGATCCTAATTCCAGATGGAAATATTCTTCCAAAACTGGTAGATAGGGGCCGAGGCTAACCGTTGTTTATCTTTCCTTGTGCCTCGCCGTGAGGCGTTGGCCTCTGTCGGGCATATTGGCATAGCTAGACAGTAGATTCGTATTGTCTCTACGCTTTATAAGTCTCTATAAGTCTTCTACGCTGATCCCATGGCTGAAAGAACAATCACATATCGTTATACCAGCCTGGGGTGACGGGCTCCCCCGTTGTAGTCGACACCGCCCAACTGACCGTTTGTTAATGCAGGTATCGAAATCAGTCTTCGTTTTGCACTGATTTGTATTTGAGGTGCTCATGACAATATGCCATGACAAAAACAGTTTCATTTATTTATTTATAAATTTTCATCAACAAAATGCGGAGATAAATAATATTCACTCTATTGGATCCAATCTAAGTTGGAGACAGTTGCCATCCTGTATCATTATAGTATACCTGCCCCAGATATTTGGCTTACTTGTCAAATTATGTACTTTAGTTCATATTTCATATATTTGTTTTTTTTTACATATCGTAAAATCTGAGTTTTGTAAAAACCACTTAAAAAGTAAAAACATAGGTCAGCATTTAATTAAAATTATTTTCATAACATTGATTGCATCATTATTTTTTTAAATTTAAAATGGTTAGAAGAATAATATAAAAGCAGAAACTTTTTCAAATGAAGGTGTATGCTCAATTAATAAAATTATATATCTTATCTAAAAAAATAATTGTTATACAAGGCAGTAAATATTATTAAAAAAATCCTAATCATTTAATAGCTAAGATAAATAATAGAAATCGTGATGAGTGTACTAATTACTACAGAATTATTTACTACCGTAGTTTCTGTTCGATAGAGCTGCTACTTACGTCGTAACTTCCTTCGACTGTCTTTGCCTAATAATAGTCCAGTTACTCATACACAAATATTTATGTAATTCCCGTCGTCAATTTTTATTTTATTTCCGCGGTCGATGAAGAATGCATCGCTTATTTTTTCGTGCAAAATTCTCTAGGCTATTGTCGATACTAACATTCCAAATGCATATAATTTTAAGTAGGCAGCCACAGGGTAAGTATGAATTTTCGTTCCGCTCAACAGCTCCCGATTATTTCAAACATTTTCGAGCTTGCACTTATCCGCTTTATTAAACAGAATTCCACACAAATTACTCATGACGGGATGCAGCAAGGGGTTACTCCACCGACCCCACACATTCGCAGACCGATAGGTATAAAAATAAATTGCGGTTGCCAGACGGAGTCTATTTCTGAAAATATTCAAGAAGAATGTAATATTATTCTGAACCTATAAAAGAGCGCCAATTAGAATCAAAAGAAAACGATATTACCGAAACCTTCTTTAAAATATTTATTTCTATTTATTTTACCGAAAATCCACTTAGATACACTGGTTTTGTGGGACGAGGCAATAAGTCTCAATTAACTCTAAAGGGCTCTCTAGACGATCAAGCATGCTTGTCAAGTATCGCGTCGCGGGCTGGGAGGGGATTGTAAACCGCAGGAAATATGCAAATATATATTTTTAAATATTTACCAAAAATGCCTAATTTTGTAGTGTTATACCAGGGAGTCAGGTTAATTAGACGTAATTGATTGATGGATGACGTGATTCCCTGGTATAAACTACAAAATTATTCATTTTTGGTAATTTTTTTATTTTATTTTCTTTTATTCAGGAAAATAACAGTGTATCAAAGTAAGTAGCCAAACAAGATAGATATACAAATTACACCAAAGACAATTTTCCACTAAATGATAACATCAAGATTATCTAAATGATAAGAGAAAGAAAAAAAAACGAGAAAAGAAAGAGGATAGGAAGGGAGGGACCAGGAAGGGAAAGAGGAACATAGTAAAGAATAAATACATTAAATTGATGGGTGTCCACGTTTTAACAAATTTACCAGTACGATAATTGAAGTTGAGACAGGTATGTTGGTATGAATAAGTACAAGTGCAAACAGTAGATAAATAGTAATATATTTAAAATAATTATTAAATTTTAAATACTGCGTTAAAAATAATTTTAAAAATATTTGCATATTTCCTGCGGTTTACGATCCCCTCTCAGACCGAGACGCGATGTTTGACAAGCATGCTTGATCATTTAGACAGCCCCTAAGAGACACGCGGAAATTGGTTTTTGAGTTATTTATTTCTTACTATCCTCTAACATATCATATATCATATAACATGATTGTTATCTATATCATGTTATATGGCTTTGTCTATCGAAGAATGTAATCTGCATAGTTTGTATATTATTTTATTTTTATTTTTCTTGTTTTTTTTTTTGTTTTTTTTTTTTGTTAAGTTTATGCAGTTTACTTTTAATAATAATAATAAAAAAGATATTTTTTTGCAGCTATCAATAAATAACAAAAAATACACAAGAAACACAAAATTACTATTTGAAACTAAAAATAGACAATGACAATGATAATGAAACTACAATCTCTACAAATTAGGTTTATCCTCAGGATATCTCTTAACCTTGTTTTTTGGACAAACCTGTTATTGGTACCAATATTTAATGTAATTGAAATATAATTATCAAAATAAAATTAATCAAAAAATCTAAAATTTCAATAAACAAACCAAAATATTCATCAAAAAATAATCCCGTTTAAAAAATGTAAACGAATGAAAAAAAACAATAATAATAATAAAATTACCAAGTAATCCTTCAAAATAAAGAGAACTGAAAATATTTGGATTTTAAAAAAATTCTTTTAACAATAATGTTTGTAGTGGTCCTTGAATAATCAAATTGATCGCAAAGTCATTTCCAACCGATTTCATACGACCGCAGAATAATAAGAAAAACTACACTGGAAATTTATAGTTTGATTTAAGGTTGTTCATGCGTCCGTGTTAAAAAGCCGTGTTGGTTTTTTAGTTTTTATTTTATTTTATAGCAAACTTACAGATAGTAAATATATGATACTAATATTTTAAAAACAAATTCAAACGAAACAAATTTACTATCCTATGAATAGTTTGCAATGCTTGCATTACAAATTAACAGAAATAACATGAACACGTTGTTAGAAAAAAAAATTAAGGTAATAATAATATAAGGGTAAGAAAAGTAACAATTAAATAAGTGGTTTATAAGGTTATTTAGATAGAGCAAAATAGAAGTATGAGTAATTGGATAATAATATTTATAATACATAATATGATATAATACAATAGTATGTTATAATATAATAATCATATAATACAGTACATTAGGATAGCAGTTAGTGAAATCTTAAGAAGTAGGAGATAGGCTAGGTATGATCGAGTCTATTATTAAATTAATGGAATCATGAAATATATCAAATCTTTTACACGATTTATCAAAAACGCGACACATTCTGGTAAGAGGTCTATTCGACCCGATGTTGTTATTGCAAGGTAGGTTACGGGACTAAGTCTCAAGTGAGTAAAGCATACTACAAGCATACTACATTAAGTACATGGGTTAATAGATAGAGCTGCCTTCTTTTACTTAAACACCAGCAAGTACAAGGTCCCCTTGTATATATTTAATTAAAAACAATTAACGCAATGAAAACCCGTTTATGTTGGATTACCATAGCAACGCAATCTGAAGTTAATTGCTAGGTTTCACATTATTTTATAATAACTATATATGGGCAGACTGCAATGGCTCAGATTTATCAATTTCTTTCTGATACTAACTAAATCTCCTACTTTCCCCCAAGGAGTTATCTATTTGTGCTACTTTCTAGCCACGGTCTTTGCAAAAAAGAGATTGTGTATTTACCATGTTCATTGTGGCAGGGAGCTTTCAAGGCTAGACTAGACTTTATTGAGGTGCGGCTAAGACAAAACGTGTTTACTCTATAGTGAGGCCGACTATTTATGGGTAATAATCAACCTATGAAAGAGTCAGTATATATTTGGGAATATCTCGTCAAAAGAATTCTGTGTTTTAATAAAAGCACGACGCTTTAAAAATACCGCCCGCGCCGAATAGCAAAAGTTTTCTCGCATAACGGCACGGGGTCGGAAAGCCCCATGAACAAGGGGCCTATTGCGCGTAGTGCCGCACCATATACCGTAGAAGACTCGATACGAAAACAGACCACTATCTAGTTACGCCATTCGCCCGAAAGAGACCAACGCCTTACCGCGAGATAACCAGATTAACCCAGCGGGCCGACACTCGCGCTCTAACTTCCAGTTGCAACCAAATTACTCCGGTCTTCTGACTGATTACAGGTTCGAGGTCGCTTGCCTCTGCCTTACTTAGCTGTGATACGGCGGCGTCTATCGAATCTATCGCGGACCACGGCATCTTTTGCCCGGCTGTTCACCCGGAATCAACTAACCGAATGGTCCTTTCAAGCGCAGTTGCCGTAAGGTTAGCAAATACCCCCGCTCTATAGGAAACAATACTGTTTCCAGACTCCCCCGGCTATCAGTCGGAACGCACAATCGATTATCTGATGCTGTCCGGTGCGCAAACCGTCCAGGAGCGCCCGAAGGTTGACTCCTAGGGGAAACTGGCCCGCAGGCCAGAGTCCTACCCGTGCGTTTCTCCGACCCTACACATGGTTCTTAGTGGCCAAACTGCAACAGGGCCCATTAGGACTCCCAGCTTCCTTATTACGTTAACTATATACTTCCGTATAAACAAGATAAAACGAATTTATCGCGTGATGTTTGAAGCATCCGACGTTTCAGCGATGTTGTAACCGCCGTTGTTCAGGGTAGACAGGGTCTTCCATTGTCAGTATACCCATGGTAATGGCGGTCGCAAAAATCCCCGAAACGCCGGGTGCTACAAATTTAACGCGGTAAATCTATTGTATCTTGTTTATAATGTCAAACAACCGCGATAGTCATCGATGTCATACATACTTCCTGCATTCATAATCACATATATTATGTGAACAGTGTTACAATACGAGCTGTTAGGTGTATTTGTTATCACAACAACGTTGAATTAAGCACGACACACAGCGCATTGACAATGAAAAGCCCCAAGCGTTCGCAGGGGTTCTTAGTTAACAGGTACGGAGTTCAAACAGACCAGGAAGCGGATCGATACGAGCAATTACCTTAATAATTAATTAATTTTACTGTTTGCACGCAAACTAATGCCTCTACATAATTACCTACCAGGCTTGAACTGCCTATGGATTAATATTATATTATGGACTAGGAATAAGAGGAACATGTGCATATATGTACTGGTAGGAACATCTGGTAACGTCAGTATTTTTTGCTGGTTGAGTTATATTTAATTTTTTTATGCTATGTAATTCTTTTTAATTAATACATATAACCAATCTTGGTTAAAGTATAATATATTAACACCATCCTCTCTCCACGAGCTTTTGGAACCACTAAGTTCCCACGGTCTCGTACTTCGGTCAGCCTCTGACAGTTTATTAAAAATTCCAGTCAGTGATTTCTATTCCTATTCTTTCTGTGTCCATGGTGCAAGACTCTGGGACGATCTCCCAGCAAATATACGAAACTCGCCTTCTTTACCATCGTTTAAGACTCACCTTAAGGATTACTACCTTTCTAAGAAGTAACCAGTTCTTCCCTTTCTCTCCTGTTCCTCTCCCAATTTCCTCTCCTCGGGCATTATTAGTTTTAAATTCTTCCACCTGTCTGTATGCTATGTAATAATCTTTATTTTCACAATGCGCGCATGCATCACTGTGTTTAGGTTAGTTGTAAGACATTGCCATGTGGCAATAAGCTCGCCTTTTTGTATACGAATTAAGTGCAAATAAAGAGTTTATTATTATTATTGTTATACTTCGCATGGAAGAATAAAGCATTGTAAACTAATGGCAACCATGTCTTTTGTTCCAGGTAAAAAACTACTTCACGTTGGATCTTATTACTAGAGCAGAAAGTTTTATTTTCTGTAAATTGTAAAAAAAACATCACGAGTGCCCCATACAAATTTTTACAAATAAAGCTAAAGGTAAGGTTAATCTCTTAATATCTATTGTCAAAGGCTATGTAATTTTAAATCATTTAGTATTGATAGTCATCCGATTAGCATATTACAATTTTCCTTAAATTTATGTTGTGTAATTTTATGTATTTTTTTTAATTTTATAATTAAATAAACGTTGATTAGCATCGTCTATTCTTCATGCAAGTTTGCTAATTTCTAATAAATTTTAATGTTATAACTTTAATCTTTAGCATACTGCTGTTTTTTTTTTAATGACATACTTCCTCCAAAGAACAAGGTATCTCTATATTTATTGCCTCATATCTCAAAAATATCCCAGTAACATTAAGACGTTAACCGGGTATATTATCAAACTATTGAACGGTCTTTTGTTATCATGATATTGATTAATAATTTATCTGCAATTTCTAATAGCTGAAGTAATTACTACATAAAGTCTGCTTGTAACACATTGTTTGTTCTATGTATGAAATAGAGTGTAACCAACATAAATACTAATAAATCGGATTATGGCATAAACCTCTTTTTAAATACTTTACAAGTAGCCGCATTTATTATCCCCGTGCTTAGATAATAGCACCCTATTAACAATCAACTACTTAAAATAGCTATACCTGCATAATGGTTGCATTTGCAACATTGAAGCCATAATGTAGAGGATGTGTTCATTGCCGCATTAACCATTACCCTTGCGGCTTTGTACTCGGCGTCCGCCTGGCAGGGCCGGCAAGCCGCAAAAGCCATAAAAAATAATAACATCCATCGGCCAAATGATCCGGTACATTAGCGGTATCGTTCCGCGGTGTCCGTCGCTCGTAGCCCCTCTACGCCTCGCCGTAGAGGGTCTACGCTGGACGTAGCGTTTGCTACGGTTCTACGCCGTCTGTGTTCGAATGGCTCAATAGCCGGATATTGGCGAGGGGAGATGGATAAGTATCGCGAGTTTCGTTTTCTTTTAGTTCCAGTTTCAACTTCGGTTCGTACGAGTCGTATTTACTAATTTGACTATTTTCAAACGAAATTTCATAAAAACCGCATAACCACTAGCACACACGCGTCGAAAACCATAACATACCATAAGCGCAAGCATGGCGCACTTAGGGGACATTTACCTAATTAGGAATATAATCGCTTATTTTGATAACCCACGTTATCAATTATTTATCTCTGTGAGGAGATTTAATAGGTACTTAAAAGTGGACTGTAAACTAAAAGTGACTATACCTACCTCTAGTGTAATAATAAACTTGCAAGGCGCGCAATATTATCGTTTTGCACATTGTCATAACTGATACTCACTAATTATCATTTTGGCATGTAATTCGCTTAGTAGTGCGGCGGCTTTTAGAGAAAACGTTGAGGCATTTTATTCTGGTCTCGATTTTAAGGCGGTGGTTTTGGGCTCTAATATAACCTATTAATTGAATGTAATGTTCCATTAGATTAATTCCAACTATCATGTCATTATGTCATATTCAAAAACAGTTTACAAATACACACTTCTGTCATAATCGCTTCTTAAAATTTACACCTACTATTACTTCGTTCTAATTCCAACTACAGCGAAACTTTTAATTTAATTTCGATAAATTAACATCATTAGGGAACTTTGATGGCCCGGTTGCATAGTGGTTAGGTCGCCTGATCTTACATTATAAGTTACCCGGGTTTGATTCCCGGCTGGGTCACCATTTTCCGTTGGGATTAAATTAACGAAATTGCATTTCCAATTCTGTCGATCGAATGCAATAACAAGACACACACTTACAGACATGTTACACGCACCCATACATATAACACGTCATAGTAGGGTTGGTTGTAAGAGATTGTCATATGACAATAATCCCGCCCATTGTGACATTTTGACAATAAATAATATAAACAAACAAACATACAAACTTTTAGGACCTGCCGATAATATCACCAAATGATATTTTTGTTAACACATGTTGAATTCCGATAAAAAAACCATGTTTTTAATTGGCACAATGCCCAAAAACAATGTAAAATATTTTTAAAAAATGCATAATACTGAAATGACCAATTTGCGATATAGGTTATTTTACGCTGGTTATTACTATATTTTTTTATATGTCAAAATAACCGAAGTGAGAACATGGTTTTGATGTGATGATATCGCAATATTTTTAATTTTCTATAACCAATGTACCTACCATATGGGCATGCTCAGAAATAAAATAAACACATTAGTCGAAAAAACTGTTGACTTTTTGCGACCATTTATACTATTATTATCAAATTGGTGATTTTGGTACAATATTCTTAGATTCATTGGAATACAATAATGTGTTCGCTTTAAGGCCCATTTTGGCACATTGCCTGTTTCAACATAACACCGATGATCTGATAAATTTTATAAATACCTATTATTTTAGATAAAAGTAACTTACCTTTAACCCTAATTACAAAATTAATTAAACTCTGACTCAACTCCCGCTCTGTTGTAACAAAATCGAGTGATTTCGACCGATATTTGCCGTTCCAGTGGGGAAATCACGTCATTGCAGTTTACTGGCGCAAGTGCATTTAGCGGAAACTCATTTGCTGTGCGACGGCTAATTGCTAAAATGTATAAATTGTCATTATTATGGGGGTTTTAACGCACAATCATCGAGCGCCAAGCGTTGCAATTAAGCGCGAAAACACGACCGTGTTGATTAGCAAATATAAATCATCGCTTCCGCAAATATGGCAATAGTTCGCGCCAATACAGTTGCGATTCGCGGATCAAATTAAATTCATGATATTTTCTTGCTTAGACCAAGAGATTAATGTAGTTACGTTTAACTCACTTTGATAAGGAAAACTATAGTAACTTTCTCGTTAATTTGTTTCCATTTTATTTGAAAATAGCTGCTATCTTATTTTGTTTTTTTTTCCTCACTATTATACAACAGATAAGCCTAAAGAATCATAGCGTAGTATCGACTCAGTGTATTGCCATACACTCCATACATCGTTTTAAAATGACGTTGCGCCCGATTGTGTTTCTTTGTGGACTAAAATTGTAAATAGTTCATGTCAGCGACAAAAAGAATACGTCAGAGCGATGCAGCGATGCAGCGAGCATATGCAATGTCGTCATTTAATGCATATAAAAAATTTCGTGTCTATGCTGTTGACCGTTGAGAAGTCATCGGAATTGAACCAATATGTAAATTTTCCCTCAATTCCTCGTGGATACTATCATCAGAACAGGATTTTGGGAATATAAAGGACTTTAAGGATTTTAAAATAGGACCAATCTGTAAGTATACCCTTTGAAATAAAAAAAGAATTTTCCAAATCGGTTCATAAATGACAGAGTAATAGAGTAACAAACATTGAAAAAAAGATACAATCAAATAGATAATCTCCTCCTTTTTTTGAAGTCGGTTGAAAATGAAAAGTTATCACTTTTCCACTATAAAACTACCAATGAAATATAAAGCGGCATAGTCTAAGAACGGATGAAATGTTTACTAATTCTGAAAAGATACAATCTTTTATTTTACAGTCCATTCTAACACACTGATCTGTCTCGTTCGCATGAACTATTTTCCGATATTACAGCCGATCCCAATACCGAGAGAAAGTTAACAGTAACAGACTAGAAAGAATCGCCCTCAGAAACGAACCAGAAATTTCACTTACCTCGATAAAACTTCTTCCATGCGATGAATTCGGTTTTGGTTCGCTTTCTGCGCACTCATTTATAATTTATAAATTTTATTATTTATACAGAATTGTGTATTTTTTACATTAGAAAAATGCAGATGAAAAAAATACGCTATAGATGGACCGTCGATGCGAGAGCGTTCTGAGTCCCTAGACCGATTTTTAAAGCGTTCCAGTAAAATGAGCATTGAAATGGTATCAGAAATTGGCAGGGTTAGTTAACTTTCTGCCTAATTCTACTGATTCGTTTACCGATTCAGCTCAACTATCCAGGAGTTGCCTTTTATGTAACGAGCTCAAATATTGGAAATTTACGAAAACGAGTGGTGTTTAGGTATTATTGCCGTTCTTTCGAGTTCTCAGAGTCTCAGATTCGAAGTTCAATTAGGCCACCTATTTTTGCATAGAGGAAGGTCGGGGCCTTATTTTGACCTACCTTCAATACAAATACAGCTATGTGTAGCTGCCGGCGAGACATGAGACGTATTCAATAAGGGTAAGTAGTGCCTTGGTGGGATATAGAACCAGAATCTTGCACATGCACTCTGAAACCTCTGAATTCGGACGGCGTCCAATTATCGGATGCGTGAACCGTAGACGCAGTCTCTATAGTCGAGGATTTGCAATACCAATGAGTTCAAACTATAACATCATATTAGGGAGATAGAACGAGTAATCGTTGAAACTTCCCGAGGTGACGGGCTTGCCCGTTGTAGTCGACAACCCTAGTTATGACATCATATTAAAAAGAAATAAAATTATATAACGTTATAAAGTTATGACATCATATAAACAAATATTAATGTTAGTGTTCGACCTTTTGTCAAATCTGAATTTTAACGGCCTTACGCAAGGCTCTCTAAAGCTCTTTAAGGCGATGGCTCTCTATGGGTTATTCGACCGATTTAAATCCAACCAATGATAAGTAATTTTGAATAATTCTTTATTTATATCATCCTTCGGCTAAAGACACTTTGGCTTTATAGGGCCCAAAATTTATAACAATCTAAAAGAATCTATAAAAACATGCCAACAGACTCAGTCAATCCAAATTAAAATTTTAAATTACACAACATTTACATTAACTCGGTAGAAATGAGGCGGAAAGGGCAATAAGTCATATTTTAAAGTGAAGGTCTGCATTATTATCATTTTAATACTAATTATTTATTTGTTCTACAAACTTTATATTACGACATTTTATATTAATATTTATTTCCATGACCATGCTATATCAATATTTTTTTATATAATTATCAGTTTTTTTTTTAATTCGGTTGCCTGTTTTATATTTTATCATATTTTGTATATTTCATTTTAATACTATATGCACATGAATAAATCTTTGCCATACATAGAGTCTTCCTTGGTACGGGCTATGGCCTAGTTAGGCAGATTCTGCAACTAATACAATTGTAAATTTATGTTTTTGAATGAATAAAATTATTGTTATTATAATTATCCTACCATAAAAATATTTAAAGCAAACCTTAATAGATGGCTACTTAACAAGGGATATGTAAAATCTGATCAACTTCTTTGCAACGCACGACAATTTATTGAGTATCACTTATCTATTTTTCTTAATTAAATTTTATTAAATTACAACTATAAATGTATATATTTATTACATAGCTATATTTTTTATAAAATTGGTATATTTATGTGTATATACAGGTGGTGGGTCCAAATAATTTATTTAAAAAAAAACACTTCATTTCTTAAAATTGCATAAAAATATGCACATCTAGAGACGGGCTAAATTATCGCCTAGTTAGATGTGCTATTGGCAGTAAAGGTGATGTAATATGTGTTAAACCTCCCTATATTAATTATTATATAATATATATAAGATTACATGACCTATGAATGAACTGTATACCTAATCCTCTGTACCTAAATAAATAAAATAAAAAAACTTATTATTATTTCGTCTTACTAAACACATTATACACACCTACATTTTAACACAAGCATATACAAACTCTTACAGGGCTATCATCGCTGGACATATAAAAAGTTTTGATTTTTAGTTACTTATTTCTTTATTTATTTGTCACTCTAAAATGTTGTGGTTAGTTAATCTGATTTCATTAAATCCCTTTTAAAAAAATGCTACGCACGGAAATTATGTCTTTGTGCATATCAGCTCGATGCATGATTGTTTATATGAAGGTTTAAATTTCCAAGAAGACCTTAAACCGTTCTTTTTGATTGCGAATAGATTTATCTATAGGTCAATGTTACATCTTGAGGTGTCGACTATAACGGGCGAGCCCATCACCACAGGGAGTTTTAACGATTAGTCGTTCTATCTCCCTGGAGTGAGCGTAGAAGACTTTGGACAAAACAATCCGACGTCTAGCTACGCCACAACCCATTAGAGACCAACGCCTTACCGCGAGATAGCCAGGTATGTTACCTGGCGGGCTGCACTCGCGCCCTAACTACCAATTGTGACCAGATTTCTCCGGTCTCTCGATTGGTTCCGAGTTCGAGGTCGCTTGCGCAATCCTCTCCCTTACGAAGCGGTGAAACGGTGAATACCGAATCTATCGCGGACCATGGCGTCCTTCAATGTTACAGTAAATATATGAGCTAAAGCAGTATACGTACAAACGATCGAAACGAACGCATTCACACAGACGCACGCTTCAACAATAATCTAAGCGGTTGTCGTAGTACTGTCAGTCGCGAGTGGCACCTTGAGACAAAAGGTTGCGTTTTGTGTTTCTCTGCGTTGCTTGCGTCACGGACAGTCCGCGATCTTTTTTGGACGCTTTTTTTGTTGTTGTTTTCAAAGAAAACACACAAACTGTAAAGTAGCTGCAATAATTTACAAATATATAGACAAAATCAGTTTTATAGGGCCTTGTTCCCTGTTTCTCGATAGTTTTCGGACAGTTTATTATGTATATATAAAGCTATTCATTATTATGAGATTTTTTTATACTATAAAATGTAATAATAAAGCATTCCGAACGTGTCCTAGCAGAATAAAGTATTTTTCAGTTTTTAATTTATAAGGGTAGTATTTAACTGTAAATCTAAAGATCTACTTTTTGTATAACAAAAAATATCCAAATTCCAATCAAACATACTGATACACAGCAAAATACTTACCTGAAGACATAATTATTTAAGGAACATTTTAAGTTCGTGATCGTGATGCATCGCTATTTACCACTATAACTTGGTAAATGTAAGGATTGATATAAAAAAAGATAATTTTTCTGGCTTTTTCCAACTCAGAAGTTCGCGGCCGGCTTGGCACTCGCCGGCCGCTGCAAGTGCCAGGCCGTTGTGGTTCATAGCAACCTAACATAACCGAACCTACCCAAACCAACACAAATCCTACTTGGGTAATACATTTGCCAAGTCATGACGGTAAATCATAAGATTTATTAGTGAAACCTAAGATTCACCAGAATTCGGACTTTTACAGTTACATAATTATGCCCTGGTTAAATTGATATTCAATCAGTATTTTTGATATATAAAATGATTTAATTGATAAGTGTAAATTTATGGGTGATACGTATTTTGATGTGCAATTAAAAATAAGTTATTGAAAAACTTATCTTGGCATCCTCAAGTAAGTGAGGTCAGTCGTAAAGTCTTTGGAAGTCTCCATTCTTTTAAACGGGTTCAGAATCTCTTACCTCTTTGTATTAAACGCCAAATGGCACAATCTTTTCTTTTACCGCTAATTAATTACGCTGATGTGGCCTACCTAGATGCGAATGAAGAACTACTCGATAAGCTAGATAGGGTTCAAAACGCGTGTATTCGCTTTGTTTATTCCCTGAAGAAGTTTGATCACATATCAAACTTTCGCAGGCAAATGGAGTGGCTACCCATTAGACGATGTCGGGAATTTCACATACTCGCCCTACTCTTCCGCGTACTACAGTCAAACTGTCCTACTTATTTGTATAATCTCTTCTCTCCGCTATCATCCCATGGTCTCCCATTGCGCTCTCAGGAAAATCTATTACTGGCTATACCTCAGCATTCATCAACTTTCATGTCTAGGTCTTTCGCAGTGCAAGCGGCCCGTCTCTGGAATTCCGTGCCTTTACCGATAAGACAACTTGAAAACCTGAGCGGGTTTAAAAATTCTTTAAAGAGACATTTACTCAACTTATGAATTCCCCCTCCCCTCCCGTCTCCTTTGCTTGTCCTTATATTTCACTCCTCCCTTCAATACGAGTTGGCATACGTTACTAATCACTGAATTATATTTTATACTATGATGACTTTTTTGTATGTGTATTTATTTATTACTTGTAAATTTATTTGCCCACATAAACCTTCAGTCACAATAACCCTGGCGGTATGGTCGGTAGATATTGCCACTTGGCAATAGGCCCACCACATTGTATTCTTTTGTATGTGCAATAAAGCTTTTCAAACAAACAAACAAACAAACATTGTTAAATACAAACTTTTATAAAAAATGATATGTCCTGAGCCAACCCTGGATGCAGCATGCATGTCATACCTAGTGGAACTTAGAACGGCCTATTATAGTTGAATGCTATGCAGAATATTGTGTTTTTGCTGTTGACCGTTGAGGAGTACCCTCGTTGGAAGCCAACCCTAGGTGCAGCAGCTCTGTCGCGGTGAAACTTAGAACGGGCTATCATAATTGAATGCGTATACAACATTTCTTTTCTGTGCTGTTCACCGTTGAGGAATCCTTTCGTCGGAAGCCAACCCTGGATGCAGCAGCCATGTTGTGGTGAAATTTAGAATGGGCTATCATAATTGAATACGTATACAAAATTGTGTGTCTGTGCTGTCGACAGTGGAAGAGTATCCTCGTCAGGAGCCGGTCCTGGCTGTAAAATCAGGTCATGATCACACCATAAAAATGCATGATCATCGAAACTGTACCGCCAAATAAATGATTTTATTAATAATTCACAATAACTTTTCATTTTTACAAAAAATAAAGAGTGACAACCCTGGTCAATTTATTTCAACAAATGGGCCTAGTTTCTATACTGCTTTAGATCATATATTTACTGTGTCAATGTTGACAAATGCCACTCGGTTCAGTTCAATTGAAAGAGGAACCAAAGCCCACTCTCTTATGGCTGTATTCATTCAAACCTGTTACCGAAGATCTAGGTATTTTTTAAAATTATTAATTTCAGTTTATTAATCATATCGACATCATAACAAAAAAAACATTTCATTGGAATGCTCAGTTTATTCTTAAGGGTATCTTAATTATTTTCTGATGTATATACTAATGAAACTCTTTTTACATTTATGTCCGTTTGCACCTTGAATATTGCTCAACAATGTGAAACCCTTTATATAGCAATCACGTAAATAGAATAGGACACAATAAGAAGAAAATCCTATTTAATTAATTAAATGTATTTAAATTACAGGTCTTACGTCAAATTCGATAAACATAGATACTACATGTAGTCCTAATTTCAATAATAACACCTCACTAGTAAATTGGAGAACGAACCACGAGTCAGACTTCCTTCACAAAATCATTAAAAATGATTTTGTGAAGGTATACCTTGTAACCTAGTATACCTAATATAATTCCTGATCCCTTGTCGAACGACAACACAGTCCACATTACCTAGTCTATGGGCAGACTTCATTTATAAACCGTGCAGTTTGTACTACGATCGGTATGTTCATGTTAATGTATCCTAATACATTTTCTATTCTATGTTATTATATTCCATAACCCATGTAAGCAATATGCATCTCTATAATATTTTGTGTAAGTATGTATTCATAAATATACCTATGTACCTGCTAGATCAGTATGCGTATAAGAAAATTATTGCTTCATCATTCATTTGCTCCCTGGTTCATTCCTTTCTATACTACTCTCGGTCTCGTCGCTATGTTCTTTTCTAAAATTGTTATGTTTAAGAGAAAAATATTTTTTGGGTGTAACAGTATGTGTATTATGTTTGCCTAGTTATAGTTTTACTTGTTTTTTTCTGAATAAAAGATGTTAAATTAAATTAATCCTATATAATGACAAGGAACAATCTTTAGTCTTTCGTAAACCATAACGCTATCTTCCCCTTAATTATCATTTGCTTCAGAGTCATAAAAAAATGCTACGTTGAATGGCGTAATTAGTCAAATGCGTTTTTGTATCAATTGTCTAATACTTGTCTTTTATTTCTTGTTAAATAAAAAAAATATATCACAATTATTTGATAGTGAAGAAAATTTACAAAAATGAAATGATTTCGCTAATATGTCAGACATAAACACCTTTAATTAAACTATATTTTATTAATATTTCAATTTAGCAAGACCAGTTATATTATTTTTTCCCATTGTGACTTTATGCCAGATGCACCCTTATTCTGTTATAATGGGAGCAGTCTTTCTCTTTAAATTGTGTAAGAGCAGAGAGAATATCAGATATAAAAACCTCCACCTGCACAAAGACAGACAGGGCGACGCGACGTATCGCCTCTTCGGCAACATTAATCACCCGGCAAAAGCCGCACTCGAATCGCAAGAGTCAAAATCGGCTGGCAGCGGAGGCCGCGAGGGAGACGTCGCGCTAGACGCGAGCGAGAGCGCGCCATACAAATCACCGCGCGGGCGCCGCCATGTGTGAAATGAACGACGCGCCACATTAACCTTTATTATGATCGATGACACGTCCGCTGATATCCAGTCGAGGATACATCATCGCCGTTCTGTGTGATTGGCTTATTTTGTACTATTGATGACATATATGAAAGATTGCGAACTGCTGTAATTATTACGTAGGGGTTTTGGTATACAAGCCTCGGGCTTGATTAACAAACCCTTTGCAATAATTATTAAGGTGCTTTTTAATGCCATATAAAATGATATCTAAATTCCGAAATAGTTTGAGCAAGATCTGTCCAGTATAGTGGAAGACGAAGAGGTTCCAGCCGCAACTCTTGCAACGTTGCAAATGTTTGCTGCAAAGTGCATGGTCGAAGTCCAGTGGCAGTGGACGGTCCAGTGGCGAAGAACAATTGACCAGGCTCAGTTATCCTCAGAATAATTATAAGCTTCTTCTTCATTATTTACAACAATTATCACCGTTAACTCTTGTGACAGATTACATGAAGCTGCAAGGGATAACACCGGCACAGGTCCTCAACTTTTCCAGGATTGCACACATTGAAATAAAGACAGTATAAACATACAAACGATTAAGTGATTTTGAAACCTAATTCTTGTTCGCTTCTTTCTTGAATTCTTTCTCTTTTTTTTCTTTCTCTTACGTGGAACATGCCACGCCGACAGTTTGCGTCATGTGTTTTGGCTTTGTCGTGTTTTTCGGGTACGTTTTTGTTTAGTAGCATTATTTTGTTAGTTTTCGATTATTAAGATTTATAGGATTAAAAAGCACGCGCAAAAGCAAACCACAAATTCGGCACACAAATCTACTCCCGAAAATTTTGTCTTTTCTTACTAATGGCCAGTTAAAGTAGGCTATTCGGGGCTCGGGGCTTAGTTAAGAAAATTAGACGTCGTTAGCTTAACCCAATGCCTAGGCAGTCAAAGTAAAATATACGTGTGCCAACAAACACGACGTAAAATCTCTGCCGTCTGGATATTAGGTTACAAGGATATCTCGAGTTTTATAAATATATTGAAAGAGTCCACGTTTTATGAATATTGAAAATGGTTCTGAGGTATAAGATACGCGAGGTATAAGATGAGATACGCTTTAAATTCTTAATGAAAAATAATTAGCGGATTACAACGCCCAAATTCACTTTTTTGATTGTCAATCTCTGAAGACGAGACGTACTCTTATAGGTCTTCTCATAAATTCACTCTTTACCCATAAGCTCGACTAATTTTTCAGATCTGATTTACTTAGTTTTTTCCCGCTGAACGTTCCGCCGGCCCACAGAACTTGTCGTTGTGATGTGTTCCGCTCACCGCATGGTTCAACTAATTTTAACGGTTAACAACATATTATTATATAATGTTGCGACTACTATTAATTCACACGTGTAACATTTTTCACATGAATTCTGTCTGACCTCATTAATAAGATCAGAAGTCGTAAATGCGTCTTTCTAAGATAATTAATCAGAAGTCGTAAATGCGTCTTTCGTCGTCAGCATTTTTATCAAACGTTTCTTTCACTCCCACGCTAGTACATTCTGACGTCATTTCATTCTGAACTTTTCATCGTCAAAATGTTGGCTTTATAAACCGCTATTTTTCATATATAAAATCTCTCTCTCTCTCTCTCTCTTCACTCAAACGGCTCATCGGTAAGCGTATCTGCATAATTAATTAAATAAAAAATAAATTGTCGTAAATACTAATGTTAGTGTTTCTCTACTCTCTTGTCCGCTAAGGAAAAATCGACATCAGATTGGAAGCCTGGTTTCACCACACCATCAGAAAGAGCGACCAGGCACTCTTCCATTATAATATGCACTTTTCTCGTCGGTGCCCGTATAATGCGCTAACATACACTCTCTCCATACATAAACACACACCAACACACATACACTCGCACATAGTAATTTTAACTGTTTTAAATTGTTTTTGGTTTTCTTTGTAATGTATTGTTTAGAATACTTTGTAATCATTAAATCGCAAATAATTTTAAACATCATTGGCTTTACTACCGTTATATATTGAACTTATATGGTGATTGTTTAAGCTTCATGTTTTTATTGTTTTTTTTTTAAAAAAAAACATAAAAAACATAAAAAACATAACAAGTCATTTATATTTATTAAATGGTAAGGTTAACATAATAATACATAGACAACATTCATTGACAAAATATTATGTAACAACAAAATTCAAGAATTTATGCTAATTAAATCAACGTTAAAATATATTAAAAATATTATATTTAAAATATATTTAAAATAAATTCTTAATTATATAGCAGTGATTATTAATCCCGACATTCATACAAGTTGCCCTAGGATTAAACCCAATCCCTAGCTCAAAGTCACGAAGGGCTGTGATTGAAAAAGCAGCTGATTTCGGCCTAGCCGCGAGCTCACCCTTTTAATCTCGGGTGTCTCGCGCATTGTCGCACGAGGTGGTTTTTCACACTTGACGCGCGCGCTAGTTTCATCTCAACGCGGACGAAAAATTACTACCCACTTTCGCCCGCGTCGCACTTTACCCACCCGCTACGTCTCGACCCGCGCCCCCCTCGCCGCCGTCCCGCGGCGGTCGCCCCCTCAAAGTCGCCCTCGCGGCGGATAGATGCCTTATTACGGAACCCCTCGCGCTCGCGGGGAACTTAATGTTCGTTTCGGCGCGATGGAAAATTGCGACAGTGACTTTCGCGAGTCAATCTCGCACCTTGATATATTCATAACCATTGCCTGCTTGACTGAATTTAGGGAGGGGTTTTTGTGATGATGATGAACTTCTTAAATTATTAAAATGAATGGCGAATTTATCGAAAGGACAAATATCTTCTATTGCACAGATGATGCGCAAATCTATTTACCTATCGCACACACACCCCTCAAGCTAAACCCGAAGTATGGTGGAAACGATGTCTAAAACATAAAAACATATCTATTGTCTCAAAAAAATAACATGCTTTTGCATACAAAATTATATGAAAAAACTTGTTAGCAAGTAAATATAATAAAAGAATAAAAAACTGCCATTAGAGAAAGTAACCTTTGAGTTCGAGAGAGGGCAATTTGGCTTCAGATCGAACATTGGGACGCAAGATGCTATTTTGCAAGTCACCGAATTTATATCTAAAAATGTGGATAGAGATCGAAGGTGTCTTGCTGTATTCCTTGATCTGGCCAAAGCATTCGATACTGTGCCACACGACAAATTACTAGACAAACTGAAACAAAGAGGTCTTACTGATTCTGCTCTGCAGTGGTTTACAACTTATGTAACTGGACGCACACAAAGAGTAAAAATGGATAATGTGACAAGTGATTGGATGCATATCCCCTATGGAGTTCCGCAAGGAAGTACACTAGGACCAACGTTATTTCTTATATATATTGACGACCTATGCCGACAAGACATATCAGGAAAATTGATTTCATTTGCTGATGACACTGTACTAATGTTTGAATCTGATACATGGGATTCGGTTTTTGACAAGGCAACAGCGGGTCTGCAACAAACGTACGACTGGCTGACTCATCATCTACTTACGCTGAATATCAAGAAGACTAAATACATGACATTTAGCATAGATGGGCGAAAGCAACCTGGACTTGATAAACAACTGACGGTACACAGCTGTGACAGAATGAACTGCTTGTGCCAGCCTCTAGAGCGAACAACCACTATAAAGTACCTTGGAATATTTATTGATAACTTTCTACGCTGGCACAAGGAAATAGACTTGACAACACAGCGACTACGAAAACTAATATACGTCTTTAAAAACATCAGGAATATTCTTAGTCCGTCTATGCTGAAGATGACATACTACGCACTTGCACAGACTGTAATCACTTACGGACAGATTGGTTGGGGTAGCGCTGCGGTAACTATTCTTGATCCCCTAATAAAGGCCCAAAAAGCCCTAATTAGAGTAATCAACAAGAAACCTTACCGCTACCCTTCCGATTTACTATTTAATGAATTTCAAGTACTTGACATCAGACAATTATATATACGAACAATAGTACTCTACTACTATAGACATGACCTGGTGCCTCAGAATACCTCTATGCACAAGTACGATACCAGAAACCGTAATAACCAACCCCAACAAACTAAAAACTCAGCATACGGACAGCGACATTATGCATTTCACTCGCCGAGGATTTACAATATGTTCATATCTGAGGTGGGGGGGAATGCATTGACGTCAACATCGACAGTCGTGCTGAAGAAAATGGTGGTGTGTTGGCTACTAAACAAAGGGAGAAGGGAAACCGAAAACCTATTTAAAATTCTTGTCTAAAAAAAAAAAAAAATAATATTATTGCTGTTGTTCTTTTTTTGGTATTTGCTCTACATATCTACGTTAACTACATATCTTCGTTATAATTATCATTAAGGTAAAAATATCTATCAATAATATTATATTATATATATATATATATATATATATATATATATATATATATATATATATATATATATATATATATATATATATATATATATATATATATATATATATATATATATATATATATATATATATATATATATATATATATATATATATATATATATATATATATATATATATATATATATATATATATATATATATATATATATATATATTATATATAAATATAATATTAGTGTTATATTACTATTATGTTATGTATATTGTATATGTGTATATGTATGTATATGTGTGTATATATGTATATATATATGTGTATATGTATGTATATATATATTATTATATAATTTTTTTTAACACACGGCTGCTACTAGACAACCTTCACTAGACTACTGCCTCGACACAGGCCTAAGCCTAGTGAGGCAGTAAAATCCACATGAGCCTGTACCTTTTTTTTTTATCAATGATTAATTAAGTATTAATGTTAAGCACTACTAGTTTTTAATCAATAGTTTGTAATTAATTAATTATATGTTATTAATATGGATAAATAAATAAAAAAAAAAAAAAAAAAAAGTTGTTTTATGTGAAATATTTGTGGATAATGTATTTAGCCATATAACATAGATACATGTACTTTTGAAATGTACTCAATGAGACCTTTCATTTAACACTAAACATGATAAATTTACTTCAATTTATTGATATTTGGACTCTTGGACATTTAGAGACAACTACGTATTTCATATTTCGACAGTTAAGGTAGTCTATGACACTCGGGATGACATAACAATTCTATCAATACCACACACTTTTAATCGGTTAAAGCGTTTAGAAGTTATGGGGGATAAATGAACTGAAAACATACATAAATGAACCCTGAATATATTACACTCCATTTTTGTTGGGTAGTCGTTAAAAAAAATATATACCTTTTTTTATCCGCGTGACCGCAGGCGCTGCGAAAACCACCGTCCAGCTTTTTGCAACTTGTGCGCGCGCTCAATTTCTTTTAAATACCTTTTAAACCCCACACGCAATTAGGTACAATTAAAACTGTTAATATTTTATTATAGAGAAGAAAAGCTTCTATTTACTTTTATTGATTTAAAAAATATATTCAATGTTTTCGATTTATTATACTGTAAACACAAGACATTACTAAATTCGCTTGAAGTAAAATAAATCTATTTGAAAATTTGAAACATCATCATCTATTCATACAGAATCAATCAATCTATTCATCCAGAATACCTATACAATTAAACCATGTCATAAAATCACTTCTAGCTAGTTATCGTATATTTAGAATTCGTCAGTTGTTGAAAATATATTTATACTAGCTGACCCGTGCCCACTTCGTTGGGCGGTAAAACTTTTTACGTGTGATGAAATTATGACTATGGTTCGGTTAGTACTGAGTGCTATGATTTATTTCCTGATTGCCAAAAGAAGGGTTTTATTTTTACTGCATCTATATGTATGTATTTGCATGCCAATTTACTATAATACCGTTATTTTACAGTGTCTACTTGTGAGTGTCTTATTTGTGAGCGTATTATCTGTTTAACTATTTATGCAGTAAAAGGGAAATTATATGCAGTAAAAGGGAAAAGTCTTTTGTTTTGAACACTTGAGACGATAAATTTACTTATTTTGATAAGAATTCATAATTATGTTGATAATATGACCAATAATCATGACCTAGATTATTTTTTTATATAAATTACTACTTTTTGTGACTTAAATATAAAAATTAGACATATGCTGTCGCTGATTTTTTTGTATGCATTATCAAGATCTACAACTTTTCTCTAGAACTTAATCATATATCTCTCATCGTTAAGGCAGCGTTAGTTAGAAACGTTTTCGTTCGACCGCTTATTCTCCGACTTACTTTGCAAATCCGACTACCACGAAAAAGTCTTTTCATATCATCTATCATGTCATATCTATGACACTCACAAATAACGTGGCTGGTATTGATAAAAGAATTTTCAAAATCGGTTTAGTAGATCCAGAGATTACATCCTACAACGTCACAAACTTTACCTCTTTATAATATTAGTATAGATAAAATTAATCAAAAGCAATATTAATTTGATTTTAATACTCTCGACATTACATATAATTAAAAGAGAATTTCTAATAGAATGTATGAAGGTCTAGTAGATGATAGTAAATTCTACTAGATACATTCTACTAGATACGAAAGAAGAAATCAAAGTTGATATGATCTCAAATTAGGTAGCTACTAAGTTAAAGTGATGACAAAGCGACAGTGGCGTCAATGGTATATTTTTTGTATACTTCCCCTTTATATCTGCAGAATATTAATTAGAGGTGGGATTCGCAGACCTCTAAACCTTTCCTACGAACCTCTTCTCATCAAAAATTATTTAACAAGAGCAATATAATTTAACCGCCAACCCCTTAAAACAGTCTTCTGAAATGGCGGTCGTTTCTGGAGCCCGCGGAATTATCTGCATTAATGCGGTGTTTCATTGAAAGGGGCGCCAATATTATAATCTATGCAGACTTTTCCCTGACATTCGGAACTAATATAGAAGACAAACGGCGAAGCAAGTAGACCGTGTAAATTGAGAAAAGCCAATGGATTGTAACGTCAACTCCGGTAATGAGGCTAAGTTTGTCTAAGGGAGAATGGAGCTTAAATCTTTTGAGAATGGAGAGAATAATTTACTAGTCCTTACTTTGGCTATTAGCGACAGTTGGTATATTTGTATTAGATAATAAGTTATTAGTAAAATCACATCTTGAAAACAAGCTTTAATAAAAATTCTCTGTCCCGGGCTAACCCTTGGTGCAGCAGCTGTCATAGTGGAACTTAGAAAGGGGTAACATAATTGAGAGAATATAGAAAACTTCGTTTATGTGCTGTTTACCTTTGAGGAGTCCCCTAGTTGAAAGCCTGCCCTGGTTGCAGCAGCCCGTTGAGTAGTCCCCTCGTTGGAAGCCAACCCTGGACGTAGTAGCCCTGTCGCGTTGAAACTTAGAACGGGCTATCATAATTAAAAGCATATAAAAAAAAGTTTCTGTGCTGTTGACTGTTGAGGAGTGCCCTCGTTGAAAGCCAACCCTGAGTGCGGCAGTCAGGTCGTCGTGAAATTTAGAACAGGCTGTCATAATTGAATGCGTGATTTTTCACGCATTGTGTGTTTGTGCTGTTGACGTGGAAGAGTATAATCGGCGGAGCACTTCCTGGGTGTAAAATCGGGGTCATGCTCACCATAAAAATGCATTGTCATCGGAACTGAATCAACATGTAAGATTTAAATTTTAGAGTATAAGAGGAAGTGGTTCTAATTCAGCTTGCAATATTTAACCTAAATAAACTAACAGTCATCGCAAGGTAAATAAAAGCTTGTAAATAGGTACACATCGTTTCTTTTTCTTAGTTATATTACTACTTTGATAGGTGTGCGCAAAATTTACAATTAAATATTTTCAACTAACACAGTCGAGTCTACCTTAGTAAGGGCTTCGGCCATTTTAGCTTATTTTTTGGAAAAAAAATTAATCATTCCTATTATTCTTATTGTGATGTGTTAAAAACTCGTCAGGACTCGAAGGCTAGCTTGTAGACTACAAATACCGAGTTTTTGAGATGTTTTCTCTTTCGCCTAAACCTTTAATTACTTTCGGCCAATTATCATATAGAGTTTCTTTAGGAGTATTACTAAATAACCTTAGTAGCTATTAAAAAAATATCTGTTCTCCTGAAAAAAAAATTTTTTTTTTTCAAAATATTCGCAATGCATTTACGTTGAATAAAACTTTTGATATTGTTATTTTTTATTTTAGGCATAGAACATGGATGATGCCTATGTCCAGAAAAGGGTTGTACAAAAGCCGAAGGGATGATGATTATGGAATAGGAAGAATAGACTCACCGACACATCATCACTATATCACAGTTCCCTGATTTACATAAAATGCCCGAAATTTCAAGTAAAAATTCGCATGTTACATATACCGAATTTATGAGTATATGGAACGCCGGGCTGTGTTCATTACGAGTTCTGATATTCATGAATAGTAAATGCGGCGAGCGGCGAGCACGGTGACGTTTTTGCCCCGCTTTAT
This sequence comes from Micropterix aruncella, assembly GCA_944548615.1. Taxonomy (NCBI): domain Eukaryota; kingdom Metazoa; phylum Arthropoda; class Insecta; order Lepidoptera; family Micropterigidae; genus Micropterix; species Micropterix aruncella. The sequence continues at coordinate 15,183,373 of OX155965.1, forward strand.
GGGCTGTATTCTGATATACAGCCGCGCTAAAAGGGAAACTTTACAACTGTTTTAAGGCCCCGGCATAGAAATGATACGACATTCGTAAAACATGCAAAATGCATTACTTTCCATCAGGTGAGGCTGTGCCAACTCGGGATCTCCACTTTGCAAATGCCGCACTACGGAGTGGCGTAGCGGCATAAACCGTGGCGGGCTGTTAATTATACATCCTGTATGCATGAGTCTTGTAACTTACTAATATACTTTATCACACTTGCGTGTATTTAGTTTTAAATAACTGTCAATGTCGGGGGCCAATGGGCCCTTGCTGAGTTGGCCACGAAGACCCATTTGTTCAGGGTTAGTCACACTCACGGGTCAACACCCATCCGGCGGCCTCCACGCATGAAGTGCGAGCCTGGGTAGGACTGACCTGGCCTTGGTCAGTTTCCCCTGGGAATCAAACTTCTGGCGCTCCTGGACGGTCTGCGCGCCGTGCGGCGTAAGCCAATCGACTGTGCACTCTGACTAACAGTCGGGGGAGTCTGGAAGCAGTACTGTTTCCTATAGAGCGGGGATGGTTGCGGACCTTACGGCGACTGCTCTTGAAACGACCATCGGCCATCCGATCCTGGGTGAACAGCTGGGCAAAGATTCAACAAGCTGGGGACAGATTCGGTATACACCGTTTCACCGCTTCGTAAGGGAGAGGACCGCGCAAACGACCTCGAACTCGGAACCAATCGAGAGACCGGAGTAATCTGGTCACAATTGGAAGTAAGGGCGCGAGTGTCGGCCCGCCAGGTAACATTCCTGGCTATCTCGCGGTTAAGGCGTTGGCCTCTTACGGGCTTGTTGTGACGTAGCTAGATGGTGGACTATTTTGTCCCAAGTCTCCTACGTTCACTCCAGGGAGATAGAACGACTAATCGTTAAAACTTCCTGAGGTGACGGGCTCGCCCGTTGTAGTCGACAACCCAAGTTGTCAATATCGAGGGCCATTGGCTCTTGCTGAGTTGGCCACAAAGACCCATTTGTTCAGGGTTAGTCACACTCACGGGTCAACACCCATCCGGCGGCCTCCAGGCATGAAGTGCGAGCCCGGGTAGGGCTCTGGCCTTGTAGCTAGTTTTACCTATGAGTCAATCTTCTGGCGCTCCTGGAAGGTCAGCGCACCGTGCGGCGTAATCCAATCGATTGTGCATTCTGACTAACAGTCGGGGGAGACTGGAAGCAGTACTGTTTCCTATAGAGCGGGGGTGGTTGCTGACCTTACGGCGACTGCTCTTGAAACGACCATCGGCTACCCGATCCCGGGTGAACAGCCGGGCAAAAGATACCGTGGTCCGCGATAGATTCGGTTTACACCGTTTCACCGCTTCGTAAGGGAGAGGACCGCGCAAGCGACATCGAACTCGTAACCAGTCGAGAGACCGGAGTAATCTGGTCGGAAGTAAGGGCGTGAGTGTAAGCCCGCTGGGTAGCATACCTGGTTATCTCGCGGATATGGCGATGGCCTCTTACGGGCATGTAGCATAGCTTAACGGTGAACTGTTTTGTCCTAAGTCTTCTGCGTCCACTTCACGTGAGATAGAACGACCAATCGTTAAAATTTCCTGCGGTGACGGGTTCGCCCATTGTAGTTGACAGCTCTAGTTGTCAATATCGGGAGCTAATGCAATTGGGCCACTAAGACCCACTTGTATAGGGTCGGTAAAACGCACAAGTCAATACCCATTCAGCGGCCTCCACGCAGAAGTGCGAGCCAGTGTAGGACGCTGGCCTGCGGGCCAGTCTTCCCTAGGAGCCAATCTTCGGGTGCTCCGCGGAGGACCACGCATGCGACCTCGATCCTGTAACCAGTCAGGAGATAGGAGGTATCCTGAGGGTTAATTCCAGATGGATATATCCTTCCAAAGTGGTAGTCAGGAGGGGCTGCTCGCTGGATATCTTTCCCGGTGCCTCGCCGTAAGGCGTTGGCCTCTGACGGGCGAGTGGCGTAACTAGACAGTGGACTGTTTTCGTCCCAAGTCTTACGCTCACCTCACGGGAGACAGAACGATCCAATATCGTTAAAACTTCCTGATGTGACGGGTTCGCCCGTTGTAGTTGACAGCTCTAGTTAACAATATTAATTGAGTCGCAGAAATAACTTTTCGATCATTCTTGTACATAGCGATGGGAAGTGCTGATATAGTCAGGTTTGGGCTTGTTTGCTTTGTTGTCTTGAGTACTTTTCATTACATATGATGATGAGGGTCTAAGTTAAAGCCGGAAGATTTCCACTGTAACTCCCTGGTGGAAAGTGCTAAGAAAGTCAAGTTTTGGCTCCTTTGTTTTGTTGTCCTGAGTACTTCATACATATTACACGACATGTTGATGACGGTCTGAAGATGAAGCCGGAAGATTGCCATTGGAAATCCTTGATAGAAAATAAAGCTCGTTTTAGAAAAATGATTTTACTCTTATTTTAATCTAGCAATCGTAGTATCCGCGCGCCTTTATTAAATGCTGATTGAAGAGAAATGAGTGTGCGTAGGTCTTGCCTTTGTCTCTGCATTTTATTGCCTTTGTGGCGTTGAAGGTAGCATGGCGGAATCGGAGATAAATTAGCCATGCGCGTGGAGTTTGCAAAGGCGGTGCTCGGCAGTACGATTATCGATCCGAACAGGAGTGATTAATTCCATTGAACTCAATCTAGTGCTCATCAGGAGTAATAAGGCTTACAGGTGTGTACATTATTATATAAATTTCATGGTTGTTCGGCTATGGTGCTCCCGCGTTCGACAAGTAGAAGTCCAGAAATGGCATGAAGGAAATCGGTCAGCAACATAAATGGATACCAATCCTTTCCCGCCCCCTTTGACTATGGCGGCACGTGTCCGTCTCTATAAGAGCGCGCTAGATTGAGGTAGAACCACCAGCAGTAGAAAACGAGACCATCACATTATAATCCACCAGGAGCAGCCATTATACACTTAACAGCTCGAGTGCGGGATCACATCCAGGGCAGCTTAAGCATGCACCCTCCACCAACAACGCCGGGAGTTGGCAACTGCGCGGCTCAAATCCATTTTCATCGAACACCAGTTCTGCCAGAAATGCAATGTGTGTGACCGGCTATGATTCCCGAAAGATTTAAAGCCAACAAATGCAGCCTTGGAGAAATTTCCGAAAGGATCGTTTGCAGGTCAAATTTGTCTGAATCCTCTATACCAGGGGTCTCCAAACTATCCAGCCTTAGGGCCATACTGATTACTCCAGTAAGTTCCAAGGGCCAAACCCGTTTTTGAAATCTGTCTCCTAGAAATGCAGTTAGTAGTCCAGAATCACTTCCCCCCCCCCCCCCCCCTTTCCATTGACTATTACATATTATTATATTTATTTCAGTATTTACTCCCACGGTATGAAAATTGGCTGATTTAAAAAAAACTATATATACGTTATCATCTTTGAAGAAAAGCATTAAGCGATTGGCAGTATCGAATCACCAATGTTTAATGATATATTTAGGTTATGATAACTATGTTTTGTGGAAGCAATAGCCAGAAGGTTTTCTAGGATCTGTTATTAATTCCCGGTTCCATTGGAACTTTCCTTAATGCGTTGTGCGATGTTTTTTTGTACGAAAGTTTTTATTTAAAAATAGCGATGCAAGCTACAAGCGCTCGAAAACAGAAATTACTAATTACAGACCCATTTCGAAATTATGCGTTATTGCCAAAATATTCGAACGAGTCGTCTATAACCAAGTATATGCAGCTCTCCAAAACTCTATCAATCCGTCGCAACATGGTTTTATCAGGGGTCGCTCGACGGTGTCCAATCTTATCCTTTTTAATGACTTCTTGACTGAAGCTATGGATCACGGCTATCAAGTAGACGTAGTCTACACTGATTACAGTAAAGCCTTTGACAGGATTGACCACAGACTACTCTTGAACAAGCTTAAGTTTATGGGTATACAAGGGGACCTCCTCCGATGGTTCTCCTCCTATATCAATAATCGCTCCCAAGCTATCGTCATCAAAAACTATATTTCTAGTTGGGTTGCTATCCCTAGCGGTGTACCGCAGGGCTCACTACTTGGTCCATTGCTGTTCTTAATTTTCATCAATGATATAGCTAGCTGTTTTCTAAATAGTCACTTACTATGTTTTGCTGATGACATGAAGATTTTCAAAATAATTAAATCGGTCGGTGATGTCGCCGACCTTCAGGCGGACCTTTGAAGATTGGACAGTTACTGTCTCTCTAATAAAATTGACCTCAATCCATCCAAGTGCACCGTTGTCACCTACACCCGTATAAAAATATTTACTCTAGCCTCATACTCATTAAAATGTCATAACTTGCAGAGGTGCAGCGTGGTTAAAGATCTTGGTGTCATTCATGATTCTCATCTACTGTTCGATAATCACGTTCAATCTATTGTTTCTAAAGCTTCCAAAGCTTTAGGTTTTGTTATGAGGAGTGCAGCTTGCTTTCACCGTGCTAAAACTTTCAAGATCCTTTACTGCACTTTTGTCAGAAGCATCTTGGAATATGCATCTCAGGTATGGAACCCTTGTTATGACAAATATATAAACAGAATCGAGCGCATTCAAATGAAGTTCGTGAAATATCTCTGCTTCCGTCTGAAAATCCCATACAGCTCATCTAACTATTTCAATTTATGCAAGAAATTTCATATCCTCCCCTTGATTAAGCGGCGTGAAACCGCGGACTTAACCTTTTTGCTAAAAATTACCTCCAATAATATTAACTGTCCTGACTTACTAAATAAAATTAATCTCCGTGTTCCTTCCAAACTCAATAGATTTAACCCTGCTCTTCATGTTCCTCATGCTGGTACCAACTATAGGCAAAATGCATTTCTGTGGCGAACAAGTGACAATTTCAATGACATGATTAAACGCTTTGACTTTGATCTATTCTGTACGAGTGTTAACTCAGCTAGGCAGCGGCTGAACAGTGAATTTTTTTGCATTAATTGTTGAATAATTTTTGATGCATTCTTAATCGATAGCTTTAATTGAAAGATCACATATGTTTCTACAACGTTATTTAAACGTGAAAACCTTTAATTGGCTCTCTGCTATGTTACTCCGGCATTGTTAAATTATAATTAGCTGTTGGTTTTCCTGAAAATAAATAAATAAATAAATAAATAAACACATTAATCGTTACACTGTCTGACATTATTCTCTTTGCACATTTGAATGGAAGCGCAATGTGAGATCCAAAAAGTATCGATGTCGATAGTTTTGTCGTGCGTAATGACTCTAGTTATTATAATTCTGTGTCTTTTTATCCAACTTATCACAACAACAATACCAACATCTTGCGGTGTCGACTACAACGGGCGAACCCGTCACCACAGGACGTTTTAACGACTAGTCGTTCTGTCGCCCTGCAGTGAACGTAGAAGACTTTGGACAATACAATTCTACGTCCAGCTACGTCACAACCCGTGAGAATCCAACGCCTTACCGCGAGTTAGCCAGGAATAAACCCGGCGGGCTCGAGATACTCGCGCCCTCACTTCCAATTGTGACCAGATTTCTCCGATCTCTCGATTGGTTCCGAGTTCGAGGTCGCTTGCGCGGTCCTCTCCCTTATGAAGCGGTGAAACGGAGTGCACCGAATCTATCGCGGACCAAGGCGTCCTTTGCCCGCCTCTTACCCGGAATCGGATGGCCAATGGTCAATTCAAGAGCAGTCGCCATAAGGTACGCAACCACCCCCGCTCTATAGGAAACAATACAGTTACCAGACTTCCCCGACTGTTAGTCGGAGAGCACAATCGATTGGCTTGCGCCGCACGGTGTGCAGACCGTCCAGGGGCGCCAGAGGTTTGATTCCCAGGGGAGACTGGTTGACCCAGTGTCCTACCCAGGATTCGCACCCCATGCGGGGAGGCCGTCGGATAGGTGTTGACCCGTGAGTGTGACCGACCCTGAACACATGGGTCATCGTGGCCAACTCATCATGGGCCCGTTAGCCCCCAATGCCAACAATACCAACAATACCAACAATAAGCCATTAGCTGTCGCGGGCCGGATTGATGACTCTGGCGGGCCGGATTTGGCCCGCGGGCCGTAGTTTGGAGACCCCTGCTCTATACAGTCAGATATATGCTCCACCGCAACTCCTTGGATACGTGCAGACATCGTCAGGTTGCGGTCTATTGTTACGATCCTGCCGCATTTAGCGTACTTGCATCAGATAACTGGCATACTTGGCTAATTGCTTTCCCTATTATTATTAAGTCATAATATTAAGTACAATAATTGGCAGTGACTAGTGACTCGGAAATTGGAAGTACTACGCCGTTTGCGTGATGCTATAAAAGAAACCCGCCTGGATTTTTACCGACACAACTCGTGGCTGTTGCTTTAGGATAATGCACCTGCTTACATTTCACTGCGTGTGCGTATTTTTTTGTTGCCAAAACACACCATTGTGATACCTCAACCTCCATATTCGTCGGACATAACACACTGCATTTCTTCCTATTACCGATAATTAAAAGAACCATGAAAGAATTACATATTATTTATTTGTTAGGACACGGCTGCTTTTGAATATACAAACATTACTGCATCGACGTAATCCCAGGCCTAGTGAGGCAGTAACATCCACAAGAGCCTGTACCTTTTTTTACTGATTAGTTAAGCACTTTCTTCTCCGCTACTAGATTTAATCAATAGTTAGTACTGTATTAATTAATAATTATGTATATTATGAATAAATAAATAATTATATAAATAAATAAATAAATAAAAGAACGACATTGGGTCAACATTGGGATAAAGGCAGAATCATTGTTGGGGATAAACGTCATACCAAAAATCCCAGAACTAATATAAAGAATAGAAAAAGCGGTATCAAAGTGTGTATTACATCTAAAGTGGAATACTTTGAATGGGATAAAATTAACAATGATGACTAAATAAAGTTGTTTTGCAGAAAAACTGTAATTCCGCGTATTTTTTTATCCAACCTCGTATAGGTATAAGGTTCTCTGCCGCCAAACGAAATCATTGATCCATTCGCTAATTATCCGCTCTCAAAACCCACTTAAACACCAATCACTTCCAAACGCCCGCTGAACTTTCCAATATATCAGAGTGTTTTATGCTAATGTTGGGTCCGGTCCCTTTGCCAGAGTCGCTCCGACCCGTGCGCTGAGGGCGACAGTAACAAGAAGCGAACTACGCCGTACAACAACTGTTGTTAAGCGTAGATTACTATGTAAATGAGCCTTTCGCCATTCAGACGACAAAGAAACAATCATTAAATCGTCGTTTTGCTAGGGATAAAGACGTCGTCGTCCGTGCGCTGGCTACTTTAAAGCAACAGCTTATCACTGAAGGCAGAAACTCGCTATTGTTTCAAATTTAAAAGCCAAGTCTATATAGATCTTACGTGCTTGATTGCTATATAACGACATATATTTCTAATTGTTTGCTTACACATTATGCTTAAATTTAACATTACAATATACGTATAATTGTTGCACTGTAATATGTATTTCGGAATACTTAAGATTCGCAATAAATAAAATAAAATACAAATGGAGCTGCCATGAAATTCACCAATCGAAGTCGGGCCTATCATATACTATTATTACACTTTTGGGGGTGAACGTTGGATTCCGGACTAACGACCGGTTGAGGTTAGGACAGCTATCTTGCCGCATCTGAGCGTTTACCCTACCATCCATTCAATCCCCCTTCGATGCCATAGAATTTGAGATGCGGAAATCGCGGTTTTAAATAATTTTTCTCGAAAGGAGTTGATTATTTTTCTGGAGAGACCAAGATCTTTAAAAAGGTGAAACAGAGATTTAGCTGGCAAGGGGCGAGCGCCAACTTTCACCGCGTGAAGGTGAAAAGTAAGGCCGTTCCGGGTGACGGCATTTGCGAGATCATGGTATTTATTTAATTTGTACTCGTGGTCTTTTGGTATATTTGATTCCCATGCAACAGTTAATTCTACGATAAGCGCCATATTCCGAGATAGAGAGTAAGGAGTTATATCTGGACGCAGGGCTGTGCATCCGAGACTTTCAGAGAATTTATACTGCTTAGAGACAGAATCGTCTTCCACAGTCCAATATCGATTATTGAGAAAGGTTTTGTGGTGAAATGTTTTTTGCCTTTAGAGAGTCATCCCGCACAAACTGTATTGGGGATTTGGAGGGTACTGTAATACTCTTGTTGGCACGAGCTACTGAGAGGCTAAATACCCCGCGAATAACAGCAAGGACTTTGTCGTGGCGGTAAGTGTACCGTCCTTGATCTAAGGCCACCTTGCAGCCAGATAGATTATGTCTAGATGTGCAAGGGGTGTTGCGACAAATGGGACATGCACTATCCTCAGCATAGCTCCAACGAGCGAGGTTACTGGGGTCTGGAAGTGTATGCTGAAAGACATTTTTCAGCATCTCTGGCGTCCAGTCACACAACATTACTTTCCAGTGCATTGGAGGAGGAATGCAAAAGTCTCCAATTGTTGCCCAATCATTCTGGCATTGAAGGCCAATAGCGTCAGCCATACTTTTGCTGTCGTAATCTCCACGCAAATAAAAATATAACCTCTAAAACCGTAAATAATAACATCAAGAACATATTGTAAAGGGTTGATATTACATTTTCGAAGGTTGCTCTGAAAATTTACGTGTTCATTTCGCATTTAGTGGAATTCGAGGCAGGCGAGTATTTCAGAAAATACGTTTTGCTACAAATTCTATGGTCTAGTAGGATAAAAATATTAGATGTGCCCTGCCGTATGCATTATATTTTATAACGTATTTTTCAAAAAAAAAATATATTTAGTAAATAGAACCTATGTTTATTTATTTATTTATTTATTTATTAGTTTCAAATATTATTTCAGAGCATTACAGACGAATCCAATTCGCCCTTGTATATTTAATCTATAGTGTAAGTCCATAACATCTGACTTACATAACTAAATTAATGCTAACATTGAACAAGAAAAAACAAAAAAATATAAAACTAAGTAAAAGAAAGAATATGATAATCATGAGATAGCATGGAGTTGGCGTTTTAGCTGCCAAAGGGATATATAAAAGATGTCTATTTCAGTGGGTAAGAAATTAAGGAGAGCTATAACCTACAACAATATTTGTCATGTCTCCAAAATCATGTCACGTCTCCCACTGGCATGTCTACAAAAATATTTGCCGATGCTACGGCACATTAAACAATAGCTGCGATCTCCTCGCTGTGTAATTTACCGGTAGGTACGTACAATACAAACTTACATAGTATCTGGCAAGTAAATAGTTCCTTGAAATAATTTATGTGCAAATATAATTAGGAAAATATATCGACGCGTTTCAAGAGTGTTGTATCCTACCATTCCTAGCAGAAAATCGGACGGAAATAGGTATAGATAAATAAATTATTGTCTTTGATGTACATCAAATATTTTGTAAAAGTAATTCGCAAATATCTGCAGGATCGCCGACTCTATATTTTCAAAATTAGTGCTAAAAAGAGTTGCGATCGGAATTATGTTGATACTTTCAATTTTTTAATAAAATATTTAAGGAGTTTAACGCATTTGTTGTGAAACAGTGCGTTATGTGATTACTGTGTCACTTACTATTTTTGAATTAAAATATTATGGAATTAGAACGAGACTTGCTTTTCTTGTGGCACCTATGGGTGAAAAGTCTTTTGAAACAAACCCTCAGCAGAAATTGTACCTCTGGCACGATATGCTCTTTTCTACCGAATTAGTGATTTCTTTTCTATCAAATCTAGTTATCTATCATCCAGGACCACTACTGCATTGGCAGTATAATTATTTTGTACATAGGTACTTGACATATTGCTAGAAAAATTCAGCTTACGTTTGAGGAATGAAAATTGAGGGAGACAAAGTTTTAGTTAGTTTTTTTTGGTCTACTAAACGTTGGGGGTATACTTCAGACTTAGATGTAGAAGTATAGAAGATCAGAATACGTAGAATATCGAAGGCTTCCGCGAAGCTTTTGACCGATGATGTCGCGTACGGTGGTAAGATTATTTGTAATAATGTAAATGTAGTGTAAATTTGTTAAATATACAAAAAGGATGTTGGTGATAAATTTCATTTTCACTTAATTTGATTCAGTTTTTTTTCTATTTTGGAAGTAATGTATTTTACATACATTTGTATTGGTGTTCTCCTTAGAACAGACTCTGCTCAGTTAGGAGCAACACACTATGTTTAAGTGCTAACGGTGTAATTTTTTGTGGAGTAATAAATAAATAAATAAAATAAATAGATGTGGGTATAGTGAAGTTACCCCCTCGGTGATATCGTTGTAAGTCAGGGTACTTGATAGTTTCGGAAAGTTAAATGGTTTAAAAAGGAAAATTAAAATCAAGTTATGTAAAATTAATATATGTATATAACAATAAATATTACTGTCATTTATTAAACAAGTTCCTTCCTACCTTGAGTTATAGAACCGTAATTTAGAACAAATTTGTAGATTCATAGAAGCTCAATGCTCTCATTGAAAAGCTTTTAAGAGGTGCTGTATTTTTTTCAGATACAGAGCCTGTGATATTCCTTCATATCTGATAATACATATATAGGATAAGATGGTGAAAAAATAATAAACGTACTTATTATCTGTACTCTAACAACCACCCGAAATGAAAGTAGCTAAAATTACAAAATAGCGGTGTAGAAGCGTGTCTCTTCTGCTTTCTTTGTCGTTGCGGCATTGGCGCCGTAAGTTTTCATTTCTTTTGTGAAAGAGCCGCCGCGTTTCTGAAAACAGCGATTAAGCCCGCGAAACAAACACGCCGCGCTCTGAAAATTGCGCAAGGTACATGTATTCCAGCGTCGCGGTCGCGGTAATAAACACACGACTGCAACGTGGCGCATTTCGCCACAGTAAAATATGAAAACGTTGGCGCACCTGCGGCTTTTCAGGGACCACTCTTGTTCGCAAGTTATGAGTTGGAGTTAGAATCAAACAGGGATGAAATAGGAATAAAAATATCCATGTAGTAGAATTACATCAACCTTCTGGCGCTCCTAGACGGTCTGGTGCGCAATCGATTGGCTTATGCCGCACGGTGCGCAGACCGTCCAGGAGCGCCAGAAGGTTGATTCCCAGGGGAAACTAGCCGTAAGGCCAGAGTCCTACCCAGACTAGCACTTCATGCGTGGAGGCCGTCGGATAGGTGTTGACCCGTGAGTGTGACCAATCCTGAATAGAATGGGTCTTCGTGGCCAACTCAGCAAGAGCCCATTAACTCCCAACTCTGGCTAACAGTCGGGAGAGTCTGGAAGCAGTACTGTCTCCTATAGAGCGGTGGTGGTCGCGGACCTTACGGCGACTGCTCTTGAAACGACCATCGGCTACCCGATCCTGGGTGAACAGCCGGGCAAAGGATGTCGTGGTCCGCGATAGATTCGGTACACACCGTTTCACCGCTTCGTAAGGGAGAGGATCGCGCAAGCGACCTCGAACTCGGAACCGATCAAGAGACTGGAGTAGTCTGGTCGTAATTGGAAGTAAGGGCGTGAGTGTAAGCCCGCTATGTAACACTCCTGGCTATCTCGCGGTTAAGGCGTGGGCCTCTTACGGGCATGTGGCGGAGCTTGACGGTGGACTGTTTTGTCCAAGTCTTCTGCGCTTACTTCATGAAGACAGAACGACTAATCGTTAAAACTTCCTGAGGTGACGGGCTCGCCCGCTGTAGTTGACAACTCTAGTAGAATTACGGTTGGCAAGCGTGAAGAATTTAATCATATTGACCCTCCTATTTTCGTCTGTCCTGTTTTCTTTTGTGAGGTTGAGACACACAGAACACTTTTTGAACTTCATTACATAGTCATCAGAACAAGCCAACTACAGAATTGGCGTTGACCTCTTTTAAAATTTATACAATCTTATACAATACAATAAAATACAAATTTATACAATATATAATTTTTTTACATTTTGAAGGAAAAATTGCGGGTAGATTACGTCACGCACATTGACTGTGATTATACTCGCCAATGAATTTAAGATATTACTAAACCAAAGCCAAGTAGCGTATGTTCCACTTTCAATACATAAACATAGTAATATCAATACATTATTATTAAAAATCTCTTTTCAATTAGTCCATCTGTCAGATTGTCATGCTTACCGTTTTTTCATCCATACATTTTGTACCAAGAGCAATGAGTAATTGCATGATACGACAAATAACCATGGTGGTTTTTCTTATTTTTTTAGAAAATCATACAATAATCAATAATAAATTATAAGTTTAAAAAAAACACTAAAAACACGCTTTTATAAATGCACGTAAAAACCAAAAAATATTTACACGTCAATATACTTCGTATAGATATATCAATATTATTCTATTTACACTCTCAATGTACAGGTCTATATACATTTTATATAGGCACGTATGTCAATATTTACACTATTTACACTCAATATTTACAAGAAAATATATAATAGGTTTGTTATAACCTTGAAACCTGATCGTGCTCAAAGTCCACTACGTGACCTTTCCCGCAAGTGCAAACAAGACTATGATACGATATTCCATCATGGAATGCCAGTTCCTGTCTTCCGGCTTCATCATCAGACCTTGAAACTTAATCGTGGTCAAAGTTCATTACAAGACTTTTCTAACAAGTCCAAACACAGCTATGATACGATGTTCTATCATTAGGTTCCAGTTCATATCTTCCGACTCCATCATCAGATCAGTTCGACAGTACGATATTATTGTATTGTCATCAGAACTACATACAGCTGCCAATTTTCATGACGCTACGATCCTTGAAATATGGTTAAATTAGTTACCTTAGATTCCGTTACATAGTTAGTTACATACAGATCGACCTAATAAAAGCGTGTTTAAAATGCAATCTACCACATGCAATGTTTTATTTAACATGAGTTCACGAAAAAAGGCAAAGATACTGCTTTAGGAAGCATTTTAGCAATATTATTAGATTTTACTACATTTTAATACACATAGGTAAGTGGTATTTTTTTATTGTGAAATATCAGATAATATAAATGACCATGGGATAAAGGAACTTTTGTAATTTCTCTCCCAGAAATAAAGAATGAGTTAAAAAATTAAAACCCTAAAAATATTTTTAAATTAGTTAGCTATTTTAAATCTTGAATTTGTAATGGTAAAATAATAAATCCTCGTAATTGACATTTTGTAAGCTTCTTAGAAGATCGTTGTTAATAAAAAATAAAGAATAAGACACTTTTTGGTTTAATTTAGGCGATTATTGAGGTAGACCCGAAACATTCCCAAATTCGTTACTCATTCCATTCCTCCTTATCAAAAATAATATTAAAAATGAAAGCAATAATCAACATTTATTATTTGGTTGTTCCATTTGAAAAAACATATTCCACTGTTGTAGAGTGGAAGCCATAATACGATGTTTTTTTAAAAACTGATTAGCAAGGATGTTCATAATGTTACCCAAAGCCTGTCCCAAAACTCCCGATTTAAAAAAAAGTCCTTTTATTATGAGTAAAGGGCGAGGTTGGCTGCCGACAACACCTGCTAACAAGAAATAGGAGGAGCTTTACAGCTGCCACGCAATCGTTCTTTGTTCCAAAGGACGGAACGCTTTTCAGGCGGTATTTATCGGCACGATGCCACGCGTTTAGTCGCCAACCTGTAATAGTTTTTTCAATGCATTGCAGTTAAATATTTCTCGCGAGAATAACTTATGTAAAATTAGCTATTTAAATAAACCTAGTATTTGGCATGATCATTTCGCACACTGAAAACAAAAGTAACACTAAACGAAATTTGGCAGTATTGAGCTACAGCGACATCTGAAATCTACAGGACAAACTACGTCATCTCCAAAGACCCATTTCTTAATAACTCACTTTGATATCGCTAGATGCCCTATTGTGTCACTTCATAATTTTAGGTTCTGTGCTTGATCGTTAAACAAAAACCGATATTTTACAGCGCTTGCAGCAGCGACACGTTTTGCAGCGCCAAGTTTCAATAAATATAAGACATACCTATAAGAAGAAGGGCATGATTTCTGTAAAATATTAAAATGGCTAATGCCCTAAAATATTTGATTAATTGATAAAGGGGATGTTTACAGCTTTTTTTTACACTCAGGGAGCACGGTGGCGATTGGTCTTCGAAGTCCCTCAGATAGTCATCACCATCTACGATCATTTATCGTAACATTCGATACAGCCATAGAAATAGAGGATATTTGGAGACTAATCGACGCTAACGCCACCTACAAATAGTTTTGCGCACACTTACCCATTGAATAAATTGCAAAAATTCATCATTTCATTATTTGAATAAGAATAAATTGATTTCCGAAAGTAATGTTCAAAATGGTAATTTACAAAGTCTGCCTAACTAGGCCGAAACCCGTACCAAGGTAGGCTCCTTTTAAGTAGGTTACTTGTAAGTTTTGTATTGGGCGCACACTTAGCAAAGTATTATATCTGAGAAAATTTTGAAGCAAATTACATTTCCAGAGTCAACAATTACTTGAAATTCCTCATTATTTTTATATATCACAAACGGAATAATTAGAAAGAGATCATTACTAGTTTATATAAGCCAGTCAAAGCACATTATAAGTAACGTGAAAAATCCTGTAAATAAAGCTTTCAAGAATGACACTCGTATTGTGATATCTTAAATGATTTTAAAAGTAATGTAAGGCAGTTAATGTAGCTGACTAAACCAAGGAGGCAAATTTCCGTGATATTAGCTTTATATGAAAAGATTTTTAATTTAAGACACCGACCAAAACCCAAATTAGGTGCACGTGAATCGTCGGGAAGTAAGCTACCGTTGCCTACGATTACGATTTGCCTTATGATTATTCAAACGAATATTCAGAGGTTGATGTTTAACCAATGTAAGTAATTGATGAACTATATTTATGGAAGTACAACTACAATTCGGAGGTACTTTATATAATACGTACAATAAGTGTTTATTTATAGAACAAAATACTTCCGCGCAGCACGTGGCGCTGAAGCGTTAAATCGTTCATAATACTTTATCTTCCATTTTCGCTTTATTTGACAGTTGCGACTGGCGCGTTTGCTGTTTACTCTATTAATCTTCATGTCAAAAGGTTAGACAGTCGCCGTCTGTTTAGCGTTAGTGGATGCTTGCTGGTTGGCACTGCAGACTGCGCTCTCATTCGAGCCTCGCTGACACTCCAAGACTGTGTTACCGACAGTCTAATACGAGATCTGTCAGCCCGTGCCGATAACGCTGCGCCATATTGCGCCGAGCCAGATTATGAAAATAATATTATATTTCCTGCTAAAATATTTCGATATAGAGCACAGAATGGAGAGCTAATGGGCCCTTGCTGAGTTGGCCACGAGGACCCATTCTGTTCAGGGTTGGTCACACTCACGGGTCAACACCCATCCGGCAGCCTCCACGCATGAAGTAGGAGCCTGGGCAGGATTCTGGCCTTAATGCTAGTTTCCGCTAGAAGTCAACCTTCTGGCGCTCCTGGACGATCTGCGCACCGTGCGGCGTAAGTCCAATCGAGTGTGCACTCTGACTAACAGTCGGGGAAGTCTGGAAGCAGTCCTGTTTCCCATACAGCGGGGGTGGTTGCGGACCTTACGGCGACTGCTCTTGAAACGACCATCGGCTACCCGATCCCGGGTGAACAGAGCCGGGCAAAGGACGCAGAGGTCCGCGATAGATTCGGTTTACACCGTTTCACCGCGCAAGCGACCTCGAACTCGTAACCAGTCGAGAGACCGGAGTAATCTGGTCGCAATTGGAAGTAAGGGCGTGAGTGTAAGCCCGCTGGGTAACATACCTGGTTATCTCGCGGACAAGGCGTTGGCCTCTTACGGGCATGTGGCGGAGCATGACGGTAGACTGTTTTGTCCAAGTTTTCTGCGCTCACTTCACGGGAGATAGACCGAACAATCGGTAAAACTTCCTGAGGTGACGGGTTCGCCCGTTGTAGTTGACAACTCTATTAGAGCATAGAATGAAGTCAATAGAGTACCTTGAGTGAAGAGACGGATATAATTGTAGGTGGATAGAAAAACATTTAATGTGAAAGATTAACTAGTGTCTTGTTTTTAACAAGATTTTTCCAGCAGCGACAGTTGAAAATTCCAGCGGAAAAAAGATATATATTTTAGAGTAGATTAAATGTAAATTTGTGTCTGTATATTTTTATTTTATATCTATTCGTTCTTGAGATATAATACCTCAAAGTGTATACGGACGGCGGCACGCGCTAACCACCTCATCATGGGAGCTAATGGGCCCATGATGAGGTGGCCACGAAGACCCATGTGTTCAGGGTCGGTCACACTCACGGGTCAACACCCATCCGATGGCCTCCACGCATGGGGTGCGAACCTGGGTAGGACACTGGGTCAACCAGTCTCCCCTGGTAATCAAACCTCTGGCGCTCCTGGACGGTCTGCGCACCGAGCGGCGCAAGCCAATCGACTGTGCTCTCCGACTAACAATCGGGGGAGTCTGGGAACTGTATTGTTTCCTATAGAGCGGGGGTGGTTACGGCGACTGCTCTTGAAATGACCATTGGCCATCCGATCCCGGTTCAGAGTCGGGCAAAGGACGCCTTGGTCCGCGATAGATTCGGTGCACACCGTTTCACCGCTTCGTAAGGGAGAGGACCGCGCAAGCGACCTCGAACTCGGAACCAATCGAGAGACCGGAGAAATCTGGTCACAATTGGAAGTGAGGGCGCGAGTATCTCGAGCCCGCCGGGTTTATTCCTGGCTCACTCGCGGTAAGGCGTTGGACTCTCACGGGTTGTGACGTAGCTGGACGTAGGATTGTACTGTCCAAAGTCTTCTACGTTCACTGCAGGGCGACAGAACGACTAATCGTTAAAACGTCCTGTGGTGACGGGCTCGCCCGTTGTAGTCGACACCGCAAGATATATGTATATTAAAGTAGTAATTATATTAAATTTACTGAAATACAAAAAATCATGGTTTTTCAGTTAATTATTTATCTACTAACATAAAAAATCTCCAACCAAGTCATTGAATAGTACCTGGGCTTCAATCATCAAAACACAAATCAAAGAAAAATTAAAACGTTGAAACTATAAAGATAAAAATAATAATTTAGAGCCAATAATTATAAGAGAATATGGCTAACAACGAAAATATATAATATGTTTTACATGTATGTATAACATAATGTATGTACAGTAATGTATAATACAATGTATAACAATGTATACTATAAATAATAAATGTTTTAAATTTTAAATATTTTACAATTGATTAAATGACATTATATAATTTATATATTATTTTTATAACTATTCGATTATGTATATTATGATCACTTTTTATGACTATGTATAATTATTTAAATTACCATTATGTCGTTGCTTTTCTTTACCTATTCTTATTTTTTAACACAACTTTTATGAATTTCTGACTGATTTTTATAACTCGGACTATTTTCAATTCCTTTTATTTTTAGTAATTATTAAGGCTTTTTATTTGGTTTTTGAATTTTTCAGGTCTGTACTGTCATTTTTTATTAATTTTTTTTCACTTTTGGCAGCGTATTAAATAACACGTAGCCATTTAAATTTCTTTTTCGTTAACTTAACCCTAGAAAGATAATCATATTGAGTTGTACGTTAAAGATAATCATACGTCAAATTGACTCCATAGGTTTAATTAGCTGTAAAATCAATAGTTTTTTATACATTTTAATAAATTAAAAAGATATGTGTTGTATCATGTATTTTTAAATAAAATATCCGATATTTACGATATTATGTTTACTTTTTATTAAGAAAATTACAACAAAACTCAAACTTCTGAAAAATTAACAAAAAATAGGAACATTATTTTCGTCAGTATGTTTTTTTTACCTATTACATTAATCAGCCTTTTTATCTTATAATTCAAGTAACATCAGATATTATTGTCTTTAAACTAGATAATAACTATTGAAACATCACTGAAAACATTTTTGGCACATGTCAACGTTATGCTCTCGGCAAATTATTGCTTTGCATTTTATGCACGAGGCATTCGCCTTCCTCTATATTTTGGAAGGGCAATAATTACAATAGGCCCGTTTTCTGGCTGCTGGTACCTCGGGACGCTCTTCTTCTTGATCTTGAGGGTTTTTTGGCACGAAAGACGCGTTACTGTCCTGTAAATACCTTTTCAAAGTTGGTATATCCAATCGCTTCGTCATAAAGGGCGATTTTCATAAATTTATTGCGATTCAGAGCCTTCTCACCTTTACTGGCAACGTTGTGGGAGTATATAATATAAGCATTTATGCAGGCAATATTTATCATCCCATAGAAAACGGCAATGTTTCTACTACAGGACATTATGGAACACATTTGGTCTAGCGTGTCCACCCCGCCTTTGGTTTGATTGTAGAACATAATCATTTCTGGTCTGCCGGTTGTTTCATTGACAGAAGCATCTTCACATCTCTCCTCATAATCGCTCTGGACTTCATCCTCACTTACGTGATCTTCGACTTCACTGTCTGTTTCAGCGGATATGGCCTTCTCCTCATTATCTAAAAGTGCAGCCAGAATGCCTTCCTCGTCTAAATTTCTTCTCGACATTTTACTGAATATACGTTCAAGCTCTCTATAAAAGAAAAACAAATGTTAAAAACATCAAAAACAAACCGATCCAACAAAAAAAACTAACTTATTCGCTATAGCAAAAATCGTAAAAGTCACGTAAAAGATAATCATACGTCATTTTGACTCCTATGGCGGTAAAATATCGAAATGGCGGGTACTTACCAGTTTGACACGTGCGCCCTTCGCCAGTTCCCGGCGCGGACTGAGATGTCCGGAATGCACGTCACCGGATTCCCACAATTTAAAAAGTTACAGCAAAATTTCGTCGGCGCGGGAGTCATTTTGACGTAGATTATCTTTCTAGGGTTAAAAAAAAAAGAAAAAATGTTTTTAAACGTATTTACATGTATTTTTCTCTACCTATTTAACAACTCTATGTTTATGAAATGTGGATTGGGCGACATCTGACAGAGGTCATCATTTAACAAGTTTAATTTCTTGCTGTATTTTTTTATGGTATTTTATTTAATGTTTCTTAATTGTAATTTGTAACATTTTTTTTGAGTTGCCTAAATAAATAAATAAATATAATAAAATGTATAACATTTGCATAACATGTATAACATCTTTAGATACATGTTACTTTTAGCAGATTAAAACTCCAGATTCCTGCAGCTAGTCATGGATAAAAAGGAAAATTATGTATGTCGAATAATATGAGTGAACTACTTAAAGTACTATGAATTTGTATTATGCGTTAGGAAGCAATGAGAGGGGCCGAGGATCAACTTTGCCAGCGAAGATTCATCGCAAGGCTAAGCGCCAATTGCCAAGGGAAAGTTGTGTCGGGAGAAGCGCATAGCGGACCGCAGTTATTACAAAGTTAGCGGACCACAAACCCCTTGCCTAGATATTAATCACACGCATAAATAAAGCCGCAGAATTCAATTCTGCCCACTACAATCCACGCCCTTTGCGAATCCGCACCGAGGATCCGCTGCAAGTGAGCCGTTTTACATTTTACCCCTACTAATACTCAATTTTAAACATAATATTGGGTCATTACCTATGAAGTTGCTGTTCTATGAGGAAAATTTAATGCAAACATTTTGTATGAAAAATATATATTTATTTAATATAAATATTGACCTCTTTTATCGGTGCAGATTGGTCATTTTAATGGATGTAATTTTATTGAATATTTTTTAAATAATGCCCCACCCCACCCCATCTGTAAGCAGTTGTTAACGACTTATTATTCATTTATTAATTAGTTATTAATAAAGGATTAATAAGTCGTTAGTCGAACTGAATCATAAGTCGAACGAATAACTGAATCATAAGTCGACTTATGATTCAGTTATTAATTAGAAACTAATTAATTATAAATACAACGAAAAAAATATTTATTTCGGTGATATTCTTGAATTTATCCCAAAAATGCATCTATGAATCTTATATCTTTGATTACTTTTACGGGGATGATTAAATCTAACTTGTACTTTTACAAAAAAAGCTTTTCTTTTTTCTGTTTTTTTTCCTACTATAAATCGGCATGTGCTGGCCATTATATAGTTAAGAAACCATTTAATTGCATCGCTTTTATTATATATAAATATTTTGTTGTGGCTAAAATGTTATCATAGTCCACGCAATCGCAATTTTGATTAGTCCAGTCGTATAATAAATGCAATGTTATGTCACCAGCTGGCTGCCCTGGTGAGCTGCGAGGCGACCTGCTGGATTTCCACTTTAAAGTGTTCCGATACATCTGAATCAGGTAAAATTCCGACGCAGCATAGTAGCTCGCCCGTAGTAAATTCCTGCGTTAGTCGGTCCCGCGGAAATTAAACACCGAACGCTACTGTACTAAAACATAGCAGAGAGCGGATCTAACAGAGGCCGCTATTTGCTATGATGTGGTTTAGAATAATCCCTATCGGCACAGGAAGCTATTTGCGATAGTTTTCAGGGGAATTCGTAACTGCAAACAAAGTAAACCTTCAAATGTGCATAAATATAGAGACGTAGATAGATAAATAATAGATATGGTAAAAGAGCTATGTATAGTTTTGGGATATCTAGAATTAAATAACAGTATGTTATTTATATACTCGATGTTTCACGCGGCTTCGTTTCGCGTGGAGTTTCGAATCGAGTTGTTAATTGAAGCAGATTGGCGTTTATTTGCCTTTTAAGACACCATCTATAGATAGACTTTATACATTAAAGTAATGTATTTTCCTTTTCACAAGTTTCTCCCTTAGTTTGAAAAAAAAATTGAAGCAAGGCCCGCGATTGCCCGCGACTTCGTTTGCGTGTAATTTTAGAATGCTTTCTTTAACACTCCGAAACTAACTACCTGACTGACTGAGCGATCAACCGACTGACATTATTATTGGGCTCGATTGGGTTTCTTCGTAAACTAAAATCGGCAAAGTTAATTTAAAATTTATTCGTACGAGTATAAGATCGACAGGTAGTTTTTATCGACTATCGTCCGTTTCATATTACGCTCTAACGTATTGCTCTATCTTCGTCGCTTGAACTAATTTCAGTTTTAGTTAACAAAGAAACGCAATCGATCGCATTATATGAAGCTCGTTTTAGTTTAAATACTTATTTTGCTGTTGGTGAACTAAACAGTAGATTGTCTTGTTCCCAAGTCTTCTACGCTCATCCCATGATTGAAAGAACGATCCATTTCATTATACCAGCCTGGGGTGACGGGTTCGCCCGTTGTAGTTGACACCGCCCTCCTGCATAATTTAAATATTCTGCACTTTGATCAAGCCGTAACCTTTAAAAGGTTTTCGTTCATAAAATTGCATAATTTAATTTATATGGGTTAATGGTTTTAAAATATTTCTTTATATACAAAATTGTTGTCACATAGCCAGTCTGCAAGGTTAGGTCACATGCAATCACGCTACGTAAAACCTAAAACAACGCATTAAGAGAAACAGGGCCATGGTAATTCGACTACTGCAAATTTAAGTGTTTGGTCTTGTAATTTATTTATTGTCATCGGAAAGCATTTTAAAAGAAATTAAAGTCTTTTCAAGTCGAATGGGAGATTGTCCGCTATTATTGGAATACGTGATGAAAACACTGTTTCTCTGGGCAGACTAAGTTAAAATAGCAGCTTCAACTAAGCATTTAGATCATGACGTAGTTAGGTGACAATAAAATAGAATTACTGTCAACAGTTTTTGGTATAAAGGTTTTGGCTGTCTTTTGTCTATGACATTTTGAATTTCTATGTTTTCTATTTTGCTGTATATACTATATTTAATTACAAATAGAATTATATTAAATTGAAAAAAAACATAGCCCTAATAGGGTAACATGGAAGAAGATTTTTGACGATTCCAAGACTCACCATTATTGTAGTGTTATTGATGATAGAAACAAAATTTAAACAACAGGAAAATGTGTTTTTTTTTCAGTATTGTTCTCTAAAACTAGATCACGGATTAAAAATTTATTGGATTTCTTAAGTCGTGTTTTTTTTTTCTATGAATCATTCTTTCATCTTAAAACAACATATCTTTTGGTTCAATAAGAACAGTATTAACAAAAAATCTGACGGCAAACAATTCGCACTTCTGTCTCGATTTGTTCGCCCGGACCGTGGCGCCCACCATCGCAGTTGATGTGTGGTGGTGGATGTGTGGCCAGTATGCAACATTATCGTAGAATCTAACGATTTCTCTCTGATTGGTATCCTGCTGAAGTTTTCTTGCCTCAGAAGCGTACCCAGGACATTACCCTCCTCGCTTCATTCACACGTCACAGTTCGCATTTGGCGGGTCGCTTATAATTCCATTCCGCCTCAAATCCTATAACAAACGACACAATAATACACCGCCATTAAGGCGTTACGTTATCAAAGGTGCAATCGCCACCCGAGGAATGCTAAGTGTTAAACTTACGAGTTCGGAGGGCGGCTAGGCTGTCTGGTGCTCGCTTTTCTTGAGACAAGGGTCGAGCGGCATTTGGGCACAGATTAATGACACTTTTGCATACTTTTACAGATGTGGAGATTTCACATACATAAAAAAATAAGTTCCATTTATTAACCCATTTTGGCCCGGTACCAGATTCCGTTTGAATTTTTACTTGAATTTTGGAACCTAGGTTAATTTAGGGCTAATCAAGAAAATTCCGTTTAAATTTTCCGGCTATCTCATACGGTTTTCCCGATAAGACAGGGGTATTTTATGACCCCTTGGGCCAATACATATAAATAAATAAATTAAATACATAGTTTTATTGAACAAGAAGAGAAATGTTTATTGGAAAACAATATAAGTGCATTATTTTTACAAAATGTTTATTTGAGAACATTATTTATGCATGAAATATTTGTCAAAACATTTTGGATGCAAATTAACATCGCATTTGATACAAATAAAGGGAGTTTTGTTTTTTTTCAAAATTTGCATCGTCGTGGTGGGATGCCCTTCTCGCGTTGACTCGGAAAATGGCGTGATGCATTCTGATTGGGTAATCGTGGTGGCACTATTGAAGCAGGAACATCATCAATAGCAGGCTTGCCCGCCGACAAAATAGCTCGAGTTACTTCGGATCGAAATTTCAGTTAGGACATCGGTTTATTCACCTCGCTTTGTGTCACCAAGTAATGCAACTTCCAGGCATTTACCACCATGTTCGAGAGCGTATTTGTTAAAACCATTTTTGCTGCGGATTCCAATACGATAATTCCCCAAGGCGTTGTCTTGGAGTTCGACGCCTCCCATGCTTTGATTGTATTCCTTGATCATTCGGGGAACATTGATGTTTACATATTATTTCTTTTGAGTGCGATCATAACGCTGTGCTGTGGCGAGCGGCTCCATAAACGAACGATTAGATAACATAGTGCCGTTCGAATTATCTCTCCACCGGACCACAAAGAGCTTCTTTTCCGCCTAATATAATGTTTTACATTCTCCCTATTTGAGTTTATCGGGCAACTTGGATCCACCGATGCGGGTTACTCGAACTGTTCCTATTGAAAAAAATCGACGATCGCTTAGATCGCACATGAGGTGAAACGAAGTGAAAAAGTTGTCGAAATAAATACAATGAGCGGAGGGAGATGAAACGTTCTCCAACAACTTGAGTACAACATCAGGCATCGAGGCATTGCACCGCGCACAATCGGGACACCCATGTCCGGTTCAAGCGACCAATAGAGTTTCCATTGCGGTAGCACATAGTAACCGCTCAGAAAGAGGATGGCGATGAATCTCTTCAGCTCATACGATTGAAGACCAAGGGATTATTTTTTTGGCATATTCATCGCTCCAATTGATTATCATTTCTATCAACTCCTCATCAAGAAAAAGGCTGAACAATTTTGCTGGCGATTTTCCAGCTAATTGCCTTGCTATGCCCTCGATTTGGGATACGTCAATGCCCTTGGAATATTGAAAGACACGCTTCCGCCAAGTCGTACGACCATATTTGGCCAGAGATTTGATTTTTTTCGACGGCTGCATCGGTTCATCCTCCTCGTACTCTTCCGATTCGTAGCCAGCCGTGTCCGCCGCCGCCGTCTCATATTCTAATTCGACCATACCAGCAACATCCATAGCAAACGCAGCATCGCCTTCAATAGTCTCGTCGTTTATTGTTTCCTGGTCGCTTGCCTCATCTACGTCCGGTTGCACGTACACCACATTCACATCGGCTGAGCGATGTTCTGCAATCGTCACCTCATCCTCTTCATCAGATGATTGTTGTAATATCATTCTAATTTCATCGATTGTGATCTCCTTGTGTCGCCTCGTGTTCTGTGCATAAGCAAAAACACATTATAATAATTTCATCAATCACATCGCAATCACTAATCGCTGTTATTTCACTCTATTTCTCTTTCAATTCATGCTACAGATAAACAATTTTCGTTTAATTAATAATAATTATACTTACAAATGCAGATGCCAATCCAAAACACTCGTGATTGCTATGTTCCGCACTACTACAATAGCTAGAGCACTCAAGATCTGGAAACTTTTATTGTATAATTAAAACAGTAATGACTCTTCAGTATGTCTGTAGATATATATTTTCAAACAATGATTTCACCCCACCTAATTTTATTCACCCGTCGACAACACGCGCTAATTTACGATCAGTGTCATCTGTTGTCGGATAGAAACAGGTGTAGAATAATTAGATTAAATACAGAAACAAATAATTAAACAGCGAACAGAATCAATTGTGCGGTAAAATTGGCTTCTTTTCGTTAAATATGTCAAAATGTCCGAAAAGTATTAACACATCGACCCAAGGGGTCATAAACTACCCATGCGTTTTCTACGTCCGGTAACACAGGTATGGCAGCCATGCGGTAAATTCTTTATACATATATCGACAGTACCATCCTTTGGCTACACGAAACTATTGTTCTTGTAATTATTTTAAATATTTTTATTAAAAAAAAAAATATATTCAAAAAAGGCCTTTTCGGAGAATTTCAGAAATAAGGGGGTGGGGGGAGGGGTCGGTAGGGGCCAAGGTTGTCGATACCCATAAATTATAGCCAACATTCCAGAGAATAGATACCTATCAACATATATTTTTTATTGTACCTAGTTTCATAGGAATAGCTATTCTAGTACAGGGGTCAAAAACTGCCCGTCTGGGCCAAAATGGGTTAAAAAAATAGCACGCAAATGTCATATATTGAACATTCTATTGTTTTATGTACTTTATATGAATAAGGTTATTTATTTATAGAAAAGCAAAATATGTCGAACTACAACTTGGGTTGTCGACTACAGCGGGCGAGCCCGTCACCACAGGAAGTTTTAACGATTAGTCGTTCTATCTCCCTGGAGTGATCGTAGAAGACTTAGGACAAAACAGTCCACCATCTGGCTACGCCACAACCCGTTAGAGACCAACGCCTTACCGCGATATAGCCAGTAATGTTACCTGGCGGGCCGTCACTCGCGCCCTAACTACCAATTGTGACCAGATTTCTCCGGTCTCTTGATTGGTTCCGAGTTCGAGGTCGCTTGCGCGGTCCTCTCCCTATACGAAGCGGTGAAACGGTGTATACCGAATCTATTGCGGACCGACTATGGCGTCCTTTGCCCGGCTTTCACCCAGGATCGGATGGCCGATGGTCATTTCAAGAGCAGTCGCCGTAAGGTACGCAACCACCCCCGCTCTATAGGAAACCGTACAGCTTCCAGACTCCCCCGACTGTTAGTCAGAGTGCCTCACCCATTGCTTTTTCCCGTCCGTCGCAGTGCGGATGGCAAATTCGTTTCTGCGGTTCGACCACCATACCACGCAGCTGGTTGGGGGCCACGGAGAGTTCAGAGCCAAACTATTTGACTTTGGACTTGCCGATGACCCCCGGTGCGCCTGTGGGTATGGTCGGCAAACTGCGGAACACGTAATTTGGTCTTGCCCAATTCTAGCGGCTGCACGGGAGAAGTTGATGGATGCAGTGGCCGCGTGCGTTGGGCGCTCTCCGATTTGGTACCCGGATCTGGTCAGTTGTAGGAGCTGCTTCCAGTCGTTTGGCGAGTTTGTGGAGCACTTGGTGGCTTCTTGGGAAAGCATGAGGCCTCGGGATACCCCCAGGGGGTACCCTCTTCCTTGGTGGCGTGATTCGGCGGCTACTTCCAGCCCGAAGTGCCCGTCTTTGTGTCCGTCTCTTTACCGCCCCGAGGGGCGTTTCGTTCTTTGCAGGATCCAGGGATTCCTCCCCCCCGTGGCTGCTCCGAGACCTGCCCACGGACCGTGCGCCTCCACCATCATCGTTTCTGGAGCGTCCTCTACCCCGCTCACCGGCCCTAAATTTGTGATATTTGTTGCTTTTTTTCTTTTCTATTGTGAATATGGTAAATTTAGTATTATTTTTGTAAATTTTTACTTTGTAAATATCTTTTATTTTAAATAAATGGGTTCTCGGGGCGGTACGGGGGGGGGGGTGGTTTACCCTATTTCACCCCCTGCGCGTTCTACCCTTCTGGTACGCGCAGGGTTGTCGTAGCACGACATCCCGGGCAGACAAGACGACCCTCGTCGTTATAACTGCCCGGGCGGTGGGCGGGGTTTGCTGCCCTCACCTATCGCCTTGAAACTCTTAACTGTTAGTCAGAGTGCACAATCGATTGGCTTGCGCCGCACGGTGCGCAGACCGTCCAGGAGCGCCAGAGGTTTGATTCCCAGGGGAAACTGACCAAGGCCAGAGTCCTACCCTGGTTCGCACCCCGTGCATTGAGGCCGTCGGATGGGTGTTGACCCGTGAGTGTGACCGACCCTGAACACATGGGTCTTCGTGGCCAACCCAGCATGGGCCCATTAGCTCCCTACAATACATTATTGCATTATTAGTAAAGGCTTCATTGTAAATAGTAGCAAAATAGAGAGTACCGCAGCCAAGTATTTCTTTAAATCAACGCCGCCTAACTACGCGTGGCTTGGGGATACTTCAAACTACATAATGTTAAATATAATTTAGGTATCTAATAATATTTAAAAATCTCTAAAAGTATTTTAATGTAGGAGTTGATAAAGGCGTCGACTGTTTAAAAAAATATATGCTTTGGATTAGGTTAGATTGGACCACTCCAGCTAGTATTTCCCTGGCCCGGTCTACCACTTTACCAGGAAGCATATCATGTATTGTAGAATAGTAACACCCGCTCCATGGAATGTGAGGATGTGAGATTAATCGACCGGCATTAACTCCTTAACTGCTGGTGGCTCATATATGAGCTACGTATGGGCCGTTATGTAAGCCAGCCGCAGTCGATGAGTTAAACAACCTAAAGCTATGTTGTTCAACCCATAAAGTAAGGACGACTACGTACTGCCCCACAAAATAATGAAAGTCATTTGCTGGTATATCGACTCAAGCATCTAAGAGTTCTTCTAAAGGCATTGGTATCAAATTACTTACGTTGTTTTTACGCAATCTCACAAATCTCACGGACAGGGGGTGAAACAAAGTGTATCTAATTTTTATCTAGCAATATTTTATTTGTCTTAGATACACCTCACTGTGTTGGTGTTTACTACTAGTTATGTAATCAGTAGTGTTGTGTAATTTATATTTACTGTAAATTGTGGGAGTAGGTACAAGTTTTATTATCGCAATATAAATTTTAGTTTTTTAATAGCGACTGGTAGCAACAGTGGTCCATAATTCATTTATACTTTAATTATTCAATTCGAAAACTGATTTAATTATTTCGCTTTTCTGTCATTTACAAGCGACCGTTATTTTAACTAGGGTTTATCAAAATAGCTGTCATTATTTTCTACCTAGTTTTCGATTCCATTATTTTATATTTTCTAATAGTTGCTTTCGTGACACGTGTAATGGCGATATCAAACCTGGTGACGCATCTGGTATTTAGTAATATATCACATTTCTATTCTGTGGTTCGGGGGAGGTGTCAGTTGAGAAATGTTATTCGAGAATTTGCCTTTTAAACACTAAAATCCAGAGAGCGCTGCGCTCACAGATCTCCCCCTATTCTTCGGGTAAAGCTAGGTTCAAAACTTGAAAGTGATATTTTATTTATACCGAAATTTGTGCGGATATTAAGAGGGTGACTTAATTTACTGCAGTTTGAGGTAGTTAAAAATTTATTCCATTTGATTTTTTTATCACATACGTTTGACTGACTGACTTTCTTGCACTTAGTCGTGTTTTCTTACACACCTCATTAGTGACTCTTACGATTGACTTTTTTGCACACCTATAATCGCTAACTGCAGAAAAAGAAATAAATATATATATATTTAATCGCTTCTTTTTCCATATTACATTAGATAATTTAAAAAAGAGATCGTTTTGGTATCAGTATAACAGACTTTTGCAATCGCAGCTGGAATATTTTACCTCATTACGAGTATATTTTTCCGGTCACGATTTTTAAAAATCATGATGTTTTTGCAGCAAAATCATAAAAAGTTACTTTGCCTTAGGGGCTCTCTAGACAATCAAGCATGCTTGTCAAGCAGCGCGTCGCGGGCTGGGAGGGGATAGTAAACCGCAGGAATAGTGCAAATATTTTTTTCAAATGTTTACCAAAAATGTCTAATTTTGTAGTTTATACCAGGGAGTCACATTAATTAGACGTAATTGTTGATGAATGACGTGACTCCCTGGTATAAAACTACAAAATTAGGCATTTTTAGTAAATATATAAAAAAAATATCTGCATGATTTTTGCGGTTTACTATCCTTGCCCAGCCCGTGACGCAATGCTTGACAAGCATGCTTTATCATCCAGAGAGCCCCTTATAATGTCATCGTTTAAAGTGATAAATGCGTACGAAATGCGCGCAAGTGCAGAAAATGCGGTATATTCGAAATATACAGGACGCTACTGTATATTGACTCAAATTTTTGATCCTTATTTTAAATATTTCGATATGTTCTTATTGGCAATAGTTATTGATATAGATTTTTTCACATAATTTAGACCATAATACTAAATGCACGACTAAATTCGCTACAGACAAATTTCTCCAATTTGGGCTACAATTGAGAAGGAAATATGGAAACTATTATGAATATGAGCCGGAATATGATATGGACGGGATATGAGCCGGAATATGATTTGAACGGATGTATGAGCCGAAAATAAGTCTTATTAGTGGGGAACTGGATGTTGTAAGATTTTTTCAATAAAAAAAAATAAAAATAAAAAATACACGGATTTTTAAATGTATGATTATTGTGTATGATATTGTGTGGAAACAATATTTTTTGCTACCTAACATATTTGAATTAACGAATATGATAGGCACCCGTAAAAGAAAACAATATTTTCAAGATTGCTTGATTCGACCATATCCGGCAGATGATAAAATGTTGCCATAATTTGATTTTCAATTCGAAAATATCTCGCCATATAGTAACGTTTCGCTGACCAGACTTTAGGGATTCTGATGTAAATTGGATATTAATATTACTCACTCTTTTGTGTCATGAAAGTGAATATTTTGGCACACACGAACGCTACACAAACTCGTGCCGCTGTCCCGCGCAGCGGAATCGCAATAAATCAGGGCGAATGCGTTGAGCCGCAATGATAGCATTTCTTCTGCAACAAAAGCCTTATTTGCGTAAATATTTTTTATTACTCACATATTTCTCGTGAGCCCGACAGCGGAACGGGGTCCCGCCTGATACTGAAAGCGAAAGCCCAGCGAGCGAGAGAGAGGAGAGAAAGAGGCGACGAGACGCACTTGAGCTACTGACTAAACGAAGAGCGAAGATAGGCTCCCATATATTAATGGTAAGAAGAGTCGCGTTAACTTCAGCTAGTCACTACATATGCTTTAGGTTATAATAGTGTTATAGGATACGGACTACATTGTATATACATTTCAAAAAATTAATTTCTTTGACTATTTTTGAACTGTCTTCGTATATTTTCTAACAAATTTAATCAAATAAAAAACTATATCTGTAGCTATAGAACTATTCATAAATCACTAGGTATTTATTTTTTCATAGAAAAGTATAAAATTGAGGATATACATATTGAGGAGCTATAGAGGAACTTTCACTTTTGAATTGTAGCTCAAGAGCAAGAAGCTCTAATAAATATTAGCCTATTTTAGCGATTGTAACTGTCGTCATTTTAGCGATTGGAAGACTATGGCAGAATTTGTAAAAATAATGTTTGACCTATTAATAAATATATAATAAAAACACAAATTTAACCAATGTTATCAATGCATAGTGTATTTTTTGTATACAACCTCATGCACCTATTTAACAGATCGCTGGATTCTTCAACATACCCCTATAAGTGGAAGATATCTAAAGTAGCTCCGGTACCAAAGTGGCGACAAGGAGTAAGTAGGTCGATAATTTGGAGGCTATTGCAGTGTTGTCAGCCTTTCCTAAGCTTTTTGAGTAATTTTTCTATAGAGCAATTTATACTCAATTATACAGTACATTTCCTATCACCTGTTTCTATGACTGGGAAGTTGGATAACATCTCAAAAGGACGACTGGCAAGTTGTATAATATCTCAAAAGGACAGGTGGAGGTTGTCTATTCAGATTTATTCTATATCCACATAGCCGTATTCGGCCTAGCATCTGCATTATAGATTCTCTATTTTTTTGTGGGTTTTGCTGGTGCGCCATCAGGTGACTCATGTAGTCGATCTTGGCTTGGAATGTGCGTGCATATTGCGCGCATGTCAAGACACCAATGATGTAATTATATTGTATGGCCACCGGTGGTCAGGGCTTTAGCTCGTCGCGCTTGGCATCTAAGTCGAGCAGCCTCTTCTTTTCGAAATCATCTACATTGCCCTGCAATAGTAGTCTCCATCCTGGACGATCTTCCGCTTTACGCTCCTATTGAGAGAGCTTAATGCTGCACCTTTTCATGTGTCTATTCTGAGCGTCCTTGTATCTCAGGAGCTGGCTACTTTGTTTCCGCTTGCCGTTCTTGAGTTCAGAGTAGAAAATACGCTTCGCTACTCTCTCATCGGCCATACGTGAGACATATCCGCACCATCTCAGCTGTCATCGCATCATGTGTGCCTATATTCCGCAGACTTCGAAATTCCGTATTCCTCACGCGGTCCGACCGTTTGATGTTCATTAAGTCGCGTAGGTATCGAAGGTGGAATTTGTCAAGTGCGCGAATGTGCTTTCGATATGGTCACCATATCTCTGACGAGTAAAAGAGGTTTGGGAGGATGATCGCCATGTAGACAGACACTTTTATTCCCAGATTGATGTCGTGTGAGCTGAAGAAAGCTGCAAAAGCAGCTTCTATCCTTCCGTTAAGTTCAGAGTCAAGGTCACACTTTGCTGTTATAGTGCTACCCAGGTATTTTAATTTGTCCACTTGTTTCTTCTATCAAACTTCTATCTATCAAATAGTGTCTTCGAGTTTCATAGATAGAGGTTCTTTATTTAGTGTATTGGCCATCACTTTAGTTTTCTTCACACTGATTTTTAGACCAAAGTTCTTACATGACACGTCGAGGTTGGTCATTAACCTTTATTAGGCCATCTGGGGTTTCAGCTACGAAGCATAGGTCAACGGCATACATTAAATCCGTTATCGTAGCGTATGATACTTTGGTGTGGGCTTTAAAGGCTCAGATTTTTAAAGGGCCTTCGTTAAAAGCGATAACGATGCGTTATTTCGAGAACTGTCTGCTGCAGGGTCCTCAAGCAAACTGTTGAAATCTCCGCAGATTACTTAAGAGGGTGGCGATAGTTCATAATTTTTTTCCGGTTTTGACCCCAAAAAATACAACGCTCAATCTATTTTACATTTTTGTGGTTGCTATTCGTCTTATTTTCCCAGGCATATCTTCTCTTTTCTTAAACGCTTGCACTAGAGCCGCCTCTGAAAAGGGAGGCTACGTAGCTGAAATGGTCAATTTAACTTGGAAGAAAACACATCCGGAGAAACGGAAGGCCATTGTCGTTGGGATTCCACGACGGCCAGGCGCATTGCGATTTTCGATGTAAAAACTCTGTTTTGGCAAGAGCTCTTCTCTGTTGTTGATGTACAATACTCATGTACAGTACGTTTAATCGCCTTATATGCAATCGAGAACAAGTAGATCATTTTAATGTATCTACTATCATGTTTACAACATCTGGGGCTGTCAACACAACGGGTAAATCCATCATCCCAGGGAGTTTTAAAGAGTTCTATCTGCCACGAAGTAAACTTGAAGACTTAACGAACAATGTCAGTCCGCTATCTACCTCCACTGACGAACCTGTGACGGTCAACGCCTTACCGCGATACACTGGCGAGCACAGTATACCAGACAGTAGCTTCTCTTAGAACAAAATTGAAATCGAAGCGAATATGTCACAAGTCATAACGGTTCGGATATGGTCGCCAGATGTCGGCTACGCGGCCCCAAACGTTCGAAAAAGCGTTCTTCGAGACGTACCTACCCCCTTTCCCACATTCCTCGCACACTCTTCCCGCAATGCCTTGTAGCTCAAGAGTAGAGCTACTGTTTGTTGTATTGTGCTGGCGAGTGAAACCATCGGGCTGACCTCACGCCCGCCCTACCAAATTTGGCCGGATTTCTCCGACGTCCAGTCTGGTCGCAGAACCTACCTGATGTTATCAGTAATTTATTTTAAATTAATCGCATACCGTGGCGTCCTTTACCCTTTAACATCACACGGGATCGGGTGGTCAAGGATTCATTTCAACATCAGCTGACGTCAGGTCAACCACCACCCTCGCTACTTTTTCAGCCCATCCCCCCCCCCTCCTCCCCCCCCAGTTATTCGCCGAAGTACACAGTCGATTCGCTAACGCCGCACGATGCGCAAATCGCCCAGCAGCGCTTGAGGTTTTCCCTCAGAGTATCCGATCCCACCTGTCCACATCACAGCCGACACAGGGTGCATAGACTCTTTTCCAGATTCTTCCTTCTTCGATAAAGCTACCAAATGGGAGTTGAACTGTGAGTTGAGCCGACCCAAAATGACAAGCGGTCAAATTACCCAAGCTCCATGGAACCGTTAGCTGCCGTCAGGTTTAACTATTAGTGGTAGCTGCCACCATGTTTTTCGAGACACCATAATAATGTGGCTCGCATAATACTGAGATATTTATGTATGTAAACCATGTGACCCATGTTTATAACAGATATCTAAGTTGGTATTAAAATATCCGAGTATTATGCGAGACATATTATTATGATCGGCCATGGTAGTAGGCCGCTATGAGAGAGAGAGAGATAGCGAAGTGGCAGTTGCCAGTGTTACCATTTATTTCAATAATAATTATTGACAACCTCAACCTGCAGGCAGTATTGCCAATCTAATAATAACATTCTTTTTCCTAGTTCCGTATCTATGAAGTTGTCAATCTTACATATAAAAATGAATCGCCGCGCGTTAGCCTCGCGAGATCTCGAAAATGACTCGACCGATTTGAATTATTATTTTTTTGTTTTGTTTGCCTTGATTCAGGGGTGGTTTAGAAAAAAAAATATTTAGGAAAAATTATAAAAACAACAGAAAATCGAAAAAATCGAAATTGGTCATTTTGGGAAATGGGCCACTTTCAATAGATGGCGTTCGCGGCGATCCTATTGTTTGACAGCTGCGCCATCCATATAACTGTTATTTATTCCGTGCGATTGCGTAAAATTTCAAAAAGTCGAAAAGTCGAAAAAGTCAAAAAAGTCGAAAAAGTTGAAAACGTCGAAAAAATCGGAAAAGTAAAAAAAGTCGAAAAAGTAAAAAAAAAGTCCGAAAAGTCGAAAAATGCAAAAAAGTCGAAAAAGACGGACAAGTCGAAAAGGTCGAAAAAGCCGAAAAAGTCGAAAAACTCAAACCGTACATGATTCGGCCATACTATAGATTTCAATGAATTGGATTTGGAAGGTTTATTAGGATCAATAAACGCTTATGAACAGTTACAATCAAATCAATTTTATGTGGTACGAAGTTCACCGGGTCTATAGTCTATAGTATTCTAGTCTATAAATAAAAAAATATGATCAAAAATTTTGTATGAAGAATATATTTTAAAATAATAGATATATTACACCCGATTTTCTATGTAGTTTTGTATTTTAATAGGATTTGATCATAGCCTCTACTTTAAAACTCTCGTGGACAGATTTAATGATGTTTTGGTTGCGTTTTTCTCTGCCTCTTTGACGTTGTCCTTTTCCCTTGTAAAAAGTCATCCGGATTCCGAAGAAATGTGAAAGTCTTTGGGGCATAGTCCTGCGAGCATGTACGGTGGGTTACGAAGAGTCTCCAGTCGTAACTCCTGCGATCGTTTGCTGTGCAATATACGATTTTACGTTACACTCACACACATGAAAATGTCTAAGAAATAATGAACAACGGTACAACAAATGCATAAATCATTTTAAAGAAGGGGTAACATGGCGTGAAATTGAAAAATATTTTAACTTTCAATTCTAATTTAAGTCAAAGTTATGCAATTTCAAAATGGCTAGTGTCAAATAACTACAATCACAAAGTTAAGGATCCAATATTTGGTCTCCGCAGTACGCTACATACAAGCTGAGGACTGAGCGTATTCAATAACGATTTATACGTCATCTAAATTTCCGCTAATTTTCCAATGGCTTGTCGTACGCTGAAGGTCTGCAACGCTATGGTTTGGAGACATTAGAGGACCGGCGAGTAGTATCAGATATTGTCGTTTCTACATAAAATTGTTCATACTGGGTTGGACAGTCCATACCCTCTGAGTAGGGTGAGCATACGAGCGCCTTCCCGACTCGCACGCGCTCACTTAACTTTTTACGTACTAAGTTCCAATTCGTTATTGCCGCGCGTCATGCATGCATACAATGTATGCTTTAAAGATATTGACATATTTAACCATCAAAATAGTCGATCCTTTGTTAAGGAGGTACGTGGAAAGCTGATTATCAGATCGGATTGAATTAGCATGCACATACAAACACTCACAAGCACATTCGCACTACAGATACACACACCCACACCCACAAACATACACGCACACACACATACACACACACACATGCACACATGCCCGCTCTCCATCACACAAACACACACCAACACCCATACACTCGCGCATCGCGATTTTAACTGTTAGTTTTAAATTCTTTTTGGTTTTCTTTGTATTGTATTGTCTAGCATATTTGCCAATCCTTATATAGCAAATAATTTGAAACATCATTGGCTTTGTAACTGTTATATATTAGGCTTATATGTTTTTATGCTGTATGTTTTTAACAAAAATAAAATTAAAAAATATATATAAATATAATAAACGAATTGATCGTTTGCATTGGGTTAATTGTACATATCTTTTTATAAAAATGATAATATTTATATTTAGAATTCCAGTTTTCTTTACGTTATGCTATATATTCGGATATTAAGTATTTTATGTCTGTTATTTGGATATTATCCGCCCTAGAACGAATTTACTTAGTTGCGTACTATATGGGACATATCTATTGCAATACAAGCTTGACATTCATGCTAAAGGTGGAATTTTAAATCATATGAAATTATTTATGTTAACCTTATAACAAAAAAGCAATGCCGAATAAATAAATAAAATAAAAGACTGAGCTATACGTCAAGCTTAATATGGTTATATATTTGTTCAATAGCACCACCCTCTTTACATAAAAATATCGTATAATAACGGCAAATGTATTCCAGTATTATAAAATACAACTTGTTTTCGTTTTCTCTTACAAATGACAGGCGTCCTTTTGGGGATGCAAGTTTTAATACACTGGAATGACAGGCGTCCACTTGGTCCAGTGATGACGACACGATGGAGGCCGTTTGCGTTTTGTAATTTGTCGCCATTATTATCTTAATTGATTTACGAGATAAGGTTATAATGTTTTATATGTCAAATTTCAATGCGATCATTTTACAGTTCTTCTTTTTATGACCCGTATAGTGGTTTACAAGTTATGGTCGTTTTTATCAAGGTCGTCGATTTTGCGCGCGAAAAGGTCGCGCGCGAATGGGACAGCTGAATTTTTACTCCGCGAGGAGAGGAGTTAGAAGCATGGGTGTGCGCTGTTGTAGAGGTGTTTGAGTGCCCGACCGGTACAAATTTTACGTAGCGTTTAGCTTGTACGGCGAGCATTTTATGCGTCTAGAGGTCGCGCATAGCAGCAATTCGCACAAAGCGAGCGCGCGATGTCATATGGCGCACAGTAGGCGTACTAATATTTTTAGACTTTTTCTGTTCATGGATCATATATGTAACCAGTCCCCTTCAAATATTACAAGTGCTAGGACGCTTTCCAAATTCAATAAGTAACTAAAAACAATTGAACTCATCCTAATAGCTATCCCGATTCCAATCGACAATTCCCTCGTCACAACTAAGGTTGTTTGACTGCAAATAACATTGTCTACGTCGTGATAACTGGAGCTGTCAACTACAATGGGCGAATTTGGCACCTCAAGAAGTGTGATTCGGTGTCTACCGAATCTATCGCGGACCACGGCGTCCTTTGCCTGGCTGTTTACCCGGTATCGAATAACCGATTGGTCGTTTCAAGAGCGGCTGCCACAAGGTAAACAACCACCCTCCCTATATAGGAAACCAGGCCGTTTTGAGACTCCTGGCACTGAGACTCTCGAGTCAGTCGGAATGCACAGTCGATTGACTAACGCTGCACGGTGCGCAAACCGCCCAGGAGCGCCCGAAGTACGATTCTCAGGGGAACTGGCCTGCAGGCCTCGCAATTCTGCTTGGCGGCTACCCGATGGGGGTTAACCTGTGAGTTCGGCCGACCATAATGCATGGGTCATAATGGCTCAACTGCACTGGGCCAATTAGCTCCCCATACGTCGCCCATTAGCTCTCACTTCGTGATAAATTCGTCCTTGTATGCTTGATGTTATGCATCATAAAGAGTTTTTGAATTGAATGGAAATGAATTTTAATTTTGATTCACTATGCGACGCCGGCACGTCGGGATGCCGGAACGCCCGGCGACGCCGAAGGACGCCGACACCCCGGCATAAAGTAACGATGCCGCGTAAAGTGCAGCCGATGCTCGCGGGGGCGCCACGGTACATTGCCCGTTTCCCAACCGCCTGGAAAATTAAATTTAGCCAATATCTTAAGTCTTCGTTTGTGCTCCCTCTCTTTCTCAACGCGCGAGCAAATTATGTCGGATAAAAATGGGGAGATTGCGAAGATTGCTGGTCGTGATTTTGATATGTCATTGTTTTTTACGTTTTTTAAATACTACTACAAAACTTACATTACATTACGAAACTTTTTAACGTTTTAAATACTACCTACTACAAAACTTACTTACAAACTTACGTTACATTGGTGAAGAAAAATATTTAAAACAAATCTCAAATGGAGAGGTGCGAGAGATTTCGTCATAACAACACACAACTTTTCAGGAAAGCTGCTTGATACACAATATTTTATGGACAATACTTTAATAGAAAAGGGGGAGGAAGATTTCAACAGTAATGTTTGGCCTTCGTCTAAAATTAATGATAATGTGATGTGGAGAATTTTCCTTCGTCTAAAATTAATGATAATGTGATATGTTTGTAAACTATTAAATTTCTTTTGCTTTTTGTCTTAAACTTAAATTATTATGGATTTACTTGACTTATTTTGGGAATGTTTTTTCTGTAATTTTCATCATTCAGTAACATCATCTTAGATGACCTAAAAGGCACACCTACATGTATAATTACGAAAGTTCCTGTACATCATTTCACAACTGTACTCGATTTTTTACACACCCATGACTGGCAGTAGACTACATCCTTTGAAATTCTCATAAACCAAACCGAGGTATAAATAAGATCCATTTTGTTCTCGGATCTGCTCAACTCACGATTCAGCTCCTATTCAGAAGCCTGCTTGTGCGCAAAGCTACCCCGAATAAGACTCTCGCATCTCAGGCCTCACAGCTGGTGGACCGGTTTCTCCTGGCAGGATTGCATCCCGGCCCTACTGTACGGTCTGCGCACCGTTCGTCGACGCCAACCGGTTGTGTACTCTGACTGATTGCTGGAGTCTGGAGACTATGGAAATATACTGTCTCCTAAGCAGCGGTGGTGAATGTTGACCTGTTGTCATGCAACTCTTGAAATGACATTGAGCCACCCGATCCCGTGTGGCACTACGTGCAAAGGACGCCTAGTTCCGAGATAAATTCAAATTGAATTGCCGCTGTAATACAACAGGTAGAGGCCGCGTAAGCGACATCGGAACTGTAACCAGTCGGGAGGATGGAGGTATCCTGAAGATTAACTCCAGACTGCTTGCTGTTTACTTTTCCCGGTGCCTCGCCGTAAGGCATTGGCCTCTAACGGGCATGTTAGCGGAGCTAGATAGTAGATTATTTTGTCTCTATATTCTACGCTCATCCCACCTCTGAAAGAACGATCACTTATCGTTATACCAGCCTGGGGTTACGGGTTCGGCCATTGTAGTTGACGCCGCCCACTGTTTCTTCTTTATTGGATCGTTCGCGAGTGTATGAAATTTCCCAAATCCGTTTTCTAAACATCAATTATGTGTTTCATCTCCCGCGGAAAACATGTATATTGTCTAAAGACTGCGATCTTCTTTTGATTTCAAATCACGAGACTTGATTTAGTTTCATCACTGTTATCTAGATAATTTTGTAACCATTTTATCATTATCGTTTCTAGACATTTTTTGTTACTACTCCTGTACTTAAAAAGGCGTAATTACAGTAGCGTAATGCGATTATTACAGTGCGCGAGGGCATCGCATCGGCATAATTATCGCGCGAACTGTGTCGTTAGTATCCATTTTGCGCCTCTAACGAGTGCTCGAAACGCTCTCGCTCCTTCCTACATTTTTCACCGCGAGTGTGTTCCACTGTTCGCAATTTGCAATAATTAACGAATAATGAACACTGGATTGTGTCTAATTGTGAGCTCGTTGCGACGCTGACGCCAGTGACGCGGCGCGCTCCCGTGCACTTTTGTGCGATATAATTTGTCTGGCTAAGCTCGTTCCGTCCACGTCGTCGCACCCTCATCCCAGCGCGCGGATAAAAATGCGCGACGGGTTAAAGCTTAATTGCAACTATAATGAATATTAACTATTTAACATCCAAATTGATCGATCACTAATTTAATTAATATATTAATGAATCTGTTATGCGTCCTTTTTTGATATATTAAAAATTAATACTTAATTACAACTTTGTTTCCAATCATATTTATTTCGAATCTATCTATAATAAAAGCGAGCCGGATAAGTTTGATTCGATTGTATTTTCCTAATTAGTCGCCGAAACAGTTACACATTGAATTGAAAGCGTTCGACTCTAAATGTAATTGAAAGCGTTCGTCTCTAAGCGTTCGTCTCTACGAGTTATAAATATTTATTTATTAGTAATAAGTATAGGTTCGCAGTTTGTTACAAACACTGTCTCTCTTCCACATTTGTTTGTTTGTTTATTTCATCTCTTTATTGTACATCTCACAATGGGCGGGTTGAATATTTAACATTACGACAATCTCTTGCAACCAACCCTACTGTGAAGTGTTTATATGTGTGTGTGTGTGTTAGTAAAATGTGTGTAAGTAAGGGTCTTCTTATTGCATTCGATCGACATAATTGAAATATATTACAATAGGGTTAATTTTATCTTAAGCGAAAATGGTGTCCCAGCCGAGAATTTAAACCGGAACATGTACAACTAGGGTTGTCAACTACAACGGATGTACCCGTCACCCCAGGAAGTTTTAACGATCGCGATCATTCTATCTCTCGTGAGATGGACATAGACGACAGATACAATACAAATCTACCGTCCAGCTAAGCTAACATGCCTAACAGAGGCCTACGCCTTACGGCAAGGCCCCGGGAAAGGTACTCAGCGGGCAGCCACGCAGGGGGCGAGGCTTCTAGCAGTTTTGGAAGGATATCTCCATCTGGAATTAACCATCAGGATACCTCCAACATCCCGACTGGTTACGAATGTGAAGTTGCTTACGCGACCTCTACCTGCCGCATATTCAGCAGTGATTCAGTCTTAATCCATCACAGACCAATGACATTTTTTTCCCGACTCTGAATTCAGGATCAGGTAGCCATTTGGTCATTTCAAGAGTGGTTAACGACAGGTTAACGTCCGTACCCGCTGCTTAGAAAACAGGATATTTCCATAGTCTCCCGACTTCTTCAGTAATTAGTCAAAGTGCGCATTCCGATTGGCTATCGCGGTACGGTGCGAAACCGTTCAGTAGCGTCGGGAGGCACTCCTACAGGAGAAACCGATCCACCAGACGCGGGGGCTGAGGGTCTATTTCGGGTAGTCTATTTCGGGTAGTCGTGCGGAATACTACCCGAAATAGACGCGAGAGTCTATTTCGGGTAGTCTTCCGCACGAGGAGGCTACTGAATATGAGGTGAATCGTAAGCTGGACCGAACCGTAAACACAGTGGATATTATGGAACAAGCTGCACGAAACCGGTCGCTACTTAACCGGAACCCTTACAATGAAAAATCAGGTGACCTACCCACTATGCCATCGGTCCCTTTTCTGCTCTTTTTATCAACTGCAGCATCCGGCGCTCGCTATAGCTGTCCTATGTATAGCTGTCTTTCTACATCGCAATACATACGGCGTCCCTCGCGCTCTTTTAACAAAAAGTGACCACTGGTCTGGTTCTATTGCCGTATTATATTTGCGCGAAACCCACATCACCCGGTGCCGTTTACTTTTCACGATCCTATGGTCTCCCAAGTTCAAGCTGCATCAGTAACCAGGTTGCTGAAATACCTGGTGCTATTTTTCAATTAAGTCAGTAAGGTATCTGTCAAAGTGATATCCAGGTTTACCGCGGCTGTGGCAAGCGTTTTAGATTGCGTGTCTTCCTTATTTTGTGTATGAGATATCTGTATGATATGCAAAACAAAAATGTTTTCCGTTTTCATTGCAGTTTTTCTGGTGTTGTGGCCTTCGTATAATGCACATATTAGTTTTATCTTCTGTGCATTGCACAGCGTATCGTGCCCAGGTCTTATTTGTCGGTTTATGCGGCCTACCGGCAATCTTTCAATATATATATATTCGGTGCAATGG
This sequence comes from Micropterix aruncella, assembly GCA_944548615.1. Taxonomy (NCBI): domain Eukaryota; kingdom Metazoa; phylum Arthropoda; class Insecta; order Lepidoptera; family Micropterigidae; genus Micropterix; species Micropterix aruncella. The sequence goes on from OX155965.1 coordinate 15,224,560, forward strand.
TCTTTCGCTATACTTTGGAAGTGCGGCATCAGGGTGTCCTAAGACTAGACCTCCTCCTGGGCCGCGGACTGTATTGCTGTTGGACTCGAAAGATTCGGAGTCGGGTGTAGTCAGGTTCAGGCATCGATTTTCACCTGCGTGTCTATATGTATACAGGCTGAGTTTTATTTAATCGGCATCCTTCAAGAGGGTGATAGAGTACGAGCAAGTAAGAAACCTTAGATAAAAAATTGAGGGTAAATCAAAAATATGTATATATTTTTTGAAAATTAGTTTTTTAAAAAAATAGTATATAAGCATGATTCGCTATCTAGCGGTGGGTAAATTATCGCTAATATTGTTTATTAGCGATATTTTACTTGCCAATAGATGGCGCAGCGTGCTCAAACGCTTGTCAAACTGTTATTTAACGATCAGGTTCTTCAAATTTCAAACAAAAAATAAAATGTTCTTTTTTTTTTAATGATTTTTCTAAAATTTTTATTGCAAAAGTTGCTTAGTAGCTAGTACTAATTCATCCCATTGAAAGACGTCGATTAATAACAATTCATCCTTAATGTGCTAGATATGTATATTTGCAGAATCAATACGGTAATAAATTCACACAAAGGATTAGTCCTTAGGTTGGGTCGGGGTGAATTTTTTGGGCTGTATGTGTTTTGGTTCGTGCAATGTAAAACAATTGTTTAAGATCCTCGGTTTTAGGTAGGTCTGAGGCCATTTTTTGTTAACGAGCATCTCTCCCTTGTCACGAGTGCAAATCCGCTTCGATTGTTTTGAATTCCCGCCCATACTTGCCCGTGGCGGATTTGCCCTCGTGCTTAGATAAAAAAAAAAATATCTTGTTATACTTAACTATGGCATTATTTTGCCATGCAGAAAGCTAATATTGCACCACCGTTGCTATTAGTTGTGATCCTTTCATGCTCGACAGCGATTCGCAGAAAAAAATAGTTAAATCCGTTTGCATTGAGATTGAAGCGAAGCGACGCTCGACGGGTTATTTCATTACTGCACAATCTATCGGTCGCATAACGTCTCGCCTCCGGACATCGGCACCACACATTTCCATATTCAAATTATTGATTCAGCTGCTATATTAAATTTGCCAACTGGCTACTGTACGGTTCATGTGAGCGGTAGCTGCAAGTAATCTACGATTCAATAGACTTAAACTTATAGCTAGCTTAGAATTGATTAATTCTGGTTTTGAAATTCGCTGCAATCGCCGAAAATAGAATCAGAGCTTCTGGGTTCTGGTTCTTCAAGTTTCTGTGCCAGTAAGTAGAATATGCGGCGTCTATTTAATCTTCCATTAATAGGGATTCAGAATATTCGGTGCGGTTGATAATGTTACAAATCTAGATGTTTCAAATCAAAATCAAATGAAATCACATTTATTGTCTTCAAAAACTTTTACATAGTTTAGACACAATGCTTTATATAGCCGATTATTGTAAAAATAACTTTAAAATGGATACTAAATGTTTCTCAAGAGACCTCAACACACAATTGATAATAGTTGTATTAGATACTTAAAGCTACAGTTTGAGCTGTCATGAAATATAATATTAAATGGTCCTACAAATAATAAATACAATTGATTATCGGAGGCAATTTGAAATAATAATAATAATATAATAATCAATAAAATGGTCAAAAAGTCAAGTTAAATAAATAAAATCGAGATGGAAATTGTCAGTCATTTAATTATAATTCATTGATATTATACAATTCTCTCTCAATAACGTAGCCTTTTAATTTCGATTTAAATTGGGCTATTTCCCGTTTCTACATATTATATATATATATATATATATATATATATCTTCAAGCAGTTTATTGTAACACACCATTCCAACGTATTTTGAATCCCTTTTGAATAATTCTCCAACGTTATGCCCTAGTTTAATCTCCAACGGTCATCGTAGCGTCGATTAATTGAAAATAATCGGTACGACTAATTGAAATTTAAAAAAAAGAAAAGAGAGCACAAGAATTAGAAAAGGGAGCACACCAATGAGAAAGATATCCCAGCATTTTATTTTGAGTACCTAATTGAGTGTAATACTCGATGATCAAAGAAGTAGCCTCTGATTAGGTATTTGCCACGTTATTTGAGATATGCATATTTATGCATACCATAAGGATAAATACATATATACAGTTTACCCTAGACAACGGCGGTTGCAACATCGCCGAAACGTCGGATGTTACAAACTTCACGCGTTAAATTCGTTTTTATCTTTTTTATGACTTAGACGTTAGTTATGTATTATAAATAGCTGCTCGGTTACCGGTATATAGGATATCCCAGAAGTCGACGTCAAGCCGGAAACAGGTGATAGTGCATATAGCATACTAGTTATTAGAAATTGATAAATATTTTTAAAATTAAAGGAAAAAAAACGACAAAATCAACACACTGTGATGGTGTTTTAACTCCCGTTATTAAAAATCTTTAATTTTTTCAATTTTATTTTTATTATGTAATCATGATCGTACGAATCATCTTTGGTCTACGTAAGTATGATCAACTGTCCGAATATAGGGCACAGTTAAAGTGGTTGCCAGTGCGCCAAAGAAGAAATGTCCTTATACTTGCTCTCCTATATCGTGTACTCTCCCCATTAACACCATCCTAACTCCACAAGCTTTTTGAACCACTAAGTTCCCACGGTCTCTGACTTCGGTCAGCCTCTGACAGTTCACTAAAATTCCGAGTCATAATAGTGATTTTTATTCCTATTCTTTGTGTGTCCATGGTGCAAGACTCTGGAACGATTTCCCTGCAAACATACGGAACTCGCCTTCTTTACCATCGTTTAAGACTCACCTTAAGGAATACTACCTTTCTAAGAAGTAACCAGTTCTTTCCTTTCTCTCCTCTTCCTCTCCCAATTTCCTCTCCTTGGGCATTATTAGTTTTAAATTCTTCCAGTAGTCTGTATGTTATGCAGACGGTCTGTATATTATGTAATAATCTTTATTTTCACAATGCGCGCATGTACCACTGAGTTTAGGTTAATTGTAAGATATTGCCACGTGACAATAAGCTCGCCTTTTTGTATAACAATTAAGTGCAAATAAAGAGTTTATTATTATTATTGTTATTATGAATAGTGCTTCTTAAATGTTCAACAACAATTTACAGAGTACTATTCAGGATTACCTAACAAAAATGAAATTGATAAAAAAAGTAAAGATTTGTAAAAGTAAAGTATAATTTTACGAATACGTAACTTAGATTTCTTAAAAAAAAATTTTGATAACTAGTATGACTTGCCATACCACCAGTTTCAGGCTTGACGTCGACTTCTAAGACATCCTGTACAGCAGTCGCACCCACGATGCGTGCGCTGCTAAAATCCCGATTAGGGCGGTTTGTTTGTAAATAATTCTTAGCTTTCGGTAGCGGATCAACATATTTATATCGTAATAAAAGTTGTTACAGCGTAACTTTTAAAATGAATCCAGTTAATATTCGGCATACAAAAAACCCTTAATATGTTACAATGAGAGTTGTCAACTACAACGGGCGAACCCGTCACCTTAGGAAGTTTTAACGATTGGTCGTTCTATCTCCCGTGAAGTGAGCGCAGAAGACTTAGACAAAACAGTCCACCGTCACATGCCCGTAAGAGGCCAACGCCTTAACCGCGAGATAACCGGGTGTGTTACCCAGTACACTCACGCCCTTACTTCCAATTGCGACCAGATTACTCCGGTCTCTCGACTGGTTACGAGTTCGAGGTCGCTTGCGCGGTCCTCTCCCTTACGAAGCGGTGAAACGGTGTAAACTTAATCTATCGCGGACCCCGGCATCCTTTGCCCGGTTGTTCACCCAGGATCGGGTAGCCGATTGTCGTTTCAAGAGCAGTCGCCGTAAGGTCCGCAACCACCCCCGCTCTATAGGAAACAGTACTGCTTCCAAACTCCCCCGACTGTTAGTCAGAGTGCACAATCGATTGGCTTACGCCGCACGGTGCGCAGAGCGTCTAGGAGCGCCAGGAGGTTGATTCCTAGGTAAACTAGCCCTAAGGCCAGAGTCCTGACCGGGCTCGCACTTCATGTGTGGAGGCCGCCGGATGGGTGTTGACCCGTGAGTGTGACCAACCCTGAACAAAATGGGTCTTCGTGGCCAACTCATCAAGGGCCCATTAGCTCTCCCCTTAATATGTAACGTCATGTGCGCGTATATAAATTCCCTTATCTGGATCACGTATACTTTAACTACTGAGCGACACTCCCATAGCTCTGCTACTATGGCCATTCCATCCAGAACTCTGTTTAGATTCATGATTATTACATACTTAATTTATTTAATACAGCTGCCTACTGATACAAAATATGTACACAAAATAATTTTACGAGCCTCTTAATACTAATTTTATTGTCGATTCACATGCGACAGTTACTCCATTTACCCTTGTTACCTGGTATCTTCGTAACGGCTATAATTTCATTTAGTCGAAGCGGGAATTGCGCTGCGCGTGTACGTAATTCGATTCGCGCATTTAAAGAGGTGAAATCGCGTGAATTGAAATCAGTTTTGTGAAATGGTTAAAATGTCGCATTAAAAGCTTCCAATTTCGTAATCGAGGGAATTCCCTTAAAAGCATACGTAATTAGATTGAGAGAGAGGTAGTACATTTGAAACATCCTGTGCTGCGCTCTGCCGGTTTGATATTTGATCTTTTTATGTCTTATTCGGCCTTTTATGTCCCGCTCATTAACTTAATGTCCCTTTTTTGCCGTTCGGAATACGACGACAGACAAACGTACTGAACTACACTTAATATATCTACAGAGTTTAGCTCATAACAATTTACATAGTATTATTGGTGGATAACTTTTTGACTAAGAGAAGTTTAAAAGTTGTCGTTTTTATTTATTTTCTTTGATGGCATATAACATTAGAATAGTATGATATAAAAAGAATTAACCGATAGCCTAAGAAATTAAAAAAGGTATTCAAATTATAAAACTTAAATAGCTCAAAAAGCTAAAAAAATCTAATTATAGAGAAACTGAAAGTTATTATGATAAAAGTATGAACTTTTTAAATGGTAGAGTGGTGACTATTATTATATATAGGTACTCACGATCAGCAGGACCACCACAGACTTAAAAAGGGATTACCAAATGATAAAATTTATTGAATAACATCGAAGCATTAAAATGGATTAAAAAGTCTAAAGTAAAAAATCTAAATTCTAAAGAAGGCATATAACCTTCAAATTATAAAACAAATATCGCGATCAATGTGTTAAAACTCTGAAAGTTATTATGATAAAAGTATATATTATGAAAAGGTAAAGACTATTATTATTATATACTCAAGGTCGGCAGGACCATCACAGACTTAAGAAGGGATTACTAAATGATAACATTTCTTAAATTACATCAAAGATCGGCAGGACCACCACAGACTTAATAAAGGATTACTAAATGATAAAAGTCTCACTAAACTCTACAGAAGGTACCTATATATATATATATTTATATATATATATATATATATATATATATATATATATATATATATATATATATATATATATATATATATATATATATATATATATATATATATATATATATATATATATGTGTATATATATATATATATATATATATATATATATATATATATATATATATATATATATATATATATATATATATATATATATATATATATATATATATATATATATATATATATATATATATATATATATATATATATATATAGTTAATATTTGATTGGTTTTTTGTAAAATCTTTTTTTAAAGAATTCGTTTAAAGGATGACACTTTGATGAAAAAATAAAAATAATAAAAGCCACTTACATAGCTGGAAGGTTTTCCCGGACTGGACTGGGAAATGCTTATTGTTTAAACGAGATGTATTCTTGGATGAGTACCACTTTCGACGGTACACTGTAGGTTTAATGGGATCCCTTTATCGCTAGCGAACGATCACCCTTCATCCACATCTCAAAAACAAAGCGTATCCTTTTGCAAACCAAAATAAAATGTCTTTATTAAAGACAAATTTAAGCAAAAACAATGAAAAAAATCACAATCAATCGTCTCTTAAATATCATATATATATATATATATATATATATATATATATATATATATATATATATATATATATATATATATATATATATATATATATATATATATATATATATATATATGTATATATATATATATGTATATATATATATATATACATATATATAAATATATATATATATATATATATATATATATATATATATATATATATATATATATATATATATATATATATATATATATATATATATATATATATATATATATATATATATATATATATATATATATATATATATATATATATATATATATATATATATATATATATATATATATATATATATATATATATATATATATATATATATATATATATATATATATATATATATATATATATATATATATATATATATATATATATATATATATATATATATATATATATATATATATATATATTTATATATATATATATATACTTCGTCAAAACTAAATTACATATAACTAATTCATAACATCGTACACGTATCATCGGCTAACTACATACAATATCAATGTTAGGTACATTTCAGAAAAAGAGCCATTGTAGACTTTCAACAATATGATACCAGAACTTCAAATGTCTCGATTTCACTAATTTGTAACATCCTAATAAATAAACCAAATATTTTATTTCCTATATTTATATATAACCTAGTCTTTTATATCCGTATAATTATCTCTAGGCGAGAAGTAGCTAAATTAAGATTCTGATGTGAGTTTCTTTCTCGTATCAGTCCAAATCCAATGGTATCATTTCTATTACGATCCATTGTGTTGGCGTAGCATTTGTGCTACGATCTCTACCCCGCTACGCCAAATCGTAGCGACGGACGCACTGTAAGAATGTCGATGGGGGCGAAAGGGAAACTCTTGGGGGATCGGTAGTGTAAGCGTCAGCGATTCGGCAGCAATAAAATGAGGGTTTACGACACCTGCAATAAAAATTGAGCGCTTAAAAAAGTAACATGTCAGTGCGGAACCAGAAACGAGATGATGTAAAGCAATATATCGGGAGACGCTGACCGGATGACCAGGGTTTGCTATATCATCGATACGGCAGGTCTTATTTACGTATTTTATTTGGACGATCTTAAACCTTTTTCCATATAGTGGACAGTAATGAGCCTTACCCGCTGCTCCATTCGGATAATATTTCGGAAATGATCGGTATTTTAGTGTTATTACTCGGGTCGAAAGTGTATCGAATACATACATATTTTCTCAACTAAAACACGGGAAAAATACTAGCAATGCGATACATAAATATAGGCTTATGTAGGCCGTATGAATATAGGCTGTATACATATTAGCAATGCGATCTATAAATGTAGACTAATCTAAAGAATCTTACTAAGCTAACTTACCTCTATATAGATTAGCTTAATTTTAAACTTTTGAATCCAAAGCGAATTGCTGAGTACTCGCTTTCATCCAAATTGAGATTTTTTGGATATTAGCTGGCTGGCAATGACCGCAGATTCCTTTTATCATTTGTTTAATAAATTAAATAAATTTGAAATTTTACATTTTTTTCGAATTGTTATGTCGTCTTTAGGAAACGGCATCCGATGATTTAGAATCAAACTCCTTTTAGCTTTTGATTTCGCTTAAACTCAGCTCTAAAAAAAGATTTTATTTTTGAGGATGTAAGGATTATGTTTGTTATTACTTTAACTTAGTTTTGTTATTAATTTATCCATATTAAAATTGCCATTAAATCATGCTACACATTTTAGTTACCTATAGGATACACCCAATCATATTTATTAAATACAATTACCAATTGCTTATCGGGTGGCGGGATTTCTTGGCTATAAATGTGACTTATTTATCATTTATATGAAAATTCATATTTCGCAATTATGTAACGTATTACCTACTTAACGCCCCTTATCATGCCCGCCTTTTTACGTATATTTTATTGAAATTCTAATTATGTATTTTTATAATTATATTATAATATATACAGATTTTAACATTTATCAACTGTTTAATAATTAGCAACTGTACGTATATTTTATTGAAATTCTAATTATGTATTTTTATAATTATATTATAAGATATACAGATTTTAACATTTATCAACTGTTTAATAATTAGCAACTGTATGGATATTCTAATGCTTCACATTGTTTAATAAGTAAATGTTATTTGTTTTTAGGGCTGGAAAAATCAATGTATTATAATAAAAATATTACTTTAAAATATATATATATATATACATATATATATATATATATATATACATATATATATATATATATATATATATATATATATATATATATATATATATATATATATATATATATATATATATATATATATATATATATATATATATATATATATATATATATATATATATATATATATATATATATATATATATATATATATATATATATATATATATATATATATATATATATATATATATATATATATATATATATATACCTATTACATCCCCATAAAAGATTGTTTTTTCATATTATTATTCTTTGTTTCAGATGCGAAATAGTAACTGCCAACATGACTGCAGAAGAAAATTGCTTTTGTGGGAATAAACAGCATACTACTATAGATAACCCCGCGTAGGCTGATGCAGAATAGAATAAATATGGTGATTCTGTTTCGAACATTCGCCGTACTGGGCATTCTGTGCGCCTTCCTGCCATCCTCTTACTGCGTGCAGATCGTCATTGAACCAGTTCCACCAGGTAAGTGATATTTAAATCTACTTCATCCATGAGTTTAAAAAAATGCTATCCCTACTAATCGAATAGCGATAAAATAAGAAGCGATAAAATAAAGTAAACGTGCCTATTTAGAATTTAAAACGAAGATTTTTATATTTTTTTAAATCTGCCAGGGGAAAAAACTTTTTACACAATTTTGCATTTAGATCGTCATTTATCTAATTTTCGAACTGTTCAATATTACATCCTTTATAGTTATTTTTTCATAATATATAAATAACGTGTCATAACGTCATTTATCACAACGTAAACAACATTAAGATACAAGGAAACAAACCTCATGTTTCTAATCCTAACCCTTCGAGTAGCGTCATAATTTCATAGCAGACCGCGGCAATTGGAATATCTTGCAATTTCGCCGTGCTGGACAAAAAGTACTATAACTATGGAACTACTATAGCAATCGTAAAAAGAATAATTGTGCAACGATCGGGAGCTAACGGGCCCATGATGAGGTGGCCACGATGACCCATGTGTTCAGGGTCGGTCACACTTACGGGTCAACACCCATCCGACGGCCTCCACGCACGGGGTGCGAACCTGGGTAGGACACTGGGTCAAGCAGTCTCCCCTGGGAATCAAACCTCTGGCGCTCCTGGACGGTCTGCTCACCGAGCGGCGCAAGCCAATCGATTGTGCTCTCCGACTAACAGTCGGGGGAGTCTGGGAACTGTATTGTTTCCTATAGAGCGGGGGTGGTTGCCTACCTTACGGCGACTGCTCTTGAAATGACCATTGGCCATCCGATCCCGGTTCAGAGCCGGGCAAAGGACGCCTTGGTCCGCGATAGAATCGGTGTACTCCGTTTCACCGCTTCGTAAGGGAGGCAAGCGACCTCGAACTCGGAACCAATCGAGAGACCGGAGAAATCTGGTAACAATATTGGTAGTTAGGGCTAGAGTGCCGCCTGCCAGGTAACATACCTGGCTACTCGCGGTAAGGCGTTGGTCTCTAACGGGTTGTGGCGTAGCTAGTCGTCGGATTTGTTATGTCCAAAGTCTTCTACGCTCACTGCAGGTCGATAGAACGAACAATCGGTAAAACGTCCTGTGCTGACGGGTTCGCCCGTTGTGGTTGACATCTCAATATGCGCAACGATCGCATTGAAATTTCATATATAGAATATTGAAATCTCATTTTGTAAAACAATTATATAATTATGAATAAATATGAGAATAATTTCGCGCGAAACTATTCTAGCGGCCGTCTATGTATCTATGGTAATAATGAGATACATATTATATGGTATGGATTTTAAGATGCGTTCGAATTAGAAAATAATATTACTGTGCGCTCCGGGAGCAAGCCACCAATATTGGGCCTTACGTAGTCAACGGTGTTCTGATGTGCAACCAAAATTGGTCGTTACGTAACCGAAGGGTATTAAAATAACAACTTTTCCTTCACTATTTCACTGTACCTCAATACAGCTTCCTGTAATCCGCAAGACATTGGAAAAATTGTCTTTTCACTTACGTCTATAAGATGTCTCGTAACATTGCCATCCGACTTCTTACAGGGATTATGTTATATGATATTTACGATACGGTCGTATGTACCCACAAACATGTAGGTTCGATTCCTATGTATATACATAATAGATAGGCGTATGGATTACTGTAGCAATTTTAAAATCATTTTCACGATTTCTAAACTTTATAATAACTATGTCCAATTTCATCGAAAAAAAACGATAAATTAGTGTTTCAGGTATCGTTTTTGAATAAAAAATATTACAGGGAGAAATAGGCAGATTGATATGACCCTTACTAAACAAGATTTTACGCTAGAATTAAAGCCATTCTCTTGATTAATTAATCCAGTTTTAATATACCGAATTGCATCAGATTGAACTTCTTCTACTTAATAAAAGGCATAATAATGGTCCATTGATGCTGGGCTTTAGGAAGTAGGATAAGTCACTTTTATTTCCCTAATTCTAATTTTACTTAATACATCATGAACCAATAAAATTATACAATATTAAACAAAATAATATTTTTTAGCGGAGGTTAAAAATCGTATCGAACTCTCTCTATCCCCCCCACGTATCGAACTCTCTCTTTCTACTATAGAAATCACATAAAATGCTATTATCTGGCAAATGTTTCTCTTTTCACAATAACAGATACAAAAGAATACTATCGTTTTTATCTTACAATATAACGTAAATGTACCTGCAGTGATCCCTCTTGCAGCTTTTACATCGGCGAACAATGGTCGGCTTAAAATAGGGCAAGGCGCAGTGTCGCGGGCACTGCCCCAAGAAACCGCGCAGCCCCATTCACCGATCAGACAACTAGGCGCCGACTACAATGGTCAAGTAATTATTGCCAATCCCACCATACAAGCCTTTTCATCTTTTTCTCGGACGCAGTGTAAGCCAGTTATTACGGAGCTCTGGCATTGTGTGCGAGACTCTTGGACGATGCTCCACTTGGCAACACTGAAATATTGGTTAGGCTTTGCTTGAATATGTACGTTAATCGCAATAATTTAAACCCTAGTATGGTGCAAGCTGTCCTTTAAATTCCTGATATTTATTCACCGTGATCCTATAAATTGGAGAATTAGAGAAAATTCTATATTTAAGTCAGATGTGTCTTGTTATATCAAGGCTTTATTTTTTAATGTGGGATGGCGAGCCGAATCAGCGTACGGGGTATTGCTGAATCACTCCCATGGATAGAGGGAGTTGTGGTCGATTCTTTGTATATCGCAGGAAATCGTCGACATACCACAAATCATTACATTACATTTACATTACATTTACATTACATTTTCATTACATTTTAATTACATCCACATTACATTCAATTTACATTCACATTACATTCACGTTACATTTACATTATATTACATTACATTTACATTACATTTACATTAATTTGCATTACATTTACATTACATTACATTACCATTACATTTACATTACATTTACATAACATTTACATTAAATTTACATTAAATTTACATTGCCTTACATTTACATTACATTTACATTCCATTCACATTGCATTCACATTACAATCACGTTACATTTACATTACATTTACCATATATTTACATTACATTTGGCAGCTAAAAACCGCTGTTGGACATGTCAAAATATTTGTGTTAGGTATTAAGTCTCATTATTACTTTAATCTTTACTTAACATACCTACCTACATATGTTGTCAAGAATTTAGCTAGTAGATTGAAAACAAATATATATATAGGTATCTAAGAAACTTTGGAACCTACTAAACGTTGTTCGTCGTAAAATCTTGTCATCGTAAAGTCTAATGGCTATCCCCTAAAAGCCACTAAACACATTAATTAAAATAGTCAAGAAGTTGAATAATCAAAGCAGAAGACTTAATTGAAATAGTCAATAATTCGAATATATACGTACTAAAAACTGTACATAGTAACATCCAAAGTGAGTAAAGTGTTAAATAATCAAACCAAAACTAAATCTTACATTTAAATACTAAAAGTACAAATGTAATTATCTGTCAGATTATCAGCAGAAAGGGCAGCAGAAAGGGCAGCTTGTCAGCAACTCCTTAACGTTTTTTTTATGTCCTCCAGCTGTTTGACAGTGGTAGGGAGTAGAATGTAGAATTTAATGCTAAGGTATAAGTAGCTCTTCTGTACTTTTCCCAATCTTTTTCTAATCTTGTATGGTACGAATGAATGTCTGCTCTAGTTGCAGTTTCTGTTAGGTGCTGTCTGGCATACATTAACCACTAGTAAAAGAACGCAGAATACATTGTCAAAATCTTACGCGGAATTAGCTAGAAGTTGCATCGCGTGGAACTACATATCTCTACTATCTGTCACTGTAGTATCTAGAGTATTTTAAATGCGGCGTAAGTACCTAATGGGCCCGATTGCGTTTCTTCGTAAAATAAAATTGGAAATTAGTTCATGCGATTGGGACAGAGCAATAGGTTAGAGCGGGATATGAAATAAAACATCGACGATTTTCCCCGCATTAAAACTACATGTCGAAGTTATAGCTATTTATATAAGTTAGAACCCATTCCGTGTGTTCTTAGATTCAGATATTTTATTTTCGATGAGTAGTTTCATTGCCAATATTTTAGTGATAATATTTCATTTCACATTCCGCTCTAATGTATTGCCATGTCTCGTTCGCATGGACTAATTTTAGTTCACGAAGAAACGCAAACGAGCCAAATATTGTACCTAGGGACGGGGAACTTCAATTTTAGGTAATTGTAAGCCGCACATTGCACATTTATTGATGCTAATTAAAAAACGTGGAATCCATATATTCGATTCCTCCAAAGCAGTGAAAACTAATGAGACGCCTAACGCTAGTGTAATATCGACATTGGGCCCTATTCCGTTCTTCGTGAACAAAATCAGAATTAATTCTTAATAAAATCAGTTAGACCGAGACAGGCCAATAGGAAAGAGCGGGATTTTAATGAATGTTTGTCACTTTTCCAGCATAAAACTACGAATCAAACTTAAAGCGGCATAATGTAAGACCGAATGAAATGTTTCCTAATTCAGATTTATAGGTGCGGCAGGTAGTTTGTTTGTGCAGCGAAAGATATGATGATTTTACATTCCGCTCTAATGCACTGCTCTGTCTCAATCGCCTGAACTATTTTCCGATATTAGTTCAAGAAGAAACGCAATCGAGGACATTATGGGTATAAAATACCCAGACAACGACGATCGAACGACGAAACGAAAATACCCAACAACAACCTTTACGAGAACTTTTTAAATAATTAAATATTATTAAATATTTATTAAATACTTATTCAGTTATTAAAAAATATTAAATATTTAATTGTTAAATATTAAAATTGTTAATTATGCCAAAATTAAAACTTATATTAAAAATACAAAAAAAACTACAAAAATGTGGTTTGGGTGGCCAAACATATGTATTTAGTGGTGTTGTATTGTAGGGATGTATTAAAAACTCTACAAATAAAAATATGGCTTCTTGAGGCGGAATTAAGACAGAGACCTTGTAACAGATGTCGACGGTAAACTTTGTAAATCGCCGATATTTGTTTGAAAATAAATGGCCCGCTTCCTATGGAATTACCTACAACTCCCTATACCGGCCGTTTTCTGTGGGTTTGCGAAAATCGGACATGCCATTGTAGCACTCAACGCGATTCCTCGGTAATGACAGTGACACAACATCGCATTGGTTTGAGAGCGATAGAGATGGAAACAGGTAAGTTCTCCCGCGCCGTTGTATGTACAGCCCTTACTTTATATCGCAGTGTTCCGTGATTATTTTCCGAAGGTTTCTCCGTTCATTTTCGCCCGTCGCCGGTTCCCGTTCGTATCTAAGCCGTCGCAGATAGCAGCGGCATACACGATATCTAATTAATTTCATAAACATTTAAGTATAATGGTTGACTGTAAAATAACGCTAAAGCGACAAGTCCGCTATTTGTGTATAAATTGTCCGTTTTTTTATAAAACCAGTATAATATTCATTATGTAAGGTTTTTTTAACAAAATAAAATAATTCTATTCTATTAAAAACATACTAGAATGGAAGTTTTAATATTATTTGTCATCAGTCACGATTTAGGAATAATATGAAGTATTCTACATATTCATGAAACTTTAAAGGCTATCGTATGAATCTGTAATAAGGCGTATGTTGATTGACCGGGTTTTACATTAGAAAGTATAAAATATCTGTCCTTGTCTCCTCAAACTCTTCAAGTATAATTAATCGCTCGCTATCGTAATAGTTCTGCTTTTTGAAAAAAGCACATTTCAAATGGTTTATATATTGAAGTAATTCGTGATTACGTGTAAAGCAGAACCGCAAGCAAGATATACCTACATATATTGACGAATGAAAAATTTGTGAAATGAATTATGTGAATGGGAAAACCTACGAAAAAAAATTAATATACATGAAGGTAAACACTTGATGTGGCCATTACTGCAAGCGAAACCTCCAGTCCAGAAAGTTGCCGTCTTTCTTTCTTCTATGAAATGGACACAAAAACTATGGTGGACCAAAATCGTTAAAATCCACTACGTGCCAGCCAGAGGCTAACGCCCAAACCGCGAAGCACTGGGAAGCGCCACCCAGTAAGGCGTCCTCGTGCCCTGGCTACCAGGTTTGGACAAATTTCTTCATCCTGCAGTTTTATAATGGATTCGAAGTAGCCTGCGCGGCCTCCACCTGACGTATCCCAAATTATCGCGGACGTCAGGCGCCCTTTACCCTACTGTATCACCCAGGATCGTGCGGCCAACGAATCGTTTCTAAGGGTAGGTGACGCTCAAATCTACCCCCGTTCCTTAGGAAACGTACGTTTTAAGAACTCCCCTGACAGGCAGTCAGAGTTCACTGTTGCCCTTCCAGGGTAAATCCACTTTCGATGGGGCTACATTCTACTTCTGGTTTTATTTGACGGTTCTTTCCAGTGGAGCTAATCAGAAAAAATGTATAAAATATAATGTATTATTATTATTGTCTTTTGACCTTCAGCATATGTACGTAATATATAACGTTGAAAAAACTATAACGAATTTGAAGAAGGCAGTGAAGAAGTAAAAAGGCATGATGTGAGACGTCGCCCGCAAGTGCCGTAGTATTGAACGCTCTGCCGAACCGAGCGAACGGCGGCATAAATTGCAACATTGGCATTGTGTAGGCGTACAGCTGCCGGTTGGCGTTCAAAGAAGATGTCGCCAACAATGCGTGTCCCCGGACGGCTATTTCCAAATGTTCCCCCCACCAGGCGGGCACACACTGTACGGGTACACCCTTCTTGCAAAACTAGCTCCGCGACATAAAGGGTCCTACAGACAGACGCTTACTCTACTGCACCGCGCACAGTCCGCGCCGCCCCGCCGCGAAAGCGAATACATTGTTTGTATATGATAACCGTGGACTACTAACTACAATGGGGTTCGCATAATAATATATCAAAGTTACCTAGCAGTACACTTTGCAGCTTTTGCTGATAGGAAAAGCCGGCAGCTGACTGACATGGGCATTGCACGACTAGTGAACTTCATATTAACGACGTACGGTCTCGAAATTAGGTTGACTTTCTCCTATGTTTATAAGAAGACATATTCGAGTTTTAAGCTATTGCATAGCTTTTATCGCGGGCCTTTTAGGCCAGCGCGGCGACCGAATGAAGAAATTTCTTAACGAAAATTTATGATTTTAAACTGATAATTACGTCTAAAACGAGTACTGCTTACGATTCGAAAAAAATATTTGTTAAACAAGAACATTTTCCTAATATTCCTAGCTTTGAATATTTTAGATTTTGTTTATATTACATAGTGTAATAACTTTGTGAAATTAGGTCTAACCGAACACAAAAACGACTACTACGCAAATACTATCTGGCGTATTATTACGAAACCTGCACCATTTTAAAGATAATTTAATTATCTATCTTTTTATCTACGCATTTTTTCGAATAATCCGTTTTTTTGCTTTATCGAATAAAAAATTCGTGCGCGGCGCTCTATCGGAAGACGTTTAAATTATTCCGAATCATTTGCTTCCGCAGCCGCAAATGATTCGGACTAATTTCAACGTTTTCCGATAGAGCGCAGTTATCTGATATCAGAAAAAATAAAATAAATAAATAATTATAATTGCATAAGTTGTTAAAAATGCTATGCAATAGCTTTACCGCGGCAGTCCCCGAGTGCCACACGTATTTTTTTTTTATACCAACCCTTAAGGAGGCATGAGACCTCAGAAAAATATGCGGGGTCAATTTTGTTGGGTTTGACCAATAAAAATCCAGCGTTGACGAAGCGTCAGACAAGATTCCACGTCCGCTCGCGCCAGCGACGAGCGCATACTAAACTTTCGATCGCAGCGCTAGCACATAATAACTGCGAAGTGGTGGTATAAAGGTGTTAACGGTAAAGAATATTTAACATAACTCTCAGAGCGCCCTCACGTTTTATATAATTAGTTGTAATTAATTTAGGGCCTAAATAAAAAATGTGGCTAAGCGGGATCCTATATAATTAAACAGTCAATATAATGGAATTAAAATAAAACATACTCACCGCTTAAATTGTAGGAGTAATCGCGACTGAACGTTTTCAAAATCTGTGTAAAGCCCTAATGTCTGCGACTTTTTTGAGTCCAAATTTTAAATTGGTTCCTTATCGAGAGATTCCCCTAGAAACTTTTTTTTAAATTATTGCTTATATTTTTCAAAAATTCATAAAACTAAAATTCTTCAGACACGGTCGTTCCCAGGTATCATATCACCTTAACAAGAAATCCCTTATGCGGTATAATATACCTACTTTATTAAATCCGATCAATTAAAATTTAGATTGAAATATTTTTCTGTAAATGAAGGGATACATGATTGAGGGTTTGAGAAAAACCATCCACTTACATGATAAAAGGAGGAGAAATACGTATTCAACGATTTTGCAAAAGTTCTCTCCGGGTTGTTTCAAAAAATACTGTAAAAGTAAATGTTTTATTACTGTAAATAAAGAATACAATTTTAGCATATTATCGCCGTGTAAAGTCCTGTATACTACCTAATTTCCCCCGTGCAAAGCCGGGCAATTTTGTAACATAATTTGAGTGCTAATATTGTCGTTTGACTTCAGCATAGGTAAATAGGCAAAGTATTTATTTCCGTTCAATATGTATTTTAAATGGTATGAATTATTATATTGTTTGGCTCCGAAATATGCGGCATAGCCCTGACTTTTTTCTTTTTAAATGCCTTGCCCTTTATCAGACCTAGGCGATCATGAGGGCTATCTTTACATTGCGGACAGCAGAACGGAGTATTTTTTCCGATTTTCCACACCAATGTATCAAGTAAAAGTAAAAGAAACAACGCACCGCGGAGCCGCTACTACTACGATTGTCTGTAGGAGCCTTAATACCGCCCTCACCGTTCCGTTATCATTGTTACGAGACTCGTGCAGTGAGAACCTGTGATGGGTTAAGACAGGCGAATTTGTACACATTTGTGGGCACATACTAAGGAATAGAGGGGAACTAGGAAAAGGATGGAAACAGAGGCACAGTAATACGATACGGGTTTGTTTGAAATCACTGCCAAATATTTGGCTTGCTTATAATATGTAGGTGTAATGTCACATCTTATATTCAAAATAAATTGAATAATCATAAATATTTTAATTACAAACCTAATAATACGTATGTTTAGATGAAATAGCTATAGTTTAGTGCTAATATATTATATTCTATGTAGCGAGAAAATCATGGACGATATTCGGCAAAAGATTTGAATGTCTACCTGCGAAATTTTTAATAATTGTTAAAAACATATGAAAATGGAAGTATTTCATTATGTCAGAGTGAAAGAATTAAAGAATATAGAAATAAATGGAAACTTATTGAATGTTACTAGTTTCTAGTAAATTCTTTTATAAGTCTTTAGAATATTTATCAACCTATTGACTTGTATGTGGGGGGAGATTGACTCGGAGTGGGATATATCCTTTAAAAAATCGAAAATCGAAAATTTTTATGAGGGCGAAAATCTTTATAATCTTGTTATCTTTTAATGTTTCAAATTCTTTTGTGACTAGGCTGTCCGTACGTCCGCCCGTCCGTGCGTACATCCGTTTTGCACCTGGTTCTCAGAATCTTTACAACCTAGGGAATGGCCTGAAACGGGTTTCCGGCTTCCTATTATATTTGGTTGATGTTCGGACTATTTAATCAATTTTTATATATTTCCTTAAAAATGATAATTTAAATGATAATCGCGCTAGGGGAAACCTAAGGAAAAAGTCGAAATGGCCTGAAACGGGAATACTGCTTCTAATTAGTTTTGATGGATTTATGGCCTATATATTTAATTTTTAGACTTTTTCGTACAAATTATAATTTAAATGATAGTCGCGCTAGGAAAAACCTAGGAGAAAACTCGGTATGGCGTGAAACAAGTTGCCCGCTTCCTAATAATTTTGGATGATTTGCAGTACATATATTTAATTTTTAGACTTAACTTATAAATTATAGTTTAAATGTCAGTCGCGCTGGCCGCTAATAATTTCTCTTATCAGAGAACACGAGCCAGCGAGACTGTGTCGCAATTTGATTAAATTCAATTTGAACGCTATTATTTAAGTGTAAATGTTTGTGTCCATTGTAATTTGGGTCTTTGACTACCTAACAATAAACAATTTATAGCAAAATTAGATTTAATTTGTACCGTGTTGCTGATCGCACATATCCGCTCAGACATTCGCCAAACTTATGGCGAACATATGTTACAATAAAACTACCCTGTTTTTCAGGAAATATTTTAGGTCAATAACGCTTTTATCAATCAGTCTCACGGGAAGAGCCCTTGTCTGACACTGGGATTTGAATTTTTGAAATTCCGACCTAAGAATTTATACATATTTCAACTTACTTCTGGTATCATGACAACATCCGTAAATTGAGACACATTAGGTGTTTTCCCTCGGCTTATAAAAATAACTATGCTAGTACGAAATTGTGTTCGAAATTAGGCAGCCCAAATAGATTTTAGCCAAACCTATTTTTTTGAGCCAATCCCCACTAAATACATATACCACAGCCCCCACATTAATGTGCGCGTTAATGCCTTAAAATAAATGAATATTATCAAGAAGTAGAGCCCGTTTCAACATTTATTTTAGTTTTGTACAAACACCCCATATCCTTAACTTACACTGTTTTACATTTTGTATTTAAAAAAAGTAAATATTGTTTAATTTCCAGCGCGTATCCGTCGGAAATGATCCGATTGGTAATGGTATCACGATTTCGCAGCCATCCCCGACGGCCTCTATTTTCCGCGTGGCTTCCTCCTTCGCCTCAAGTTCGTCCTCTTAATTATGCGACCGCGGATACTTGACAGATTTGCTAAATGTGATAAAAATCCAATTATAACTTAAGCCAGACGTCGCGACGCGAGGAGACGCCGGGTGCCGTGCGGCCCACCGCCCGACCAGTCCAAAAGCTCTATGCAATAATCCGATTTACTTTTCTGGCATTTGATGATTGTTCGGTCCCATCGTAAGCATATATATAGCACATTCGCTTCAAAAGTGGTACAATTTAAAAAGAGCGTTTTGTATCAGTTAAGCATTATTTATACAATCTTAGATCTGCGGTAGTAATATGTCTGTAAGTTTGCAAAATGTTTATATGTTTGTAAATTTGTACGTTTTTAAGTTTGTATGTAGGGGATAATCTCGGAAACTACTTATCCGATTTCAAAATTTCTTTCACTAATGGAAAGCTCCATTATCTATATAGGATTTATTTTATTATGATAGATACTGGTTTTCAATAAGAAATCACGATATATGTAAGTCAAGTCGGAGAAAATTACCTTCTGATTTGCTTTATCGGCCTGCGCTGAAGAAACGGTTTTATATTTATGTGAAAACAAATTATGACAATAACATCGACCTCAAAAAGATCTATAAAAAAGTTAAAAGTTAGAGTCTATAATGCAGTCGCTATTTGCCAAACACGGCTAGAAAAGATATATTATATATGAAAATGTTAACGATACTATATATCCAACTTTTATATTTAAGCTGCAATAACTGATCCATGTCTCAAAAAAGTAAGGAAAATAAGTAGGCAGTGTTTGTTGAAGACATTGGCAATAAAATAAAAATCCTTATCAAAATAAATTATTCTATTATCACGGGGGTTAAATACAGATAAAATTTGCCATTTACTGTAAGTGTTTAGGTGGTATAGTTATAGAGATATCATTAAATTAGTAACACGTTTCGAGGAGCATGACGCGTACGTCTACGAGATAGGTAGCGTACATCTGAGGAGGGACGTCTTGCACTATACATCTAAAGGTAGCGTCTAAAAAGGCAAATAAATGCCACCCTACTTAAATTAACAAATCGATTCGAAACTTTACGCCAAGCGAAGCCGCGGACGACAGCTAGTATACATATATTTTAAAAACGGTAATAATAGCGTATACATATATTTTAAAAACGGTAATAATAGCGCATCGGTGCGAATGAGGTCTCTTTCAGTTTCGAGGTTAAAAACCTCGGTGTCCATATGGAAGAAAACCTCTCATGGCGGCCACATATTTGAGAAATGCGACGCAAAACTCTTCGGCCGATTTCATTCGCTGAATAGGCTGAAAAATATCCTTCCGGAGGAGAGCAAGATCACGATTTGTCAGTCTGCTCACCTCCCCCTTCTGGATTATGGAGATTTCGCATTTCTCGACCTCACGGAGCAGTTATCCACCAAAGTTGAGCGTCTCCAAAATGTTTGCATTCGTTATATCCATGGCCTCAGAAAATTTGACCACATCACGGAGTACAGAGAGAAGCTTCACTGGCTGTCGACCCGGGAGAAAAGAGACAGCGAGTTCTTTGAGATTAAAAAAATAACATGCTACTCTCTATCCCTAGTCACAGCACTGACTTATTGTCATTCTCTTTCACCGTGCATGAAGCCCGTCTTTGGAATGCTTTGCCGAAAAATGTGAGAACCGCGCCAAGCATAACAAGTTTTAATAACAGACTCAGAGAGCATTTGAAATCTACCACATAAATTGCCTTTCCCCTCCCAGTCCCCTCCGTTTTTAAACTTTAGCGTCCTCATAGGTGTTAGATTATTTTGGTGTGGCACATCCTGTGCCAACAAATAGTTAAGTACATATTTCGTTCTATCCTCTTTTATTTTATTGGTCATCTTTATATAGCTTAAGTTATGTAGTCTACTCGCAAATAATGTTCGTACAATAATATAGGTTAGCTCTAAAAAATTGCCTGCAGGCAATAAGCTCGCCTTTTCTTAAAAATAAATCATTTTATTATTATTATTATTATTTTGACACGTGTCACTTTTATGATTGGCAAATTATATATATTTAAATAACATAATATTAAATGTAGTTTATGTAACAATGACTCAAAGTCACATTTACTCTATCTTTGTTTTTCACTAACCTGTCCTCTTATTCTCGGCATTTCTATTATTATTGTAAATTTAAATTGATTATTTTTAATAGGAAAATCAAAAATAAATCGATTGCTCATAATGTTATAAACTTGGGAAACATGTCCACTTAGTAATAATAATTTCGCGAAATCATTATCTTTTTTATTGTACTCAGATATCCTAATGTTTTAGACGTTCTTGCGATTAATAGAAACGAAACAAATAAAAAATACTGAAATAACAATCAATTACTTAAGGGTTTTACTTTCTTTGTTCTCTATGAATATATTTTCAAAAACTTCTTTGACAATTTTTTTTATTATTTTTTATTCTCTATTCACTTTGGGAATTAGATATACTTGAGATGTTAGTAGAAAAACTGTATTATAGTTTTTCATAACGTCTTAACGATATACATACACGTCATTACGATACTATTGATCAGGAAGCCACGCGTTACTATTTCATCAGAATCGTTATATCATATAAAAATCGCTATCGTATTGGAGGAACGGAAAAAGATGAAAACTGTATATTTAAATTGCTTATGAAAGCATAGGGCGCCACTGCCCTCCTATAAAAACTATAACCGGGAAGTGCAGACATACAGTTGAAAACCGCCTCTGCCTAACGGTTTCCAAGGTATGGGGTCACAGGACGCATCAGAGGGCTGGCTAGCTACAGTCGAGTCAGGTCGTGGAGAACTCACGTTGCAGGATACCACCTCAAAATAACGCATAGGATAATAAAAATAAAAATATGATTAGATATATTTTAACTACAAATGTTATAATAATAGTTAGGTAAAGGTCTAAGCCAGATTTATTTAATAACCCTTCTGTCGAGAAATGCGCTAAGAAATGTCACTAGAAATTCCGATTTTCAAAATAGCATATCCCATTATCAATTTATAAGTCAGTTTGTTAATAAATCCTTCAAAGGCTTTGGAAATATTACTTCCAAATTTTTACACTAAAGTTCATAAAAAAAAACAGTAAAATATAAAAAATGCGCAAAAAACGACCCTATAATAAATTACCGAATTTATAGAAAAAAACTTTAAAAATAGGAAAGGTTCGCTACAATATGCAATACAATAACTCTTTTACTATGAGAATAAGGTAAGATTTATATTTTTTATTTATCTATAGCGACTATTATAATCCTCACAGGAAAAGCTCTTTTAAACACGTTTACTGTTTTTTTTCGCATGTAACATATTATAGCAGCATAAATATTGATTTATATTATAGTTGAGGTTTTTAGCTACATAGCCATGTAGAATTTAAAGATGTTGTAAGAACGTTGTAATTTATAGAAATTGTAATTTATAGCATTTGTATGAACGCTAATATTATAACCTACAAGGGAATCGCCTTTTGGCTGTACCCTGGGCCTGTACCTGCAGCGAGCTCTCTGACTATATAGACGGGCGACGGGCGGCCTGGACCGCTCGCTTCCGTCCTTCGTCCTGATCCCCTGTCAACGGCTTCAGCCGAGGATTAACTTACAGCACTGGCCCCGATGGGTCATCCCGCGTTCAGTAGCTTAATCGTGACGTCGGTTAGGACAAACGATCTTTTAATTCCGATAGGGTATTTCATTTTGTGAAGAGGTTAGTTTTATTTAGTAGGTCAGTATTGATTCATTAGTTTGTCGTCTTTATTGGCCACAGTCTATAAAAGATTGTTGTATAATTGCCCGCTAACTTTAAACATTTTAGGCTAGATTTAATATGTTAAATAGAGATATCTAAATAAAATAAAATATTCAGCAATATTTGTTAGGAATCGCAATGGCATTCGACGGTTGCAACTATTACTGCCAACAAATATTAGGTAGATCATTGCCTAAATGCTTCTATTGTCAGACTACGCGTATGTAGCTTAACTTGATGCTTTGTTAAGGTTGAGAGTTAAAGGTTATCAAATGGACCCAAAATCAAATTTTCAGCTTATTATTTATTATTTTATTTTTATTAACTAAATGTATACAGCATATTCTTTATATAAAAAAAACATTTTATAAATTAACATTAATATAGCCATTAATACATTTTAAATTAGCAAATAATATAAAGTACACATTTAAAAGATAATAATTTTATAACCTTTTTTTTAAGAAAAAAGGAAAAAGAAGCATTTCTAAATATATATGTATAAGTACAATAGGGGAATGGAAATGGAAGGGAGGGATTGTTATAATACTATGTGTAATATACGTTCATAAATGGCCATACATACGTATACTATTGACATATATATATATACATATATACATACATACACACATAAATACATTGTATATAATAAAGTAATAAGTAAATTTAAATTAATTTTCGTTCCTAAGCTTTTCTTCGACTGCGTGAAGAAAAGGCTTCCTGTCCAGAGAAAAAATGTCAAGGTCATTAAACCTGTTATTAAAACAGGTGAGTAACCGTATCATAGTAGAGTTGCTGAAGTGGCTTGAATTGCACCTGGGCACGTGAAACAAACGAGAAACTCGGTTACTTCTGAGGGGCATTCTCAAGAAAATTCGCTCAGTTAAAGCTGGACAGTCTATTAAACCATGAAGGATGTCATATAGGAAAGACATGTCGGTTATGGTCCGTCTATTATAGAGCAGTGCAACCTTAAAGTAATACGCTCTTTTCTCATATGTCTCGAAGTTCGTGTGCTCGCGCCAATTTAGGTATCGCAAGAAACGCTTTTGGACGCCCTCAACCTTGTTGACAGATGCAGCATACATCGGTGACCATATAGTGGATCCGAAGTCTAAGACACTTCTGACATATGCGTAATACAGTGTTTTTAAGGCGAGGGTGTCACTGAACGGTCTGCATACTCTAAACAAAAATCCTAACATTTTCTTGGCCTTAAGAACTATGTAATCTATGTGGTCGTTGTATGTAAGCTTCGTATCTAAATAAACTCCGAGGTCGCGTATTAAAGATGTTTTTGGAATGTTTTCGCCATCGATAAGATAGTTATATACAATCGGCCGAGTATTTCTGGTAAAACTGATGGTATTGCACTTTAAGGGATTGAGGCAGAGCTTGTTTTTGTGGCAGTATACCAAGAGTCGGTCTAGATCGCGTTGCATGTTTATGCAATCTTTCGTACCTTTAATGGTGGAATAAATTTTTAGATCATCGGCATAAACGATAAATTTGGATGTGTGAAAGCAAGAGGCGATGTCATTAATATAAATATTAAACAATAATGGCCCGAGATGCGAACCTTGCGGTACTCCAGAAGGTACTCTAACATACTCGGACCTATAACCACCAACAGTGACAGCTTGATGTCGATTGGCCACATAAGACGCAAACCATCTCAACAGATCCCCGTGAATTCCGAACTGTAGTAATTTGGTAATTAGTATGGGGTGATTAACCCTGTCAAAGGCCTTCGAAAAGTCAGTGTACACGGCGTCCGTCTGTAGGCGTTTATCCATTTTCGATATAAAATCGATAAATAGACTAAGATTAGTTATGACAGAGCGCTTCTTTAAAAAACCGTGTTGATACTCAGAAAGCGAGTTTTTAATTGCACGATAAAGTTGGTCGTACACAATCTTCTCGAGGACCTTACTCAGAACTGGAAGAATTGAAATTGGGCGATAATTTTCGATACTGTTTCTGGGACCGTTTTTATGTATCGGGATAATTAGTGCCTGTTTCCACACGTCAGGGAATATTCCCTCTTGTAGCGATCGCGTAAAGATAATTGTCAGAGGCGGAGATAGAGAAGCGGCGCAGTTGTTAAAAAGCATAGGTGGAATTCCATCGCAACCTGCGCCCTTATTGATATCCAAGTTAGATAAATACTTGTAAATAACCTCTGCAGAAAATTCGATCGAACCGATCGAACAGTTTGTTGGATGACATGACATGTGGACAGAAAAACGGGGAAGATGTTCAGTTTCAGCTAGTTTTTGTCAGGCTCCTCTAGAGTAGTATGTTGAGACTATACTAGGGGAGGAATTATTAAGATTCACATAAATTTTGAATATAACAAAGAATGGCTTCGCGCCCGGTTGGATTGAAGTCGATTTTAACTGGTGAATGTATCACGGTGGAATTGCCAGATCGATGATTTTAATATGAAAGGAAAGTACCTACTCTGAAATAAATGTATTCATCACCATTAAAATCATCAAAATATTTATCAAGTAAGAATGAAAACTAAATTGGAATATGCCTAGTGGTTCTTAATTTTATCACGATTTAATAGTCGTACAGAAAGTCTAAAGCCGCACTTACGATTGTTTTTAATCCAATTAATTTTAAATTCGCCAGTTTTTAATACCAATAATAAGAAATATCGATGATATTATATATAAAGCTTCCTCAAGAGGTGCTTAAAAAAATCGTCGAACGCTTCTTGAGACAAAGACGGACAGACAGACAGACAGACGTTTGTTGAGTACTTTGTTTTATAATTGTTTAGTTTAAACTCATAAAACAAGGTGAATGCTTGCATTTGAGGGGCATAGTTCCTACACAATTTCTTATATTATCCTTTTATATTTATTAAGAAACGGCAGCATCCGAATGTTTCACATTTGACAGAACCCCCTTTATTTCTGCTCGAGGCAGTCCGACCCCTATATTTGCAGGACATTTAACGTCAACTGTCAACATTACTTGTCTTGGGAAATCAATGTTTCGTATTCAATGTCACATACTTACATGTGTAGCGACGCTACAAACCCAACTATAAAGTTTATTTTTATTTTGATTTAATGGCTGGCTGAGAACGAGCCCAGCAATATTATTTCGTTCTATTAAAAAGTGGATACATTCAAATTTTAAAAACAAATTTTCGAACTGTCATTCTGTACCTTAACAAGAGACGATTCAACTGAAAGAAATTACGCTCGCGTTATCACGTATTATTGTACATTTTTGTAAAGAGAAAAAATATATTTTACACAACAGTTTATCGCGGTTTTTTTACTATCACGTTCTTCGACACACGAAAGAGACGCGAAATTGGTGACCCTGTACGAGGACGCAAGATCGACGGCGCGCCTGAATCGGACTAACGAGCAAGGTCTACAACTCGTCAGACACTCAACGGACCAACAGGACAACCTAAAGATCTTCGCAACCTAAAGAAAATGAATACGGAAGACATTCCTAGCGGCACGGCCGGAAGCAGCAGGCAAGTGCAGGACATCGCTCCGCTGAGCATCAACTCGAGGATACCGACGTTCTGGCATCAGGAACCACGGCTATGGTTCGCACACGTGGAGATCCTGCTCGCAACACAGAAATGCAGCGACGCAGATAAATTCAGCTGTGTAATCACACAGTTAGACAGGACGGCGCTGCGGGAGGTAGGAGACTTACTGCTACAACCGCCTACCCACAACAAGTTCGAAGCGATCAAGACCCGATTAATCAGCGTTTTTGGGGAATCAGAGACACAACAGCTACAAAAATTACTCCATGAGACTGAGCTGGGAAGTGACAAGCCGTCGCAGTTAATGAGACGAATGAAAGGGCTCAACAGAGGGAAGATACCCGATGAGACCATTAAAGCGATGTGGCTCGGTCATCTACCTACGACGATCAGGACGTTTTTGTCGATAAATACTGAGAGCAACCTGGACGTCCTAGCGGACTTAGCTGATCGAATGATGGAATCAACGGCGAGGGAGACGCAAAAAGTGAACCGAGTCGACACGCGGGCGGAAGCACATGACCACATGACCACAATAAAAAAACAGCTCAAGGATCTGGCGGAGCAAATAGCAAAGTTGCAGCGGAACAACGCGGGAAACAGCTCGGCAGGGCAAAATGAACAAACCATCTGCTACTTCCACAGACGCTTCGGGGACGCCGCAAGGAGGTGTCAACAGCCGTGCAACTATAAGAAGCAGAGGAATCAGGCGGAAAACTACTAGAGGCGCCGGGGGTAGATCAACTCGGCGCCGACGACACCAACCGCTTATACGTTCGAGACCGCAGCACCAACGCACTCTTCTTGGTTGATACTGGCGCAAATGTCAGCGTCCTTCCAAGAAGGAAATCCGACAACGGCAGAAGAGCGGACCTCAGGCTTCGAGCGGCTAACGGTACTACCATAGCCACATACGGAAGAAAGGAGATGACACTAAACATCGGCCTAGAAAACCCATTGGCGGCCATCTTCATAATTGCGGATGTACAACAGCCCATCATAGGAGCAGATTTTTTGGCGAAGCACCGACTATTAGTTGACCTATTTCAAA
Organism: Micropterix aruncella; assembly: GCA_944548615.1. Lineage (NCBI taxonomy): Eukaryota > Metazoa > Arthropoda > Insecta > Lepidoptera > Micropterigidae > Micropterix > Micropterix aruncella. Next base: position 15,252,659 of record OX155965.1, read on the forward strand.
AAAAATTAATCTCGCCAAACTCACGCACGACAGAAGCACGGGCACTATCCATCCAGGCCATCAAACAATCGCCGAATTACCTAAGAATATTCGACGAGTTTCAGAATATTACATCAGCAACATCTCAACCGAGACAACCGAAACACCAGGTGGAACACCACATTGAAACGGAAGGTCCACCGGTGTTCGCCAGACCGCGGCCACTTAATCCAGAAAGGTACGCAGCGGCAAAGAAGATATTCGACGAAATGATCGCAGCCGGAGTCTGCCGACCGTCGAAGAGCCAATGGGCGAGCCCGCTGCATTTGGTCCCCAAAGCAAATGGAGAATTCCGACCATGTGGAGACTATAGGAGGCTCAACAGTATCACCGTACCAGATCGATATACTATCCCGAGACTACAGGATTTCACGCACTCGCTGGAAAATAGCACCATTTTCACATCTTTAGATTTGGTAAAGGCATACACACAAATACCGGTAAGAAAAGAAGATATGGAAAAGACAGCCATCACCACTCCCTTCGGCCTTTTTGAGATGTGCAGAATGAGCTTCGGACTACGAAACGGAGCACAGACGATGCAGCGTTTTATGGACGAAGTACTGAGGGGCTTACCGTTCATATTCGTGTATATCGACGACATTTTAATAGCCTCAGAAAACGAGGAAGCTCACGCAAGACACTTAAGAGAAACGCTCGGGAGATTAGACGCGCATGGAATCACGATCAACATAGACAAATGCCACGTAGGAAGAACCGAGCTAGACTTCCTAGGATACACCGTGAATGCTACTGGAATACGACCGAAGGCGGACAAGGTAGAGGCGATAAAAAAATACCCGAAACCAGCAGACGTTCAGCATTTACGGAGATTCCTAGGAATGATCAATTTCTATAGAAATAGCATCCCAAGAGCCGCGCAATATCAAGAAAAATTAAACAAGTTCCTACAAGGAGCAAAAAAGAATGATCGCACGCCAATTCCATGGACAACAGAAACCACAGAAGCATTCGAGAAATGCCGGGACAGCGTTGAAGAAGCGGTAATTTTAGCGCACCCGTCGGCGCATGCACCATTGGCAATAATGACAGATGCATCAAATACCTGCGTAGGAGCGGCATTACATCAAAAGAAAGGTGGAGAATGGGCGCCGTTAGGATTTTATTCGAAGGCAATGTCGCATGCGCAACAAAATTACGCAACTTACGATAGGGAGTTGTTGGCAATCTACCTATCGGTGAGACACTTTCGGAAGATGGTAGAAGGGCGTGAGCTGACGATATTCACGGATCACAAGCCACTAATTCACGCTCTCAAGAAATTGGACGACTCTATCACGGAAACGCCCATGAGAATTCGTCATACGTCATATATTTCGCAATTTGCAAGCACGATAGAGTACCTGCCGGGAAAAGCAAACGTCGTGGCCGACGCGCTCTCGAGGATAGCAGAAATCGACTGCCCAAACACGTTCGACTACGAAGAATTGGCGGCACAACAGGCAGAAGATCCCGAGCTAAAAATGATAAGGCAACAAGAAAATTTAAAATTTGAAAAGAAAGGCGACAAACCAGTATGGTGCGAAGTGTCCACCAAGAAAGCAAGGCCATACATCACGCCAGCACTGCGGATAAAAGCAATAAAATTGGTACACGACATCAGTCATCCCGGTATCCGAGCGACAAGAAAAATGGTAGCGGAACGTTATTTTTGGCCAAGGATGAATAAGGAGAGCGCGGAATATGCAAAAACATGCATCGCTTGTCAGCGCGCAAAAATACATAGACATACGCGCGCGCCCATAGGGACATTCATGGAGGCAGGACGTTTGGAACACGTACATATAGACATCGTCGGACCCTTAGGAATAGCAGAAGAGTACCGATACCTCGTAACCATGATCGACAGGGCAACGAAGTGGGTCGAATGTATCCCGGTCAAAGATATAAGCGCAGAAACGGTAGCGCAGGTCTTCTACGAAGGATGGATTGCGCGATTCGGAGCACCGATTCGGATTACCACTGACCAGGGAAGGCAGTTCGAGTCCACATTATTCACAGCTTTGACACAGATACTGGGAGTAAAAAAGATACATACCACAGCGTATCACCCCCAGGCAAATGGGATGATAGAAAGATGGCATAGATCCCTAAAAGCAGCATTAAGAGCGCGACTAAAAACAGCGAATTGGGTGAGAGAATTACCCACCGTATTAATGGGATTACGAGCAGCTATTAAAGAAGACTACGGGATCAGCCCGGCTGAATTACTGTACGGGACAACACTCAGGCTCCCAGGAGATTTTTTTGAAAAACAAACTACAAAAACGATACCAGAAACTGTGCAGCAAATGAGAGAGACATTCGAGGCGCACAGACCGCGAAGAGAACGAGAACACCACAATAACATTTTCGTACATCGGGATCTAAAGGAGGCGACGCACGTATTTGTGAGAGACGACACGGTGAAGAGACCACTGCAAAACCCGTATAGAGGGCCATATAAGGTTTTGAGGCGGCGAGATAAGACATTCGACATTGAACAGGACAGAGCCAAAGTTACCATCTCGATTGATCGTTTAAAACCCTGCTACGGCGTGGCAAGCAGTAACGAGAACGAGCAGGAGACAGACAAGGAGGAGCCCAGGTGGGCAGCGTCCGCGAACAACAACCAACAAGGACCACAGCAATACAAGACCAGATACGGAAGAACGGTTCGACCTCCCGGGCAGTGGCACACGACGACCTGTCGTCCTCCCAAAGGGGGGAATGATGTAGCGACGCTACAAACCCAACTATAAAGTTTATTTTTATTTTGATTTAATGGCTGGCTGAGAACGAGCCCAGCAATATTATTTCGTTCTATTAAAAAGTGGATACATTCAAATTTTAAAAACAAATTTTCGAACTGTCATTCTGTACCTTAACAAGAGACGATTCAACTGAAAGAAATTACGCTCGCGTTATCACGTATTATTGTACATTTTTGTAAAGAGAAAAAATATATTTTACACAACAGTTTATCGCGGTTTTTTTACTATCACGTTCTTCGACACACGAAAGAGACGCGAAACATGTTTACTGTAGCGGCATAGGCTATACGTTTATTACAAAGTTTTAATGCTGAATTTACCAGAATTGCCTTTCAGTAACAGTTTATATTATTACGAACTCTGAATAGGTTTTACTGACTGTTACTGTCCCAAACGACCAATCAAGCAGGAGGGAAAGTAAATAATAATAATAAAACTCTTTATTTGTGCAAAAGTTTCAACAAAGAAAAATCTTATATGTACCTTACAATATCCAACCGCCTTTGATATTTTATCGATGGTATTTGACATACCTTGGGTATTTTATCGATAATCACATTATAGAGATATGCATGTCCATACAAGCAAACTTAAAAGCCAAATATGTATATAATAAAAATACTAATTTAAACCCGGTATTAGGAAGTATGGAAAGGAGAGTAGAAGAAAAACGAGAAATAACTTATTACCTACATCTGAAAGAGGTAGTACTGTTTAAGCCGTTCTTTAAAAGATTCTACATAAGTTGATTCCCTTATACTACTCTACAAAGAAGAGGGAAAATGAGTATTTGCATCAGATAGGATTTTATAGAAGCATGCAGTAAACATTTAAATATTACGTAAGTGAGTGTAGGCCACCATATTCTGCTTAATATAGGTTTACTGGGGAGTCAATATAAATGTTTTATTAAATATTATTATAAATGTCACTAAATATCACTTAGTTATCACCGAAAGAATACTTGTCACGTTATCGAGAGTATTACTTGCAATTGTAGCATAGTCCAGTGTCATATGCCTTGATAATATTTTGCCTATTTAATATTTTTGCAGATTGTGAATATTGAGGTGAAGCAATTATTATTATTTTACTATTTGCTATTTTAAATTATTTTATTGTTTTAGTAACCATTCTAGTACATATTAGCTAAATAGTTCTTTTAAAACACACTTTTTTATATATGTTTTTACTTCTTGGCCATTAATAGAATATTTTTTATTCTATTAATGCGATGCGATGCAGCCTGGAGTGAAGTAGAAAACTGAACAACTAAGAGACCGAATGCACTATTTTCCTTGTTCATTTTTTATTTATTTCTTTGATAAGATATAGCTGTATTTTAGTGCTGACTTGAAATATTTATAAACAGGTTGAGTTTTTATTCTATCTAGATAGCTACTGTTTTTATTAAATTTTATTTTAGGCCAGCTTTCTTTGAGTATTCAGGCAATAGCTGTGAGTCTGGATTTGTTAGATTTATAATATTTAGAATTACAACTTTTCCAATCCAGATACAACAACCGGACTCCGTTAACTTCTCTAAACCGGTAAAATAGCGGCGAGGGAGGTGGAAAAAGGCGAAAAACAGCAATAAAGCGAGACCGCCGATAATTGTAAAAAGTCTCGCACATATATAACGTTCATTTGTCGTCCAACCGGCGTCATTATCGCACGGCCAAGATGGAAAAAGTTTTTCAATAACAATAACTCAAGGAAATCCGGCCGCGGTGACCCCTCTAAATTTGAAGGCGGCCGCGGGCTTAGCGGAAGCCGCAGGTTTAAATGGGAAGAAATTCGCTCCTCGTGTGCGGACACGGGGACACCCAGGGACACCCGGTGACAACTCACTTCAACTTTCTAAGATAAAATGGGAACAATGGAGAGTCTGAAAAGGAAAAGGAAATTAGTCATGTTTATTTATATTTCTCTGATTCTGTTACCCCAAGTTGGACACTAGTTAGACGGTTTTCTGAACTTTCCCTGAGAGCAAAATAAACAACATTCTATTTGAGATTCTATTTGTGTTAATGAATTCTTTAGATAGTCAATATCTTTTTTACTATAACAACTTAAAACAGTAAATAATTGATTCATCTGTGTATCACCAAAAATATTATCAAGTCAAACATTTGTAGTGACACATGGTGATACACAATTATTATTGTTATTTATTCCGTAGCCGGCGATTGGGGAGGGGTCGCCTTCGTAGCAAATACGCTGCTGTCGGTGCCGGTGGATACTCCATTCACGATTCGCTTCCATTCTTGACGATTTTTGGCGATGTCTCGAGCATCGATAGCCGATAATTGTTGTTTCTTTAAGTCATCCTTGATATTCTTTAGCCAGATTTTCTTTGGTGCCGAACGCTGAATTCTCTATTCTGTCGGACGGTCTCGCCAAAAAAGTTTACGTGGCAAACGATTATCGTCCATTCGGTAAACATGGCGGAACCATCGCAGTCGACGTTTTTATATTTCTTCTTCGATCGTTGTTAGTTAATCGCATCCTTCTCTCTTTCTCTATCTTTCGAATTCGGTCGCGGAGTGAGAAACCGAGAATCTGCCTCAAGCATCGCATTTGGATAGCTTCGAATTTGTTGAGGTCCAATTGTAGTAACGTAAAGAAGAATGGGAAGGACCGACGTTCGGTATGAATGTTGACCATCGACGATGTCAATGTCATTGTTCATCAACAATGATGAACAATACATCAATAATCTCAACAGACATTTTTAATTCTTAGATTCGATTGACGCTATATCACCGGCAAATTTGTCTAATTGTAGTTTATTTTCTTAATATGCAAATAATTAATGTATTAAAATAATGTCTTTCACAGTTGCGAAAATCAATTCACACGAACAAGCCCCTTTCTAGCGTAGCTAACATCAGATTTACGGGTATATAAGCGCGTTCATTTAGCTTATTACTGACTCTCGTTTGGCAATATCAATGGTAAGCCATCTCTATTCTATTACGGATTCGATCCAAGGCCTTCGATTTCGTCGATCACCTTATTTTGCTCAGAAGCTCGAGCACTACGGGATTAGAGATAAAGTTCTAAGCCTCATACAATCCTACCTACATGGACGGACGCAAGTCAATAAAGTCCAAAACAGCTTGAGCGATCCCCAAAAAAATACAAAAGGGGAACCGTAAGGTTCCATTCTGGGACCCTTTCTTTTTCTTGTATACATCAATAATATACCAGATTGCATGTTATCTGATAACGATGAAATTGTACTATACGCAGATAATACCTTACTAATTTTCAGCGATGCAAATCATGAACAACTAGTTAAGCGAATTGATGTTATTATGCTAAAACTTGGTACTTGGTTCCAATTGAATCAATTGTCTCTTAATTAATGCATCTAAATCAAACTCCATAAATTTCTCTCTTCGGTCGTCCCAAAATAATATCTTCAGTTTTAGCTATGGTGTTAAAGTATTAGAAAATGTTGATCATACGAAATTTCTAGGCATCCATATTGATTCCAATCTGCCCGGTATTGCTAGCATATTGATAGCATTCTACCCAAATATTGATAGCAATTACTCCGGTCTCTCGTAGCCAATAGAGAGACAGAAGTAATCTGGTCGCAATTGGAAGTAAGGGCGTGAGTGTAAGCCCGCTGGGTAACACACCTAGTTATCTCGCGGTTAAGGCGTTGACCTCTTACGGGCATGTGGCGGTGGACTGTTTTGTCCAAGTCTTTTGCGTTCACTTAACGGGAGATAGAACGACTAATCGTTAAAACTTCCTGAGGTGAAGGGTTCACCCGTTGTAGTTGACAACTCTATTTGATAACAATCTGCAATGGTGAACTTACCTAGAAGCACTGAGCAAAACGTAGTAGCGCCACATTTGTCATTAAAAAAATCATATTGTTATGTGGCTTTGAAGCTTCCAAATCTGTCTACTTTGCCTATTTTCATTCCATATTAAGTTATGGCCTCATATTCTGGGGAATGGCGGCAAATGTAAGGATCTTTCGCCTACAAAAACGAGCGATTATAAATCTGTTCTCAATATCTTCGCGAACATATAACAAGCAGTACTTAATCAAATCTGGCATCATGACTTTGTACGCCGCGTATATATACCAAAAATCATGTATACGAGAAAAAATATCGAGACTACTTCAACTAACTCAAATATTCATTCGCATAATACGCGAAATAAAGAGGACTTGCGTCATTTTAAGGTGCGACTGAGTAAGATATTTCACTTTTATGACATTACGCGGTTGTTTGACATGTAAAACCAATTTTATTTTTTGTAAAGTTTTTAATGCCCGATGTTTCGGCGATGTTGCATCCGCCATTTTTTAGGGTAGGTATACTGTACATAGGCGGTTGCAATATCAGATGCTATATATTTACTTTACGCGTTAAATTCGTTTTTATCTTATTTTTATTATAGCCGCATATCATACAAGAATTAAACTTTCGCCGACTCATGACAAGGCAAATATTTTTTTTATAACTCCAAAGCTTTCCATAAATCTCTTCAGAATATAATTAGGTCTAGCTATTAAAATGAGTCTGTGTTGGTTAAAATTAGCTAAACATAAAAGCACAATTTTAATGGCTAAAAACGCCCATAAATTAATTTAGCTACGTCGTGGCGGACAGTTTCAAAGTAACTGAAAGTAAGAAATAAAAAAATGGGATGTTCATCGGCACAAAGGCGTTCGGCGCGCTGAAAGCCGAAACGCCGTAGGCCGCCCGCTGTGCTGTCCGCCTTTCCACCTGGCTGGGGTATTTTGTAACGAATTTTGACGATCCTACCATTCTCACGATGAAATCATAGCCTTAGCAGTAGCATTGATTATAAAGGGTGAGTTTTAATTAACCGGCATCCTTGAAGGTGATGAATCAGTACGAGCATATAAATTGAGCTTTGTGATTGAACAATGAATGATTGAACAATGTGAGATTGAACAATGCACAGAGGGGTAATTTAGCGATCTATGCGGCCAAAAGTCAATTTGACGAAATGCATATCCCATAAAAAAAAGACTACCCGAGTTAGGGTACAGGTTCTGAGGACATTAGTTGACCGTTTCCGCTATCATTAGGGGCGCGCCGTGCTCACACTTATTCGGAATTCGATCGTCCCATTCGGTGTATGTGTCTGTTCTCGGCGCGGCGCGGCAAGCTTGTGAAATCACCACTTTAAAAGTGAATATTTATTATTCTACCATTAACTCGGAAGTGACTACGATGGATACTGATATAACAGGTAATAAAACACTAATTAAATATTGTTTTTACTATTATAATGTGTAAATGTAGGGTTTTGAAAGTAACACGTTAATTATTCTCTTTTTTACAAGTTTTGTTCTTTATGAATAGTTTTGTTATACTAAAGTTTAAAGTCTATATTAGCTCATAATTCAAAAAGTAGCCGCGGAAAACCGCAGATAGGTACTATTTCAGTACTTTGAACTCTTCTAGCAAAAAAATAATAATTTTACTTTTAAGCATTCACATGGCGTGTCTCATTGTTTTAGGTTCTCAAAGTTTATTTATTTATTTTATTTATTTATTTATTTCCGTAATTCAAGTTACAAATTACAAAGAAAATCCTTATTCTAACAAAAAAACAGTTTATAATAAGTGTATATATTATACCTAGCTTAGAAAGGAAATTCATCTTGTGACATAACGGTTTACCACCTCACTAGGTATGAACCTGTGTTGAGGTGGTACTAACATCGATGAATTCTTTTGAGACGAGAGGGCAAATCTTATCTAATACTTAAGTACAATTTAAAATTTAAAGTTAAATTTAAAAACATCAATAAAATTATAAACTAAATTAAAATTTATGACAATCTACTAAGTTATATGGAATAATAATTATTTTTTATATATTAGATATAAACACATATAAATATGATATATACCATATATAGATATATATTATCATAATATATATTATATATTATATAACATATATATACTAATATTATTATAATATATTATATAACATATATATATATATATATATATATATATATATATATATATATATATATATATATATATATATATATATATATATATATATATATATATATATATATATATATATATATATATATATATATATATATATATATATATATATATATATATATATATATATATATATATATATATATATTAAAATTAGTAAAAGCTACTTGAACAGCAGCGAAGGAAATCCCAGCTTGGATTGGGAAACGCTTATGTTTGAATGAGATATACTTACGGATGTGCACGACTTTCGATTGTGCATGTTAGTTTATGGGTCCCTTTACCGTCGACGAACGATCACTCATCATCCATATATCTCAAAAATCGAGCTTTTCCTTTTGCAACACAAAATGCCTCCAATTGAGGCGAATTAAAGCGAAAAAACTAAAATAAAACACTTTGATCACATCGGCAAAGGCCGTTCATAAATGGAGGATGACGTTTCGAAATAATTCAAAATTTCGAACGTTTCCAACATTTAAAATATGACATTATTAGGCTGCGTTAGTTATCAACGAGCCATTAAATAAAAATATAAAACCTCCAATGCACAATGAAATGAAAGAAGATACTTCGATCTTAATTTCTGGCAGAGAAGTTTATACTAAAGACTATATAATAATATCAAAATAAGGTAAACTTGTATAAAATTGTATAACATTAGCAAATGTATAAAGGCCTTTGCCGATGTGATCAAAGTGTTTTATTTTAGTTTTTTCGCTTTAATTCGCCTCAATTGGAGGCATTTTGTGTTGCAAAAGGAAAAGCTCGATTTTTGAGATATATGGATGATGAGTGATCGTTCGTCGACGGTAAAGGGACCCATAAACTAACATGCACAATCGAAAGTCGTGCACATCCGTAAGTATATCTCATTCAAACATAAGCGTTTCCCAATCCAAGCTGGGATTTCCTTCGCTGCTGTTCAAGTAGCTTTTACTAATTTTATTTTACTGCGAATCATCATCCTATGAACGGATTATTTACAAAACCTTATCAAATATAAAAATATTATACAGTTTTTCTACCATGTTTCTTTATACATTTGCTAATGTTATACAATTTTATACAAGTTTACCTTATTTTGATATTATTATATAGTCTTTAGTATAAACTTCTCTGCCAGAAATTAAGATCGAAGTATCTTCTTTCATTTCATTGTGCATTGGAGGTTTTATATTTTTATTTCGATTTAATGGCTCGTTGATAACTAACGCAGCCTAATAATGTCATATTTTAAATGTTGGAAACGTTCGAAATTTTGAATTATTTCGAAACGTCATCCTCCATTTATGAACGGCCTTTGCCGATGTGATCAAAGTGTTTTATTTTAGTTTTTTCGCTTTAATTCGCCTCAATTGGAGGCATTTTGTGTTGCAAAAGGAAAAGCTCGATTTTTGAGATATATGGATGATGAGTGATCGTTCGTCGACGGTAAAGGGACCCATAAACTAACATGCACAATCGAAAGTCGTGCACATCCGTAAGTATATCTCATTCAAACATAAGCGTTTCCCAATCCAAGCTGGGATTTCCTTCGCTGCTGTTCAAGTAGCTTTTACTAATTTTATTTTACTGCGAATCATCATCCTATGAACGGATTATTTACAAAACCTTATCATTATATATATATATATATATATATATATATATATATATATATATATATATATATATATATATATATATATATATATATATATATATATATATATATATATATATATATATATATATATATACTAATATTATATATAAATTCATATATATAATATGATAGTAGGTATATAAAATAGAGTTATAATATATAAAATATAAATAAATTTATATCACGATCACACCTGAGACCTTAATAATTTTTCACAGTCTTCCCTAGATTTATTTAAAAGCCAAGTTGCCACCACTCTTCTAAGTACCTCGGGAGTAAGAGTTGTGACTTCCAAGCACTTATTCAACAGCATGCAAAATTCTAATTTCGTGAAAGAGCAACTTTTGATTCCTGAGAAGTATTCGGAAGATCAAATTAACACCTTAAAATGCAATATTTCATGTTTTTCAACACAAGGTGGTCTAAAGGACATAAGAAAATAGCCGTATTTCTAAAATACATTAAAAATGGCTTGAAGGAACTGTTAAATTCCCGTGGTTACACAAAATCGGCCAGGACGACCACGGAAACTATTCAGAGACTCCTCTGAAAGGTCAAAGAGAACGAACACTGAGGATGTTCGATCAACCATCGAAAGCTATATGATTATTCATGCTGCTGAGGTTGACTTGAGAAAAACTGGTAAACAAGATGCTTCTGAAATTCTAAAAGAAATCACCAGTACGTGCAAAAAAAATTAAAAAGCGTTCATCAAATCAAAACAAGATGAAACTTGCTCTCTAACTCAAATGCAAGCATTAGCAATGCTAGTTGAAGCTGATTTATCAAGAAGTCAATATGATATTATCAGAAATACATTCTGCAAAGGCGCTACAGGCAACAGAAGTTCAATTAAGTGATAAAAGATTTTTAGTGCAACATATTTTCATAATGACAATGGTGGACGGCAAAATTTGCAATGCTGCCACTGGAACTAAGTCTACAAGCCGATGTTACATAGGTGGCGCTACCTCCAAAGAATTTAACCAATTAGGCTACTGAATTTGAACTTTCAATTCTACATGCCAGAATTAGACTTTCTGAAAGTATTCTTCACTTATCATATACATTGCCAATGAAAAATACAGAGAAACGAAAACTGATACGGAAAAATATGGAAAAACAGAGAAAATTACAAATCCGGGACAGATTTCAAAAACAAACTGGTTTGTTAGTGGATTTACCAAAAGCAAATTTTGGAAATACCAACGACGGAAACACGAGCAAAAGATTTTTCGAAGATCCTAAAATAGCTGCCGATATAACAGGCATAAGTTAGGATCTAATATATAGAATTAAGGTCATACTAAACACAATATCGAGCGGACATATGATTGACCCAGAGAAATACGAAAAGTACGCTCTGGATGTCGACGAAAGGTACGCCTTACAAAGTAAGATCAGGCGACCTAATCACTATGCTATTTCTATAATGAATTAATAATTATAATTAATGTTTGTATAATGAATTAAAAATAAAATAAAATGAAATGCAAATGATAAAATAAAATGAACGACAGAAATGACTACTTGTTGGTCTTTAAAGGATGAGGGAAAATTAAACCAGGATAAAAGAGTAGCTGAGAGATCTACGTATGATAAGATCATCGACGATTTTGACAGAAAAAATGCCTTTAATATGGCAGTATCGGTTTGCCGACAACAGTCTCAGTAGTGGTTGTATTTTTGATTATCTATATATTGGTGGTTACGGGATCACTCATTGCAAATTCTATGGACTGCTGATTTCAAATTATTCAGAATTTTGGGATTAAAAAAATGCCGTTCTGGAGATGAAAACATTGCCCGCAATACTTTTCAACTATCCCGATCGGTCTTCGATTTCATAGAGCGATCGGGTTTCAACATTGCATCGTAGACCACTTTCTTTCTCGATTTCTTTGCGAAACGAGTCGCCTGAAAGCGTTCGGCTCGATGGCAAATTACACGCCCCACCCTCTTTGCTGAAAGTAACCGTTTCGCTTTTCCCAACTCCCCCTGTACGCAGTGGCAGACTTTGAACGTATTAAGCGGTCGGACACAGGCGCGGGAGGTCGGGTCCGCACAAAGGGTTTTTTCGTGCCCGGCACGTGCGAGACTAACCGCTCTTTCACACCAACCCACTCACATGCATCTGAAACATTTCCCTAAGCAATGCGACCGGCAACCGTTGTACAAGGCGTATATTGATATTCCTTTTTTATATTAAAAAAACACTGCGTAAGTAGTATCGCTACACTACCGTAAGTTTAGCGTGAAAACGTATCTCGTGGAGCTTAGCTTTTCATTTAAATTGAAAACAATCTACTGATATAGTTACGGCACCCCAACAGAGGCCTTCCTTCAAACAGCAAGAGTAGTAAGCCACCAGTAAGCCAGTGGTGTTTCGGAAATTTATTTATTTTATTTCTTTATTTATAGTAATGTACATAATATGCAACAAGCGTAACAAATCATACTTAATATCTAAACTTTTAATAAAACCCACAGAAAGTTGTGTCACGCTTATAGTGAAGATCGGTCCCATGTCGCCCAACTAAGTAAACGCTTGTTCTAGGGCAAACATATTAAACAAATACTAGTTTAAAAAAGAAAACATATTCAAATATTTTTCCTTTTCAGTTTCGGAAATATTTCTAACTGCTCCCACAACACTTGTCACAGTTGGCAACTACAACGGGCGAACCCGTCACCCCAGGCTGGTATACCGATATGTGATCATTCTTTCAGCCGTGGAATGAGCGTAGAAGACTTACAAATCTTCGAAGACAATGCAAATCTTCTGTCTAGATAAGACAACATGCCCGACAGAGGTCAACGCCTTACGGCAAGGCACTGAGAAAGGTACACAGCGGGCAGCCTCGCCCCCTGTCTGCCAGTTTTGAAAGGTTATCTCCGTCTGGTATTAACCATCAAGATACCTCCCTCCTCCTGACTGGTTACAGGACCGAAGTCGGTTACGCAGCCTCTACCTGTTGTATTTCTGCGGTAATTCAATTGGAATTTATCGCGAACCTAGGCGTCCTTTGCCCGTAATACCACTCGGGATCGTGTGGCCGATAGGTAGTTTCACGAATGGCATGACAACAGGTCAACATCCACCCCCGCTGTTTATGAGATATTTCCATAGTCGCCAGACTCCTTCAGCAATTAATCAGAGTGCACAACCGATTGGCGTCGCCGAACCGTGCGCAAATCGTTCAGTAGTGCCGGGAGGCAATCCCCCAGGAGAATCCGATCCACCAGCCGTGAGGCTAGAAACGCGAGTATTACCCGGGTTAGCCTTTCACACACAGCCTTCATCTGAAATCACAATGGATCTGTTGGCCCAAGCTGCACGAGACCGTTCGCTACCAAACTGGTCACAAATAGAGTTGTCCACTACAACGGGCGAACCAGTCACCTTAGGAAGTTTTAACGATTAATCGTTCTATCTCCCGTGAAGCGAACGCAGAAGACTTGTACAAAATAGTCCACCGTCAAGCTCCGTCACATACCCGTAAGAGGCCAACGTCTTATCCGCGAGATAACCAGGTATTTTACCAAACTGGTCGCAGCTAGTTCACATACGCGAGCCTTTACCACTACAGCCGGTGTCGCTCTTTGCCAGCTGTTCCCGTAATCGAATAGCCAGTTTAAAGGTAGATGGCATCAGGACAATATCTACCCCACTTCTTAAAAAAAGTGGCGTTTCTCGATTTCCACGATAAACCGCCACACGTAACACTGATATTGCGGAGCAAAACAAGCTGGCTTTGCGACCCAAGCTGTATGGAACATCAAAGGATCCCACGAAAAATAGACAATGGAGTCGATGCTTACAGAATTCGAGCGGCGATGCGGGTGCGAATGAATATAAAATGTTGTTTTTTCATGCGGAAAAAACAGCTTTATTCAAAGGGCCATATTGTATGACAGATCAATCTCTTGTGATGCTGGGCGGTTTGGTTGCATAGCAATATATACTTATGCACATATCGACACAAGACGTGGCTTTTTACAGGCAGGGGAATAATATATGAACAATTACACATCAGAAAATGTGAAGGCAATGAAAGCGCTTGGATTATATAATAACATAATATCTTCAACTGACTTCTCTGGCGCAGACACTGGGTCTAAAGGACTTAAGGTTACTGCTAGGATCTGAGAAATAAAATCTCTTCTAGATCCAAAAGACATTTAATATATTATATGATTTCGTTAAGTTTATTAATGTTAATTTAAACATAATTGATTAAGCGATGCCTTGAATGATCATTGCCGCGTTGTAGGCTTAGCGTATATGAAGACAATTTAAAATATGAAGAAAATTTAAATTGAAGCAAACGTCAGAGATGCTTAAATGGATAATGTATATATAGGTATAAAAAAATCGATGTGGTAATAAATGTGTGTCTTTATACAAATTTATGTTTTTTTATCCAATCTTGATGAAAATGTGTACAGGTATCCTTAAAAAGTAGTGTTTTTTTTTTCAAAAACTTACCCCACTACATTTTTAATACCCTTAAGATAAATTTTGTGCGGTAACTTTTCAGTTTTTCGCAAATATCTCGAAAACGATAAATAAATCAACCAAAGTGAAGTAACCCTTTCTGAAAGGCTATGGAATTTACTGTCGAATAACAGTATCCTAATTCCGATTAAGTTTTATACACATTTAGGAATGATAATTGAAACACAAATTACGTAAATCATAATCACAGCAACAGCTCTAGATTAGAAATTACCTCAACGCTGCGTCTTTTCTACGCGAATATTCCGAAAAGTGTGTAAAACAAGTGACTAAATGATTTATATAAATGTATGGAAAAAATATTGAACAGAAGACCAATGATAATTGGATATTTTGAATAACACATGCGGCGCTCTTTCAAACAATGGGAAACATAGATGCATTGTGGATTAATACTTTCAATTACATTCAAATAAAGAAGCAAAGATACATTGAACTGAAGACTAACTGGGGAACAGCAATTTCGTTGTCTTAGATCTATCACTTGTTTTTGACTAACATTTGGTGTGTAAATCCAAAAACAAAACACTTTCAATATTACTCATTTTTTGTCTATCTTGTCAACTTTTTAAGCTACATGATACTTTCTGTTTGTCTCAAAAGTCGCACTGAAGTAAGGTGTAGTAGAAAAAAGACGTGGTAGAAAATGATAACTGCAGTTTTGAAATCAGCATGCCTATTTAACTCTGAAATAGCTCAAAAATCGAACTCAACGGAAATCGTGTTACAAACTGTTAACCCCAGCCATTAAATATTTTGAAAAACACATGCAGCACTTTTCCAAACAATAATAAATATATTATTATTATTATTATTTATTCCGTAGCCGGCGATTGGGGAGGGGGTCGCCCTCGCAGCCAATACGCTGCTGTCGGTGCCGCTGGATCTCGTACTTTATTCACGATTCGCTTCCAGTTATTAGCCAGTTATTTGATGTTATTTAGCCAGGTTTTCTTCGGTGCCGATCGCTGAATTCTTCATTCTGTCGGACGGTCTCGCCAAAGAAGTTTAATTGATAAACATAATAAACATATGTAGAGACGTGTGGATTAACTATTTCAAATAGATTCAATATTTTATTAACACAAGAATATAGAAACGATTGACTTAAATATTTTTTCAAAAATCGTTTTCGCTTAAAATTTTGGATATCATACGTAATTTAGAGATACCTGGGTGTCATATTGCTTATATACACACAGGGTATATTTAATTTGGGAAATAATATATTTAATTGGGGATAATTTTCCCTATCGTGTAATACCTGAGTAAGTAAGTCGCTCTCTTTGATTGCAGAGGTGGCTTTTTAGGGAACATTGTAAGGACATAGTGGCGGGCGGCCAATTCAGGCTTTACAACGGCGAAAAGGTTCAAGGCTGATCGTGCATTTTGATAGTTACTAGATACCGCGATAAAAGAATTCAAAATCGGGATTTCACAGCCGCAGCGCAGCAATTTACTTCAACGATAGAGAAGTCTTTTAAAATATCTAGAGGCATTGATAGTTTTAATCCTGTATTTAAAAATATATATTGAAATTTAATCGAACCAATCAATTTAAATAAAGTGCCTGCCATCGCAATATCAATGAATTTTTGATCTCCCGATAAAACCTACTAATTAAGACATACGAAGTATCTCTTGTCGTCTTTGTAATTGCCTGTTAACACGTGCTAGCTCACGAAAATATGGTTATACCCTAGCTCAGGTGTTTACAAAGTGCGTACTGCGGCACCATTGAGAGATCAGGTGTACCGGGAGGCGCCCATGACACAGTAAATATATATTTACTGCTATTTATTTACAGCTATATATATTTACTGTGTCATGTAGAATAATCGACTCTACGTACAGTAATGAAGAATAATCTCTTCTAGTATGACTGAGTAAGGTTTGAAATAGCTTTCTATGTCAATATACTTTGTTTCAATAATAAATTTCCATTATGCATCGGAGGCCTTGGGAAGGTTCACTTTTAGAAAAAGATAAACTATATTTTAATTAAATTATATTTTAATTAAAATTAAAAACCCAAATTATGGCATTAAGGATTTTGACAATATAATATAATTGTGATTTTTTATTCTGACTATTGGCGATTGATTATTAAAATCATTACTAATTTGTCAACATTTGTCTTTTTTTAATACCATTTTTATTGCTATTATAATTTGTGAAATTATCAAATAATTCTGATTTATTACTGGCGCGCTATGCATAATAGAACGATTGCACGATAGTACATATGACAATTTGTAAAATTGTTTCCATATTGTAACCTAAAATATATGAGCTTGAATGTTCAACCATCTTTTATGAAAACTTATAAGGTAGTAATTTTGTTCAATTTTGTAATTCTGGTTTATATTCGTATCCGAGTGGTAATTTTGGTTAATTTTGACTACCAAGTGTAGGAATTTCTAACAATGAGTATGATACGACCAAATCTGGTTCTGAAACAATTATCCGTTGAGTATGATACGACCAGATCTGGTTCCGCGTTTTTTTCACTTCTTTGACGTTCTCATATTTATTCATAATTATCTAATTGTTTTACAAAATGACATTTCAATATTCTATATTCGAAATTTCAATGCAATCATTGTGCAGTTGTTCTTTTAATGATTGGTGTGGTAGTTTCGTAGTTATAGTACTTTAAGGTCGATGTCGCCGAAAATCCTGCAAAAGAGACAAATGCATCCATGAAAATACCCATTTACTCCAAGGGTTAAGAGGCCGTGGCGGCCAAAAGCTACATGATGCATAATTTTGAAAAAAAAAATACAATTATACCGGATTTTAAAAACCCGGTCCGTAAGCTATCATTTCGTTAAAACGAAAATGGTAAATTATTTCCATATTAATTGTAAATTATCTTTATTCTCTTCCTGTTTTCTAAAAAAATAAAAACGAGCAATATTTGTCATCAGTTTTTGATAAACCTATAGGTGATTCTCAATATTGATAAATACTGTACACCAGCGTATGGTCTATTTGCATAGTACCAAAACAGTTTTTGGAACTTCTATAAAAAAAATATAAGAAAAAAAAGTTTGAAATTACGTAATTTCCAGAAATGTTATGGCGAACATTATTTTTTTTTCTATTTATTAAAGATACTTTTGAGTGATATAAAAAATAACACAGTAATCTTAACTTATTTTTTTATTGCAATCTAATTTTAACTTTATAGAAAACTATTCATTTGATAATTTATTATATTATAATTGAAAAGCCAAATCGACTATATTAGACGACGCGCGAAGCCGAAATCGTCATTCGTAATTGGGGACTGCCAACGGTGGGACGTATTCCCTTGTCGACGCGGTATACCTATACATCTTTATGTATATATCGAAAGTGCGCGGGCGCGTGGCATTGCAAAAATACCTAAATGTTTAGTCGCGTCAACTCGGAAAAGAGCCTTAAGAGGCCGTACACGAAATTTTGCACATTTCGTGAATTTACGTAATTTTGCAGACGTGAATTTAAGGTTAAAATACTATATTTCTATAAGTTTTATTGCACAACATAAAAGATCATTTATAATATTGTCTAAGGAGTGAGATACTTTTTCGAAAATTATTATAGAATTTTGATTAATTGACCTTAAGCCGGCGACTGTTTGTGAATTTTTGCTGTAAGAGGTTTAGAATATAACATATTTACGAATCGTATTGACATTTAACGGTATGAAGAAATTACAATATATTGTTGTGAAAGTACTCTATATAATAAGTGAATCACTTTTTACTACTTTCAAATAAATTTGTTGATAAAAAAAATATTTAACTTTGTCAATTTTTTTAGAAAATGGGCGAAGAATTGCTTTTGATTTTGGCCTTTTAGAACTATCGTTCATAAAATAAAAACAACAGAAATAAACTTTAGTTCAATATCAATCCATTTCCTCAAAAAAAATGCAAAACATTAATTAAAATTGGCAATAAAGGCTTTTAAAACAATCTAATTCTGGCGTTATGATACTCGCCTATGATACGATTCACGCCTCAAGTCAGCTAGTCCCCGACGAGCGCTTCCAAAGGTGGACGTATCTCTTTGGCTCCGAAAATCCTACCTACCTATAGCTATATTATACCATTGGTTATAGAGGTATCACGGCCCACATCGATTTCGTACACGGCCTCTTAACAAGTAAAATAAAATAAACAATATAACTAATGTCAAAAACATGTTTTTCAGGAAAAAGTATTTTTTAAATTTCATTGTTTGCGGTAGATAACACCTGGATCACCACGGTTAACATTTTTTTTCTTTTTCCCACAAGGCATATACCTTTTTGTGGAACCCGCCTTGTTGCCTATTGGCACCATCTTCTAGGTGGGCATTTGTAGCATCACGCAGTCAAACACTCAGGCGGTCACCCATCTTAGTATTAACCGCGCCCGCCGCTACTTAACTTCGGTAACAACGAGGAGAACCGGTGTCAACGGGGCTACGGACGCTACATTTATGGGTTGATCTTGTATATAGAGAGATATAGTATCTACACGGGCGTATATAAGGGCGGGGTTTAGGGGGTCCGGACCCCCCCCCCCCCCCCCCTTAGCATACGACGAGAAAAATCGTGCAATTCGTACACTGTGTGTCCCACGTTCTGAATTTATTTCTAGCGCATTCAAGTGAGATACCATTGATACGAAACTGTATCGGAACTACAAAAAGTATAGTAAACTTTTTTCGACAGCCTCCACTTCGGGACGGCCTTATGAAGGAAATTGCAGATCAAGTCAAATCATCTCATTTAACGCTTATCTCTCTTTGTGAGACACGATGAACAGAAAAACAAGTGGCTGTTAAAAGATTTGCAGAAATGCTTCCCGTAATACGCGCAACACTTAAGGAGTTTCAAGATGATTCTGCTAATATGTTGCCACTCAAGCATAACAAATGCAAACAGCCAGTTTATCGTGTCGTTAGTTATACTAAGAAAAGTATTTTTATACACATTAAACCTAAACAAAGCAATGCAGAAGGTCAATGTCGATTTGACCAATATTTATAGTTATGTGAAAACGAAAAAAAACTATTCGAGCTAGCAAAGCAGATGAGTTCAAGCGACATAATTGTTCCAAGAACGACTGGAATGCAAACCCAGCGCAGCAATGCTCCAGGAGAAACTGCTGAAATATATTACCGTAGAAATGTATTTTACCCTTTCATTGAACTTGATGCACGCTTTGAGCCACATGAAGAGACAATCGAAGGGATTTAAATGATTCTGCCTGAAAAGACCAATGATGACTCTAAGATAAAAGAAAGCTAAAAAAATAGCGCTATTATTTTTGGGTCAAACTGAAGCGAATACTTTTCCAATTGAATATGAAATATGGCAGAATCATTAGAAATCTATTACGGAGAAACCATCCACCGCACTAGAAACTCTTGACCAGGGCGAGAATCAGTCCTTTTCTACAATAAAAATGTTGCTCACTATTTTGTCTACAATCCCAGTGTCCATAGCAACCCCAGAAAGGTGTTTTTTAACCTTAAAGAGGTTGAAAAACTACTTGAGAAATAGCACGGGAGATGAACGACTGACTGGGCTTGAATTGATGAGTGGTTATCGTGATATAGCGGTCCAACTGGATCCTAACGAAATTATAAATATATTGGCCATAAGGCGTAAAAGACTAAATGTTATACTTTAAATTTATTAAAGTCTTGCGTGAAAGCACATCCATACATCCTCACAAACGTTCACGTTTATAATATTAAGTAGAATATAATGTCATAAACAAATGTTCTACCGACTTTATTTACTTATTGTATTTAAAGGTAGGTACTTAATGTAACTATCATTTCTCAGCGATTAACTTGCGTGTATTTTAATGTTTATGCAATTTTTAAATAACTGAGATTGGAGTTTAGAATTTTGCTTTTTTCTGCGTGAAGTCCGGCCAATAACTAGTTTATCTTTGTACATTTTCGTACTCGCGGACCCCCCCCCCCCATGTGAAAGCTATAGCTACGCCCGTGAGTATTTGGAGCGCATTTGCTATATTTCATGTATGAAATTATGCATTGTCTGCGCGGTTATCTATTTCCATCACGATCTTATTAGCATTCAGAGATTCACTGACGGAGTGGCGAAAAGCGAGAGCGGTCGAAAAAATTAATTAGGGGAGCCCCGTAGCGGCGCGGTTGAAAAAACGTCATTTGCAGTTAAG
Source organism: Micropterix aruncella (assembly GCA_944548615.1). Classification (NCBI taxonomy): domain Eukaryota; kingdom Metazoa; phylum Arthropoda; class Insecta; order Lepidoptera; family Micropterigidae; genus Micropterix; species Micropterix aruncella. Next base: position 15,273,859 of record OX155965.1, read on the forward strand.
GCCCCGGGGGAGATTCTGGTCGTTTATTTGCATAGCGAAATGTAGCGGCGAGCATTAGTAAAGATGCCGCGCCGTGACAGCTAATGACTGGGGCTATTAAAGGGAATGTCCCCCGTCACTTTTATTACCGCGCGAAGACCCCGAGCGAAACAATGGACGCCGAATCAGATGGGATTTCGGCCGTGTTTCGCCAACCGTGGCGCTGCATTTTCTGACGTCGAAAGCCTTCGAGATTTCGAGAGAAAGGGGAAAATAATTCATTTCATTTAATTAAATTAAATTTTATCGACGTTAAAAACTAATTGTATTACAGCCGCTATGTTGATGCGTATGGACGAAGTATATAGAATAGAATAGAATAACTTTATATTGCTACAAAAACATTACTTATTAAAAATTGACAATGTAAGCACACATAGCATACTTATGGCTATAGCGATATATTACAAACTATCTAACCATATTATAAACTAATTCTTAATTGTCACCGTACAATACACACGGTAGTCCCAGTCCACCCTAGAACGGGCTAGTCCCAGTTGAGTGACAGAATCAAATAAGCATAGAGTTAAGGTTTTGCCATTCCGTTTCTGTTATTTCTGTGAGAAAAATTAATGTTTAAAGGTAATAATTTCGTAAATAAATAAATGAAAAATAAAAATAAAGTTTAATTAAAAATAAACTAATAATAATATATGTCAATAACTTATGCTAAGGTTACAATATACCATTTTTTACTATTTTTGCCCAAGGAAGGATAAAGGGGAGGATAGTATGGGAATAGTGGCTGTGTGACAATAAAGTTCCTTCAACAACTTTTTGAATGTGAGCAACAAAGTTGCATGACTGACAGAGTGTGGGATCTAATTCCAAACGAGCAGAATAGACCAAAAAATATTGCATGTGTACACACTTCTGTATAGAAGTGATGTAACATAATAGCGAGTGTGTCATCTCATTATTACAATATCATATCATTAGTTCGATGAGGGATGTCCTTAATATGATATTTAAATATTTTATAAATATAATATATGTATAGTATATGTGGGATATCTGGTATGATATAAATATAGAATAATTGGTATATATGGTATACATATTATATATATAAAAAAACATATTGTCGTATGCACAAAACATTGTGTTAAATGACGAAAATTACAACACTGTTTTCATAATTAAAAAAACGGATCGAGGAATCAAAATATATTTCCAATTTAATTAAAACTGGTATAAAGATGGCGAATACGAATATGAACCTAATGGGATTGAGGGAGTGTTATCCTGGCTCGATCTGTGTGAAATATTATGACTTCGTTATGTGAATATCTGATATGTAAATATCTATATTGACGTATTTCTTTATCTGGTTGTACCTGCGTATGTCAAAAGTATCCCTAAAGCATATATTTTGTAAGCGTCCGACTTTATGTAGAATTCATGAGTATCTAAGTAACAAGCGTCGGTATAGTCCAAGATGGACAATAACAGGGATTACACAAGAGATTGTTTCACTCCAGCTGGTAGGAATTTCTGTAACCGTCGGAAGCTATTAAATCCGTGAAAGAGACATTCACTAGTTTCATTGGCTTACTTGCCATGAAGCCCTCGTAGTGTATAATAATAATTATAGTTATTTTATATTAACTTATAAACGGAAAACTATATTTACACAAGAATTTTACACTATATGTCGGGCATTCATGATACCCAACCCTTACACTAACGCTCACACTCACACTCCACACTCACACACTCAACATACTGACACACACCCCCAAACACAACCCTTCTATGTAGGTAATACTTAATTTTTAGGCATTTTAATTTTATTAAGTAGTTGTCCACGTAATTAACGTAATGTCTACATTTTTTTTAAAATCCGTAACCGGTTTTATTATTTTCATTTAACTATGTTTTTTCCTTTAATTATTCACTGTAATACTGTGTGATTTCTAAAATAACGAATTGAATTTCGCAGAAATTCCTTTTTACTACATTTATGCAGAGGATTAATTAATTTTATTCCAGCGTGCATAAAGTAGAGGGTGCTTCCGGCTACCGAGAAAAAAAGGAAAATTTACTCAAGTCAAGGCAGGGTTAAGAGTGGAGTTGGCGCAAAACAACGGTAAAGGTTGCCCGAGCAAAGGAAGCGGTTTGTCGGGATCTAAAAGGCCCACGTCCTCGAGAGCGCCTTAGTGGGTTACTATTTATTTTTTATTTGCGGAAGCCGCCCGGGCGCAGCATAATCTTCTGTATTTATTTCTACCTTTTGCCATTATCGTAACAAACTCTCCTCTTTTGTTTTGATGTTACGATACCGCCGAGGAACGTGACCGCCTTGGTTAGGTACTGTAAGTTTTTTCCTGAAATACACAGGCGTCTTCAGTAATGTTGCGATTTTGGCAGTTTGGGAAGTGAGTTTTAGGTAAACGATCACTTTGATTGCGTACTCCCGTTTGAAATATATGACAATAGGTATAAATATATCATATGAAATATGTAAGTGACAGTAGTAGTTTTTCGTAGCCCTAAATTATTATTCTACTGACAAATATATAATTCAATTCAATGCAATTTAATTCAATTCATTTTATTGTGATTGTGTTGTAGTAAAATGGAATTTTACAATTTATACAGTGCCCAGAACCTGACTTTTAGGCGTACACTATTTATTTTGTATATAGTCTAAGATGATATATAGTATATCACTATTTATTATTCACTATTTATTCTATACACTATTTAACATAGACATTCAACAATATTTTTTAAAAAAATACGCATATTATAATAATAGTACAAAATGAGTTAAATTATGTATAAAAATTTTAATTAGGTCGGTATAGCAAATATTTTGCTAATGTAATTAAAATTTAACGGGAAAATAAACAAGATTATATATTAATATTTTATTAGTAAATAAATTATATTATTAGCTAGCGCAGAATACAATTTTGTTTCACAATAACTTAAAAGAAATAATAGTCAATAATTAAAAGAATCGATAATAAATTGTCATAATACAACAAAAAAAACACGGTAGATAAAACAAAAAAATTAGGGGTTCTATCAAATTACTAACTTTGGATATGATAAGCTCCCTATACTATATATACTATAGATATATCTATCTATATATATATATATATATATATATATATATATATATATATATATATATATATATATATATATATATATATATATATATATATATATATATATATATATATATATATATATATATATATATATATACTATATATATATATATATATCTATAATATGTATCAATGCCCTATATTATCTATTTTACTATCAAAATTACAGATACTATAAACTTATCAATACAGCTAATATTGCAGATAAATATCAAATTCCACGCTTACACCATCGCGAAATATGCCAGGATAACATAGTCTTTGCATTCATGAATTTACTAAACAGCCATAATAGCCATTCTGCAATACCGCAGTGACTATAGACGTCTCAGTACATATGTTTGCGACTATATGTAGACGAGAGACGTTGAGAAGTCTATCATCGTCAAGAGAGAGGCGATGAGGCTGGATGGATTCTTCGCGTGTCGGTGCTGCTTCCAATATGCCGTGTCGATTGCACCTCAAATTTTTATCTTCGAGTGGATGCTCGGTTGCCTTCTGGCTCAGATACTACTTTGACAAATACCACTTCCTTAATTCTATTTTGATTATATTTGGACGACACAACGTTTGAGGGCCGCGATTTCCTTCCGGTTTTCGGTTATATTTTTATCGTGATTCACTGGATGTTCTTCCAGATTTCGAACTCGAGGGCTAAGCCCTCTTGTCCACAAACGTTTTTTTCGCCCTCTTGATCCAAGGTTTTTTCGCCGTATCGTCAGTGGAGTTTGGATCACTATGAAAGCTTGTCCACGGTCTGAGGAAACACGGCGAGACGTGTTTATTTACGACGAAAATTGTATCAGCGTTGTATGGCAATGTATGAGAGCGTGTCCATAAACCCGGACGTTTTCACGGCGGACAATTATTGCGTCACCTTTAAGTTGTTTATAAAAATATATGTACCTACCTAACGCGTCGTACGGCGAAAAAACCGTGCAGTGGACAAAAGGTCACGTTTTCTTCTACGGTGCGGCTAACAAGCCGTACGTTGAATGAAAACGTGCCGTGGCTAAAAAAGCGTGAGCCCTCTTGTCCACACACGTTTTTTCGCCATGAAAGATGTTACAATTATTTAGACCTTGATGTTATTTATATAATAAAGCGCGGCTAACGCGTCGTACAGTGAAAAACCCGTGTCGTAAACAAAAACTCACGTCTTTTCCACGGTTAAAAAATTGAGCCGTGAACTGTAACTTCTACACGACCAATGGTTTTTTAATCCACGCAGTTCAGCTCCTTCGCCTGGTCCGCACTTAAAATAGACTAATCCACACTTCTTGTTACACTGTAGAAATTATCTATTTATTCTATTAATGTCGAAGCAACATTAGACCTCTCAACAAATTCGCAATTAAATGCGATATAGGATATATCCATATCAGATTCCAACCGCGCATCATCCATACTATGAATTATGTATACAGTATATATATATAGGTATATATACAGGTTGAGTGAGCTGAATGGGGTGAAAGTTAATTGCGCGAATCTGTGTCAAGGAAAATAAGCCTGCGAGTGAGTGAATCTAATTGAACACCAAACAGTCGAAGCCTTTGATGATCCGCCTCGAGTGAGCGTATTCATTAGCCGAGAACAAACAGTTCGTGAGCGCCCGTGTTAGGGCGGGTGCCTGCCAAACGGCTTCGGGCGGCCCGCCCTTCGACCAAATCTTGAAGCTGAAAAAGTCCAACAATCTATATGGTATTCACTAAGTCGATAGACCACCAAAGATGATTGCAGGTTTTTCTTTGTTCAAATGGCAGTTCTAACCTCGCCTTCGAAGTATTGGTCGTGTTTGCAAATGCACTTGCGGGCAGCTAAATTTACGCATTAGCTTTGCATTTTGTTTTTATTGTCACGCTGTTTATATAAAATACGAAATCGTCTAACTTATATACAGGGGAAATTCTTAAGCATGAGAAAGCCAAGTAGACATCGCTACTTTTGGTTGAAAACTTGCGACTGTGGTACGGAATAACATCGAAGAATTATTCCGTGCTGCGACCGACAAAGCAAGGAGTGCCCTCGTGATAACCGATCACAGCCGATTCCATTTGGATTCAGCTATGCAATTTTTTTAAATTTTATTCAGCAGCAATATGCATTCCACCGCTAACGATATCTGCCTTTTTTTGCTATAGTCTGCTATTTCAACTATACTGGGTATTCAAAACGTCACAATCGGATCCAGATGAATGAAACAGTAATTTATTAATCACAGTGGTTAACCCTTTCGTAATTAGGACGATTTTTTTATCTCCCTTTTGTCCACATATTATTAACAGACAAAAATTGTATATCGATTCCTAGAACCATAGCTCAATCCTCGATTAGCCACTTGATATCATAATAGTTTTCGCCGGTTGAACTGATGATTGTTCGTCAGAATCACCGTCAATATATCGTCAGAATTTTTATGACGAGACTACACTATAAAGAACACTCTATAAGCAAAGAGTTAAGAACCTGTACGAACCTGAACCTGTAAGAACCTCTACATCAACTCATGTATACTTTTGTCCACTATCTATATTAATGACATCTCAAATCTTAAGGTAAATTGTATAAATTAAGCAGAATAAAATATCAGAACTTAATGGATTTTTCCCTTTCGCCACCAAATTCAACTCAATTGCATAGTGGACATAACCCAATATTCAACTCCAAATGAGGCGCCACTGAAGCAAGTCAAATCCAAAGCTCCTTTTCATTCCTTTTTGCTTTGAATTCAAAGATTTTAGGCAAGATTTAAGACTGTGTGCCTTTGTAGGGCAGATTATTTTTCAGCCTCTCTCTGTTAATTAGCCGTATTGTAAGTGCGCGAGTCTTCGATTAGGTCAATAATAATTTGCCTTTTCAAGGCGAGTCTCTTTGCTTTTTGAGTAAATTCTACTAAAACAAGATTTAAAATGAAGTGGACCTTTAAGCTAAACTCAAAGACTTATTTAATTAATTAGTAGCCTTGCCAAAAAGAGGAAAATGAAAGTGGAATAAAGCTTTTTAATTTACATTTATTTAATGTTTGGATTTTAGTAATGTCTTACTGCTAATTAAATGAAAAGCTATAGAAATTAAACGGGTATTAATACATTGCGCATCCTGATGTATTAAAATAAACACATCACCATTTCAAATCATCATGTATTAAAAGAAAATCATCATAAAGTAAAACTGGGGTAGATACCCCAGTTTTTGAAAGAGCCTCATTATTTTAATACCAAATATATTGGGATAGATTATCCCCGTAATGTAATTAGTTTAATCATTTATATAGCTTTAGAATATGTCTTTGTTTACCTAACTATTACTGGTTTGGCAGAAATTAAGTTCTTGCGAGACCATTTTTTTGGGGATACTTATATGGATAGATGCCTCACTATGAAATCGCTCAGAAGGATAGATGTCTGTAATGGGGGATAGATGCTCTTTTAAATAATTACCAAGAATAAGTAATCACAATGTGAATAAGTAAGAATAAGTAATTTTCAGATACAGGTAATATGGCACACATAACCATAATTAAATTTAAGCATTCCTTTAACAAAAAATATAAAAATATATGTTTTTAATCGATAAGTTATTTAAAACTTTCATATAATGATCTCTATCGAAACAGTAATATTCCTGTAGTAATAATTAATCATTTTTTAAAAAAAATCAACATTCATATAAATCTCTAACAAAATAAATATTTCCAACTTCGTTTAACCTTAGTAATTATTTAAAAAAATAGAAAATCAACATAGGTATTTGAAGATACTATCCTTCTTCATTTAGGTCGAACTGGAAATAGCTTTGAGTTTTCCACATCTTGATCAATAGTTCATAAAAAGTGAACATGTTTAGTGCAGCCACTTCTGGCACATTATACACTGAAACCAATCAGATTTAGACTTCGTCTTATTGAAGATACCAAAGCATTCTATAGAAAAAATGTCTTCTGTATCATTAGTCTTTTCTTTATTATTTCTCTCTGTTTTCTTCACGGGTAGACCTTTTTTGCCGTTTTCAGCATAGGGTGAAGTGATCTTTGTTTTCACTGCTTGAACTATAAATAGCTTGTCTCTTACGTAATCATACAATAAGCAAAGTAGCCATGAATAAAACATTTTGGTACCCACACACATTACACTATCTATTAGTAAGTACCAAAATAGCCATGGCGTAATAAAAAAACACTTTAAATATACTTTGACAGGGCTTTTACAGTATAGAGCGATAGAAGCCCCTAAAAGCATTTATCTTTTGAAAACTTGGGGTGATCGAAAACCTATCCTTTACACTAGGGATAGATGCCCCTTTGTATTTTAAGTAAAATAAATGCAAAAAATCAGTGATTGACTTCTAAATGTGATCTCAATGAACCAAAGTATTACCACAATTAAAATAAAATGTAATCCCTTACTACTTATAAAGATATTGAGTAGTGAATACTTATGTTTGAAATTTTGAAGCGTTGGTCGCGTCCGCTGCGAATATATTCCGACACACAAGCGAGAAGCGTCCACCCCGCACAACAGCTTGCGTGTCACTGAAGTAGGGGGCGCATGTGGCGCGTATTTAAGTAACGCACTTGCTGTTTTGTCTTTTGGTAATTGGGTTTCTAAAAACGAGGTATCTATCTCATCCTTACACGATTCTATATTTGTAAGATTACTTTCACAAAATTTACAAAATATAATATTTTATAATAACTGTCCGCACGTGATTATGAATTCAGCAATTTATTTAAAAAACATAGACATATTTGAGAATTTGATTAATTGTTTTATATATCTTCTTCATCTCCTTCAAGTTTATGTTGGATATAGGCAACCACGATTTCGATCACATTTCATTATACCATTGATGAAAAGTAATTCAGATGTTTGACGTTGAATCCTAGGAAGTATCGTGCGATTTGCGTTACCTTCTGAAACCGCATCTATATGGTTAACCGTAAGTGTGGTACTAATGCCCCTTTCCAGTCTATCATTGATGGCCGAATTGTATGTTTTATTGACACGTAAAGTTTTGTAAAATCATATTTTGAAATTATAGATAATAACTATAATAATTAATTATAATAGCTTGTAAATGTACGTATTTATTTATGTGGTTAGTTTTAATTTACTTACTTATATTTTGAAATATAAATATCTTTATCTAAAAATATGTTAATTTCTTCATTACCACTGCTGTGAATTATAATCGTAATCACTTGATTAGTCGTTAGCTGTTAGATATTGCAGGTAAATAAATCTGCCTGTTATAGATATTTTTTCATTTTATGCACTTAAATAAAACAATTCAATTTAATTCACCTATATAACAGAGCCATTCACATTTAAACAAATCCCTAAATCATGTATTTTTTGATTTAAAAAATATTACAATATTTACACACCGCTATCTCGCGGTGGCATGCAACGATAGCCAGGTTGCAAACCGCCGCTAGCAGCGGTCGTACGTACTAGAAGCAGCTCAAGAACGCGCCGATAGGTGGTGCTGTGAATAAATATATTTTGCAACCACATAAATAAAAATTCGTTTGGGACACCCCAACGCTCCAACAAGCATACAAACCCCCTCCCCCCTCCCCCACGCTTAAATCCTTCCCCCTCCCTGCGCGCGCAAACAACCCCCACAACCCCCTTTCACCTCTCCAACCACCCCCCCTCACGGTAGTGATTGTGTCAAGTGTCATGTCATATTTTAGTATTTTGTAATATTTCCGTGTTAAAAAAATGGTTTTTTTTTCCAAAAAATATGTAGTATTTTCTTAAATACGGCGTTATTTAAACGCCTCGCTTGTATATGAGTTATTCCAACCGAAATTTGACACAACATGATTTCGGTCTAACAAGGCACTGTGTAACAAATTTCATATCTCTAACTGCAATATTTCGAGACTGAAATACGACTTGCGTGCCCTCTTGTGGACCGATTTCAATTACAATACTTTTACTTACAATTATTTTTTAACTCTTGCCATGACCGAATGATGCCTGCATGCCAAAATTCAGCTCAATCAGGTGAAGCTTTTAGGCGCTATCGTGGAGGAATACACACATTCAGACACACAGACAGACTTTAGTCTGGAAATAATCCTAATCTTCTCAGGGGGTGTCAACATCGATATTTCCGTCTTCATCTCGATTTTTTTCATCGCGTTCACAATACTTTCCCTAGTGCTGAAAAAGTAAAATTAAACAAGTTTTATCTTAAGTAAATTAATTACCTCTCCACTTAGCCTATACATCATTATCATCATCATTAATATCTCCCGTATCTAACCTCCTTCTCGTACCCCACGGCCGCCATAGAATCTGACATCCGAACAGGTTTTTCGAACCCTGATCAGCAGCATTCCACCGCAGGCAACGGATATCGAGAACCTGAAGCCTGGCCTATTGTCACTTTGTTTGGTTGGAGGTCACGGTGATTTCAAGAGCAACCTTATCGATATTGGACTCGTTGGTGATCCGTGGTGCATTTGTGGAACTGTTCGTCAGTCATATTCTGTGGACGCGTCCTGTTCTTTCGTCCGCCAGAACAAAACTTTTAAATGCATTTTAAAAGTTTAAAGGTCACAACGTCAGTGGGTCTTCTCTTTGGAATCCCGAGCTGATCGATGGAGTGGAATGCTTTGCGGCTTTCCGGGTTCGTGGCGAGTACTTATGTACTGGAGTCGTTTAAGCAGTAAATTTATTTGCATTTGTGAGCGATTTATTACTATGCATAAACAATATAGTGATGTGCTATTTATTTATAGGAAAACTTCCATGAGACGGGTCGAAATGATAGCCAGTCCAGCACGGTTATCCCATTAAATGAAACTACTTAAAATGCCTCCCAAGAATGGACTGTGGGTAATGTAAGAAGTTTAGCGCGGCCGTCGAGATACCATCCCTCTTGGGACATCGTCCGAGAGGGGTCGGAAGCGGGCGGGAAGGAGAAGAAGAGGGGGAGGAAGGAAATGGGAGGGGAGGAGATCTCTCGAATAAACGACGTTACCTCTGATGTCGTTTCGAGGTAAAAGAGGGAAAGTTTATCTATCGGCGGTTAAGGTTAACGTTACACGCATAACAATATACTAACGGCTGGCCGCGTCCGCCCTAGAGACCGGACTATTCTGCCGTGGGCGACTAGGCTACGCGAATAATGGAAACCGTTATGGTGGGCGTTTAAAATAATGAGGCTATACCTGAAAATGGTATTTTTTGTGAAAAATAGTGTGATGATAAATAAACATATCCTATACACGTCAATATAAAGACTGTGGTCGCCAATACTAAGAAATGTATAGACCTAGACACACGTCACCAAGTATCCATCATATTATTTACTTTATTCCAAATAAGGTCTCAATTTGCCATCCTTAATACTTACCTCTGATCGACGCCATTTATTACACTGCTGCCACCATTGTAACACTTGGGGTTATGAGCGAAAGACAACTTTAGGTGTTCCAGCTCATAATTATTTTATATAAAATAAACACACTCATATTTATAGGGGAAATTTAAACAACAATTCATGAAGAGTTTCTATAATTTTTCTAGTGTTTTACACAAATAATATGCGTTATCTGTCAATTTTACTAGTGTTTTACACATATAATGAGCTCGATTGCGTTTCTTTGTAAACTAAAACTAAAATTAGTTCAAGCGAACGAGACAGAGCAATACGTTAGAGCGGAATATGAAACGAACGATCGTCGATAAAAATTAACTTTCGAATTTATATCGTCCGAATAAATTTGAACACATTTCGTGCGCTGTTAGATTCAGATGCTTTATCTTTTGTGGGTAGTTTTAATGTGAAAAAAATCAACCGTTTATTTCACATTCCGCTCTAGCGTATGTATTGACCTGTCTCGTTTACACGAACTAATTTCCGATTTTAATAGACGAAGAAACACAATCAAGCCCAATATATTATGAAAAAAGTCTGCTGAAAACTGTTTAAAAAATACATTTGCAGTAAAAGAAAATAGGTTTTTAAATTAACACAGCGACACGAATAAAAAAAATGGTGAAGTACCTACTAATTTTTCAACAAAAATAATTAATTATAATCAAAGAATATGTCGTAATTTTTTTTGTATTCTTTCTGAAAGTCTCGAGGACGACTACCACATGACGTTATTTAGGTTTTCACCTATTTAAGTCTCATAACAAGTCTTAGAAATAAAATTATTTAAAAATTGGTATAATAAATCAGTCCAGGAATTCGTTTTCTTCGACCACGTTCAATTTGTTTTTAGCGAAAACTTCCATTTTTTGGCCAAATATTGTTTTATTTTCACTCTGCGAATATAATAATTTTATATGTTTTCAATTGGAATATAATAGTTTTTTCGACATGACGACTTAGTTGATCATATAGACACTCTCCAGTACTTGATTTTATTCTTCAGTATTTTGAAAATGAAGATTTACTCTGTAGTTTTTTTTTAATAAAAATGCTAGGTACACCATAAAAATCTCCCCCTTGAGATAACGACACTTTTAACCACTTCACTACGCTTATGTAGCTGCTAAACAAACAGATCCATATTCGAGAATAATCGTTTCTATGCTTAAGTATTAAGTTTTCACAGAAATTTAAAATCGAACAAACCTGTGGGAATGAAATATAAAATCAGCCGTATGGGCTGGACTATAAGGTATTGTAAATTTACAATGTACGAGTATTTATAGACGGAGCCCGTTTATTTCTAAAGTTAGCTCGCTTCATAATTGTTATTTAAACGGCTATTTCTTTCGTCGTTTCCCGTGATGGATGCTCGGTTCCGTTGAAATAAATCCGCTATTTTAATAAAGATTTTGCGTTGAAATTTTATATATTTAATAATAATTAAATCTGTTTTTTCTATGCTCTTACAAGTTGCACGTTCTAAACGTGTATATGTTTTCTTTAATTTTCTTTTTTTGATATTACTTTCTTTTTCCATTGTTATCTGGTTGCCATGGACACTTATGTCACAGTATACCATACAGTAGCTACTCTTACAACAAAATGGAAATCGAAGAAAGTGACGTTAGATATCTTAAGGGCTACCACAAATCGTAATCTGATTACTTGTCTTCTTCTTGAAGCATCGTCCCGGTCACATTTACGGTGCCCTAGCGACACAGATGCTATATGCTACCGATTTTTTCTGAGAATACTATAGGGCGTCAACTCGTAAATCTGTACAAAAAAGTAATAAACACACCCGACGCACAGCCCGACGTAAGAGCGGACACAAACTGTGCCCACAGCGGGTCACAGCCCACAGCGCCATAACTATGGGCCTAAAGACGCGAAAAGGACTTACCCCTCGCCTTACTTACGTCGCACCCTCTTCCCGCAATGCCTTGTAGCTCTTGAGTGAACCTACTGGGTGTTATTGTACTGTGCTTATGTTGTCCTTTCATGCGGTCAAACTTGGTGTTTCCCTTCACAACTGTGAATTGGTGCGCTGAAAACATATATGTTAACAACATCATGGAATATTTCAAGTTCTCTTCAACAATTCTTAATTCAAATATGATCAAATTAATATGTATGATTAGTGATAAACCCGATCAAAGGTAACCAAAACTATGCAACCAGCACCAATAGAGACCAATCTACTTTTTTTTAGTAAGTCAGTCCGCGCTGGCCGGCTTGTGTCGCATGGTGAATTCAGCCCGCGTATGAGACTCGGGCGATCCTACGTCAAAAGTTTCACCCCGCAATCCACTGTTTATTGTCCCTCATTCCTTTTACACCCTTTTCAGTTGCTTAACCCCGCTGAAAGACCGGACTCTTCAACTGTGTACGCAGCTTTAGGTTCTCGCCACCTACTTAGATCGAGGCCGCGTTCTCACTAGGACATTTATAAATACCCGATTTTTTGTATGGGATAAATATTGTTAATTCTGCAATTTTTAGGAACGGCACCATATTACTAATTCGAAAAAACATTTTAATAATTATGTATACATATAATATATATTATTAAATAATGAATGGTCTAAACAACATTCTGATTATACGATTCTGTCGTGTGTCTATCTGTAATATCATTTTGATAAACTCCTAATTACTATGAGAATTACGTAGTGAAAAAGTTTAAAATGCTTTTAATGGGATCATATTTTCAAGTATTAAATATTTGTCGGAAAACCTAGCCTATTAAATCTCAAAGACGTTTCAGAAGAGTACATATACTTTCACACTATACAGAAATAGTTCAATCCGGGCCGCCGGACCATCTATATACATTGCAAAAGTAATAATATGGTACCGATATACCAATCAGCTAAGAATGTTGCTCAAAGATATTGTTTTTTATACCATAAAAAAATATCTGCTGCCGTGATATAAACTCATTATGTATTTTTAAAATTAATTTAATTCGATTTCTATTTTTATTTTTATTTAGAATCATTCTATCTTCAATTTTATATTTATTTTTGTTCAATTTTACATTTTATGTTAGATTTTATTGTATAGATTTTATGTCTCACTTCCACACTTTTTTATTTTTATTATTTGATAAATTATGTTACGCAACGTAATTATCTTGAATATATTCGTATGGTTTTTTGAATATTATTCTTTTTTTATATTTTCGTTTCAGATTATAATATTATGCACGATTATTTGAAAAGAACACTTAGGGAGCGTTCATTAATTACGTGAGGTAATTTTGGCTATTTTTCGACCCCCCCCCCCTTATAATAATATAATAATGGCGATATTTTACCTACCGCTAGATAGCGCATCGTTTTTATAGCTTCTTTTACTATCTTTATAAAAATAGTTTCTTAAAAATAATAATAATTTTTTTCTTGTTTATTTTTTGTGTTTTTTTCCAAATTTATTTATCAAAAGTTACTTACTTCGTCGTACTGATTCACTTACTAAAGTAAATGCCCTTGATATAATCACAGCCTGCATATTAGATCTCATAGAGATCATAAGATATTATAGGAGTATATTAAGAAAAATCTTTAATGACATGAAACTTTAGACTTTTACTATTCGTATAATATTTACAGTTAAAACATTTGTAAATTTACCTTTACTTTTGGTTATGTGATGTCTTGCTTTGACGCTTCCGCATTATCCCTCCCTTAAAGCTCAATTTACTGATCGTGCACCTACCGTGCAATAATCGCTTTATTAATTGACACTTTTCGATAAAAACTTGGAAGTTTTTAACACGCTTTTATTAGGTCGACCTGTATCTAACTATGTAATTGAATCTAAGGTAACTAATTTAACCATCTTCCAAGGATCGTAGCGTCATGAAAATCGGCAGCTGTATGTAGTTCTGATGACAATACAATAATATGGTACTGTCGAATTGATCTGATGATGGAGTCGGAAGATATGAACTCGAACTTCATGATGGAACATCGTATCATAGCTGTGTTTGGACTTGTTAGAAAAGTCTTGGAATGAACTTTGACCACGATTAGGTTTCAAGGTCTGATGATGAAGCCGGAAGATAGTCACTGGCATTCCATGATGGAAAATCGTATCATAGAAGTGTGTATGTAAATATCGTATCATAGCCCAAAAGCGTGTTTTTAGTGTTTTTTTTAAACTATTAATTAATATGACTTTGCCAGTCCGTATGTTGACTATGCTAATTGAATGCATTTGCGACTTTTGCCTAACTATAATAATAGAAAACGTACATCGTCTTGCAATGAACACTGCGAGGGAACAATAATATATATTCCCGGTTCCACGAAGCGACAAACGTTTGCTAAATTTTGATTAAGCTGTCTCTCGCTACGGTCGGATACTGGAAATTGAGAAGTGTTTTGCGAGCGAACGGACAGACGAGACGAATATTCCCGGCAGTAAGCCGACCTGTAATTGACACCGCAACACGGCAATAGATGCCGTACGGACACTACCCCAGTGGGAGGGATGGAGGCGGTCGATGTCCAATTCCGGATGAAACTTTTGACATAACCGTCTCGGGTGTAACGGACAGCGGGAGGGATTGTTTCTACGGGAGAGTCTGAGACGTATTTTAGTTGATTTTAGAATAAATTGTCGGTCTCTACATATACTCCACTGGTTCATAATGGTTCCGTGCTGCTTGGGCCTGATGGCATGTTTGTGATTACTTGGGCAACTAGAGTTGTCAACTACAGCGGGCGAGCCCGTCACCTCAGGAAGTTTTAACGATTAATCGTTCTATCTCCCTGAAGTGAGCGCAGAAGACTTGGACAAAAACAGTCCACCATCAAGTTCCGCCACAAGCCCGTAAGAGGCCAACGCCTTAACCGCGAAATAGCCAGGAGTGCTACCCAGCGGGCTTACACTCACGCCCTTACTTCCACTTGCGACCAGATTACTCCAGTCTCTCGATTGGTTACGAGTTCGAGGTCGCTTGCGCGGTCCTCTCCCTTACGAAGCGGTGAAACGGTGTATACCGAATCTATCGCGGACCACGGCATCCTTTGCCCGGCTGTTCACCCAGGATCGGGTAGCCGATGGTCGTTTCAAGAGCAGTCGCCGTAAGGTCCGCAACCACCCCCGCTCTATAGGAAACGGTACTGCTTCCAGACTCCCCCGACTGTTAGTCAGAGTTCGGGAGCTAACGGGCCCATGATGAGGTGGCCACGATGACCCATGTGTTCAGGGTCGGTCACACTCACGGGTCAACACCCATCCGATAGCCTTCACGCATGGGGTGCGAACCTGGGTAGGACACTGGGTCAACCAGTCTCCCCTGGGAATCAAACCTCTGGCGCTCCTGGACGGTCTGCGCACCGAGCGGCGCAAGCCAATCGATTGTGCTCTCCGACTAACATCTTGCGGTGTCGACTACAACGGGCGAGCCCGTCACCACAGGACGTTTTAACGATTAGTCGTTCTGTCGCCCTGCAGTGAACGTAGAAGACTTTGGACAGTACGGAAAATTTCTCTGACTAACAGTCGGGGGAGTCTGGAAACTGTATTGTTTCCTATAGAGCGGGGGTGGTTGTGTACCTTATGGCGACCGCTCTTGAATTGATCATTGGCCATCCGATCCTGGTTCAGAGCCGGGCAAAGGACGCCTTGGTCCGCGATAGATTCGGTGTAGGTACTCCGTTTCACCGCTTCATAAGGGAGAGGACCGCGCAAGCGACATCGAACTCGGAACCAATCGGGAGACCGGAGAAATCTGGTCACAATTGGTAGTTAGGGCGCGAGTGCCGCCCGCCAGGTAACATACCTGGCTACTCGCGGTAAGGCGTTGGCTTCTAACGGGTTGTGGCGTAGCTAGACGTCGGATTTGTAATGTCCAAAGTCTTCTACGCTCACTGCACGGTCGATAGAACGATAAATCGTTAAAACGTCCTGCGGTGACGGGTTCGCCCGTTGTGGTTGACATCTCAATATTTTAGTCAGAGTGTACAATCGATTGGCTTGCGCCGCACGGTGCGCAGACCGTCCAGGAGCGCCAGAGGTTTGATTCCCAGGGGAAACTGACCAATGCCATAGTCCTACCAGGTAGACTGAGCCACAGCGAAGCGTGAACGGGTTTAGCTAGTAATTAATAAACATAGTTTTGAAAAAGGAATAACAGGACGTTAAAATAAAATGTATTGAATTTGAAATTCCAACCCAAACAAAAGTTATCTAAGTTATCTATCTATAATATGTAGACAACAACCTTATCATAATATTATTTTATAATGTAGCTAATAAACAAGCATAAGTAAACCGCCGATAAGCAAGAATAAGTAGCCGACATGCTACTTTTCATGAAGGGGTGAATACATGGGGAAGATCCAAAATAACACATCGTATAATTAAAATGAAAGTATAATCACAAATGTTGCAACTATACTTACAGAAGATCAGTATAATAAAGGTCAGAATTTTCAAGTGGTTGAAATTTTACAAAATAAGATATAAACTTATTATGAGTAATATCGCGTAATATCGATAAAACGATCCAGAATGGCCTTATCGAGCCAGACCGAGCCAGAATGGTAAAAAAAAAACATATCTCTATTTCAATGTCTAAATAAGTAAGTTAACGAATTATCGAAACAAATGTGGATCTTTGAGATTGCATGTTTGTAACTTTTTAATGTGTATTTTAATATATTGTTTAAAGGTCTGTTTGGATAGAGAATGAAATATTATTAAATAAAATGTTACATTCAAGATTTCACCAAATTACGTAAAATGACTCAGCCAGAGATTCCTAGGTAATGAGGCGCCCGTATATACATATATCTCAGTCTAATTAACTCGTTCGGCGCTAGCTGTAACACGATATGATATGATGTCATAATGCTGCCCATCTCAATTTCCCTGCATTCTACACCCATTATTCGGATGCGAATACGGAGGCGCACTAAAACAATTGCGATGTAGGATGCGACGACGGAGCGGTGGTCGGCGATCGGCGCGTAATTGGCGCTGCACAATGGATGGTGGTGGAAGCACTTTTTAGTCGCATTTTGAATACGACATGTGGCGGACGACGAGCCCATCGCGAGCCGTACGGTCCGACAATAGAAATTGGGCCCCGCGGCAATGCGACGACCGCGACGCGCCCGCAGAATCAATGCTCAGGTGGATGGTAGCTACTCTAACCGATCCGGGAAGGAATCGAAGAGGCGATGACGTCATAAATCTAGAATTCCATTTATGTGATATTACTAAAAGCCAGTGTTGGGTACTTCATGTCATGTACTTTGGTCATGTTGCCAGGAGAAACCCAGAGAATCTGGAGAAAATGCTTTCCGGGGATTAAATGGAGGGAAGAAGAAGCACAGGCATATCACCGGTCATATGAAACGTCTTCATAAGTTATAAAAGGGTCAATACAATCTGCGACCCGCCATGCAGATTACAGGTCTAAGTGGATGTGCCTCGTAGGCAAACTGTTGTCTAGTTGGCCACGATCCTCAGTAATGAGGGAGCGACGAAGAAGAAGAATTAATCATGATTAATTTAGTCATGACCTATTTAGTCGTGACTAACGTTAATCACGATTGAAGTAATCATGACTAAATCAATCAGATTAAAGTAACCATGACAGACCGACCGACCGACGAAAAACTTACAAAACTGGAAGTTGACCACTGACGATAATATCAATCGCAATTATTTAGTCATGATTATGATTGAAACTAATCAATCGTTACTCACGATTGACAATTAGACAAATCAATCACACTTAACTTATTCACAATTAACACAATTAACGTATTCAATCGTTAGTCTGTCTATTTTTTTCCCGACACTGCTAAAACCAGGCAGACACTCGGGGGTCGAAGAATTAACCCGATTCTGATAGTAAGGGGGTGAGGATACCCAGCTAAGTGGCAATTCTTAGGTGCCTCACGGTTTGGTGTAGGACTCTTACGGGCTGTTGGAGGAGCTTAACTGTGGATTATCTTTTATCAAGTCGTTGCGATATGTTCCAGAATTACAAATGCCAAAGGGCATTATAACATCCTAAAACGGCTAATAATACCCGCAGCAATGGCCAATATAAACCGCTTTTCCCGGTAAACAAACAGACATGGTACCGCCTGATATCAACAACGCAGCAGAACGCAGCAGCAGACCTGATAGCGGCAATTCAGCGGATCGACTGAGGAAAGTTTCGGAAGACTCATGATAGGTACGTTTGAAACGAGACTCTAGAGTGCGAGAAGCAGAGTACGTGTAGGAATACGTGCAGCGCCTCGCGAGCGTCATGTACCGTGGGGCCGACACCTCGCCGTACGAGCACATGCACACCAGGCCGACAGAAGTCCGGAAGCCGTATTCGCGAAGTCTGCTAGAGTAGCAGACAGCCAGCGTAGGTATCTCAGCACAGCAGTGATTCGCTGCAGAAAATAATGTACATCATTACGTACATAACTGATCACCATAAGGCGCCTGTTTCATCGAGCGCCTCAATAGACACCTGCTACAGGGCGCGCAGCCCTGCGACGCCACACCCAGAAAAGCGGGTTTTGTGCCCGGCTCATGAAAAGACCCGCTAAAGGGCAATTGTCCAGCGGATGACGTCACGGGCTGTGGCCATGGCCTATCGTTTTAATAACAGATTCGAAGACAGATGGTAATAGAATAATCTGCACCTGACTGATTTTAAAATACAGTATTTACTTTGTTGATTGCATGTACTGTGTGCCGACCTACCCACATTACATATGCTTGAGCACTCAAAAATAGGCATAGATTTATTAAAATCTAAGAATAGCAAAATGACGTTTGGCTTGCAACGTCACTAAACAAACACCAATTCGTATATTCTACGTGTCATAATATTTTCATTATTCTGTCTCATGTGGTTCAATTTGCCGCTTCGCTCCCATGATAGATTTTAGTCAACGGGAATTCTAAAAATATCTACCTAGATTTTGGGGCCGTTTGTCCATTTTGATTTATTCTGAAAATTTGAATATTCTGAATTTTCCTAACCAGGAATAGGTGAAAATTCCCAATTGATTTACAAAATATTGTTAAATTTGTCATAACGACGAATTTGTCATACTGCCCTTATAAAAAAGTGCGAAACTAAATCAGCAAAAAACGCACATGTCTGTAACTAGAAAAAAAATTATGAACGTGATTTTCAGAGATTTTATAGATTTATTTAGATGAAATAATCATAATGCAATTCATTTTTCCAAAAAGATTGTATATATATATTATCTAGGTTTCAGATAAATAAAAGAAATTGTCAATTTAACTAAATATTTATCAATAATCCTATCCCAAATAAATAATTGATTATACATATAATTAAAAATCATTAGGCAAATTTGTTTTGTTACCAGAACAAAAAAAAAGAAATTAAATACCAGGTAACAAACTTAACATCCAAATAAAAATTTGTTCAATACCACTACAATAACAAAAACTCAATCGATATTCTCGAACAAAAATAATTAATAAATATACATATAAATTAAATACTATAATAAAGTCAATGTAATAGTATATCCTTATACAGGGAAAAGGTTAGAATGAAATATCGCGAGAGAGAGAGAGAGAGAAACTATAGAGAAAAACATATTTAGCTACATTAAGGTAAGTATTATTATGCGAAACTTCACTATTAAATAATAAATATAATCACTCATATATGTCATGATTTAACTAATGCCAAAAGTGGCAGTAATGTTAAAGAAACACAATAATTTAATAAATATATCAACTCAACGCCAATTTAAGGAAAATATTCAAGTCCTTCCTATAAAAGTTATGTGAAACTGCAATTTCCGCATCCTAAAATCTATGGCTTCGAATAAGGAGTGAGTGAGGGGGTAGGGTGCACGCTCGCTTATGGCAATACACAATACATATTTATCTATTTCGTACACCGACGTTTGTCATTATGTTAGAAGAAGAACAACACAAATTAGTTTGCTAATACTTTTTTTCCATAAAATGATTGTCGTCGTTGTGATTTCTATTAATTTTGTCGTTGTGATGGATTTAATTTCTTTTGCTTTTTAATGATACGTCCAAAGAAAGCCGAGTCTTGCTTGCCGGTAGAAAAGTCTATTTCCCGTTATTATATAAACTGTTTGCGCTCTACTGCAGTCATAAAATAGAGCGGATCTGACATAAAGTCCTAATGGAGGATAAAAACTAAACGGTTTGATAACTGTGTAGGCTCGCAACATGGAAATATATTTTTAAAATATAGTTCTTATATAAAAATACTTATCAAGATAGTTAAATTTTCAATTTATTGAATTCAACATTAAAAAATTATGATTTTTCATTTTAATCATGTGAAAAAACTACATATTAGATAATTATTTTAAATATATAACTGGTCAATTACACCCTTTTAGTGTTTACACTCGTGCACAAATGATAAAATATTCCATCGCGTACATTTTCGCACAATCCTTTCACAAATTGAATACTAATCTAGAAAGGTATTAATGATGACTTACACACATCCTTTTATCGTAATATTAGTTAGAATAAAAATATTCATCACAATCTGGATGGGAGTATTTGCCATTTATGATTTTCATTTACAAACATGTGTTATATTTCTTTAAAACAATAGTCAGATTTGTAATAATTAATTGATGTTAGAAAATATAAAATGCGTATTTTGATTTAAGCTGGCAAGGTCATATTGACAACATAATTAGCTCCATAGTCTCAGCAGAATTTGCTTTACGAACAATATTCTTTTTTCTGGGGAATCCGATGCCACAATGACCTACCATGCCTGTTTCTATTCAAAGATGAGTTGAGATGGGGCAACGAAACAAACAGACAGAAGATATTCATTCTTCAGAGGCAGGTTGTTCGCACTATCGTGGGTGTACCTTGAAACTCACTGTGCGCCACTTTTTTTAAGCAATATAAAATTACATCTTTCTTCTGAATATAATCTAGATCCAAGATGTTAAAAAGAATGAAAGTGTGCGAGAGGTTAAAGCCGACAGACATTAACATCTAACTCGAAACAACTACGATATTGACCCTCCGAAAGTACGTCGCAGTTTGTATCGGAAGTCTTATGTATATCTTGGGTTTTAAACTTTTCAAAATATTCTCAGGTTCAATTATAAGGTTAAAGAAACTCCTTAAACAAAAACTTACTAAGCAAGCATTTTATTTTGTGAACCATCGATACATCGATGGTGGTGGAGGAATAAGTGAATTGCATGAAAGATTTTTGAGAGCATGGTTCCTTTCCAACTATACATAAGACTATACATATCTCATTTGATTTTGACTATACATATATCACCTGATTTTGACTATACGTATCTCATTTATTACTTTTTTTCTCATTTTCATTTAAGTAATTATGTACATTTTTAAAATTTATTTAATTTTATTTATTTATTATAGTAATGTACAACTAGGGTTGTCGACTACAGCGGGCGAGCCCGTCACCTCAGGAAGTTTTAACGATTAGTCGTTCTATCTCCCTGGAGTGAGCGCAGAAGACTTGAGGACAAAACAGTCCACCATCTAGCTACGCCACAACACCATAAGAGGCCAACGCCTTAACCGCGAGATAGCCAGGAGTGTTACCCGGCCGGCTTACACTCACGCCCTTACTTCTAATTGTGACCAGATTACTCCAGTATCTCGATTGGTTACGAGTTCGAGGTCGCTTGCGCGGTCCTCTCCCTTACGAAGCGGTGAAACGGTGTTTACCGAATCTATCGAGGACCACAGCGTCCTTTGCCCGGCTGTTCGCCCAGGATCGGATAGCCGATGGTCGTTTCAAGAGCAGTCGCCGTAAGGTCCGCAACCACCCCCGCTCTATAGGAAACAGTACTGCTTCCAGACTCCCCCGACTGTTAGTCAGAGCGCCCAGTCGATTGGCTTACGCCGTACGGTGCGCAGACCGTCCAGGAGCGCCAGAAGGTTGATTCCTAGGGAAAACTGACCATAAGGCCAGAGTCCTACCCAGGCTCGCACTTCATGCGTGGAGGCCGTCGGATAGGTGTTGACCCGTGAGTGTGACCAACCCTGAACAGAATGGGTCTTCATGGCCAACTCAGCGAGGGCCCATTAACTCCCTGTCTTATGTATTATTATTACTATATTATATTAACATTTCAATTGAATATTGTTGCCATAAAACAAATATTCTTGATTTGGTTTGATGGATTTTCAAAAACCCTTTCTTCGTTTTGAGATCGGCCAATAAACATTAACCAAAATCCGGCTTCCACGCTTAGCAAACAGACATTATGAACAGACATATATTCTAGTTCTAGAATAAACCGAAATAGGTACGCCTCGTTTTCGAACAAACGTATATCTATTGATTAGCTTAGGGGCCAGGCATCAATCACAGTAATTTCCGTGCGCGATAGGTCATGCACGCGATAATATCTCTTGACGCGTGAAATATTGCAAAGCATCGCTTCAACAGCTGATTCCAATAAATTTCGACAACACGAAAGCCTTATCTGTCCACATGTGTAAAGGGAAAATATTTAGCATGGATAACGTGCTTGGTTACAAGGGAATACTACTATATATAGAGTTCCTATTTTCGCCACGGTTTGTTGCAAAAGTGGTGGTATTTTTTTTGTCTAGCTGTCTGATTTGCGTAAAAGAAGTGGTTAGTTTGTTAAATTTCTCTGTTGTTATTTTTGAGAAAATTAGGACAGGTATCACATAAAATAGGAATTCATTTTTATTTTTGCGTTTTGCGAACTTTGTAATCATGATTTCTAGTAAATTTCAAGGTTATTTCAAGCTACTCTCTTTTGGTATTAATGTATATATATTCTGCACCTCGTTTTGCAAACGTTGCACTCATGATTTCTAGTACATTTCAAGGCGGTTTAAAGATACTTTCTTTTAGTATTACTGTATATATATTCTACATAAATCTATATAAATACTGTATATAACTTATATACATTGCATACTTTATATAATTACTCATATACACAGGTATTATTACTAATATACATAAGTTTAAACGCGATAATCTCTGCAACAAGCAGTCGGATTTGTAAAATTTGAATTTGCATTTGATAGCCCAATTCTTGAGGTTAGAGGTTATTTACCATCACGTCACGACCTTTAGGACCCTAATAAAAAGAACGCTAAGCGAAAACGAAGTATTAGCGCAGGCGGGCGATGCGACACGGTGGGTCGGCTTTACTTTACGGCTTTAGAGCCGAACTGTTTATGTTTTATGTAGACCAAGTTGCGGCTAAAACCAGTATATACCATACGAAAATATGACAAAATAGTTTCTATGCCGAAGTACACGAATTGTATTTATAAATCATCGGATTTCTTTTAAATTAAGCGACGGCTAAAACCGCGGAACACAGCCTAGTGGTTGACTGTAAGATATAATGGTTGACTGTATGATATCGCTATAGCGATAAGTCCTCCATTTGTGCATAAATTGTCTTATTTATAAAACCAGTGTAATATTCATTAAGTTATGTTTTTATAGCACAATAAAGCTATTCTATTCCTAGTACTCTATATAAATTCTACATCATTCTACATAAATTGGAAAAAGTGGTTTGGAAGATGGCCAAGCTTCTCAAGATAGCAATTTGTAGCAGGAGAAAATAAAAACAAAACTTTGATTTTCTTCACCCTATTTTCTATAACTTATTCATACTTCCAGAATTGACTTTGTGTACCAGTCGATCATTTTCACATGCACATCTTTCATGAAGCTGGCGTTCTCGTCTTACTCTCATAATGCACCCCGTGGTAAACCGTTGTACCGGGTCAAGGTGACTTCAAGCTGCGGTGTTACGAGGCACGAAACCTACCCCCCCCCCCCCCTCCTTCCCCCCACCCCCCCTCCCCCGAAACTCGGCGTATTTTCATTTTATTTTACGGGCAAACTCAAGTTTGGTGGGTGTCGCGCGTGGTTTGATTGAATACCCCCCTCCCCCAACCCCGAACTTCTGATATGCACATGGGTGGTACGAACTGCCTTATAAAAATACAATGTTTATGTGACGCTACCGATTGTAGTATTTCTTAACGATCGATGACATGGCTCCTCGTTTAGACTGTTTGAAGTACTTCCTTTCGCTTCTCCATTCAAGGTAATGTGAGCTCGTTTAAACGCTCTTAAACGTCGATTCCAAGGTACAAATGGCTTATTTACATCTCTAGTGGCGTTGCATCGATCGTATCGTCGACGGTGGGAATTAATTGGTCGATTTTTCAGTGCGATGCGTCGCGACCGCCCTTGCAAAAAACTTGTACATCGACACGGGGCGCGTAATGGCGGTCGTTAGCCCGCTAACATCGACAATCAATCGCTGCAAATGAACGATCGTTATTCGGCCCCGACGCCCGCCATGTTGGACGAGCGATTATGCCCGCGCGCTCCGCGATATTTCACCGAATGCCGACGCTGCATTCCTGCACTCTGCAATGCAATTAAACATCGATCTTTTTAACGCTTCTGTTAATAGGCTTGCCAGTGAAAACGAAACCCTCTCGACAGATAAAATCGTAGATAATATATTTGAATACAATAGGCTTGTGGCGTATAGGTAGGTACTTACCACAAATCCAAATAGGTGTACAATATACAGCATGACGTAATATCAATTCTAGTTATAACAATGTAATTTCATTTGCGTATATTGATGATTAATATAATTCAAAGCATCGATAAAATCGCGTCTGTCACGCGTCTTTTATAATTTGCAGTATTGTATTAACGCATATTATTCTTCGCATTGGAATATTTTATGTTATGAATATTTTAATATAAAAGAGTGCATTGTTACCTAATTAAATCATCGTCTGTCATACACTCAAATGGGTAAGTCGCTCTTTCTATGTAAAATGTAATATCTAATAAACATGATCAAATATTAACATATGTGCTTTATCAATTTCAATTTCATTTTATTTCCAAAAAATCTTAACAGATTGTAGAAACGTAATATCTAGGTACATTTAAATTAGAGTCTATTAGTCCGTTTATACAATATCCAAATTTATCACGACGTACATACAGTTCAACGTTCTTCATTGTTGCTTTTATGACATGTCGATATGCAACATTTTAGTACTGGCAATAGTCAAAATCATTTATATGATATTTACTTACTAAAACCACAAATTAAAATAATCAATATAAATAATCAAGAAATATAAAATCAGAAAAAGTCAGAAAATTCAATCTACTCTCTCTAAAAACATCGAGATGTAACGGACTCAAAGATAAATCTCTGGACGTGTTCATTTTTAACTAACATGCCAGGGCATTTACAGTCTGAAGAACCTGGAAATATAATTTCTAGCGATAGATTTCTGTTCAGTGATACTTTCAACTGCATGAACAACATATTTATGGTCCAGTAAAGCAGTGGCTCTTCATACAAAAAGCCAATGCAAACTATGTATAAACTTGAATAAATAATGGTTTGTTTGTTTGTTTCAACTCTTTATTGTGAAATTTTACAATGAGCGGGTTACTGTCGTTTGACGATCTGTTTAAGCCAACCCTATTATGAAGTGTTTATATGTATGTGAGCGTGTACAATATGTAATTGCTTAAGGTTAGCTGTAAGATAGTGCCCTTAGGCAATAAGCTCACCGTTTTGTTTGAGCAAAAAAAGTTTTTAATTATTACTATTGTTATTATGTAAGAGTGTGTCTTGTTATTGCCTTGGATCGACAGAAATGAAATGCGATTCCGTTAGTTTTATATCAACGGAAAATGGTAACCTAGCCGGGATTGGAAACCGGAACCTTTAAGATCAGGCGACATAACAATTATACCAACAGGCCATAATTGCACTGTTATGAATATAGCATAGTCAGTAGCATAACTAAGCCGGTGCAGCTGGTGCGGCGCAACGGGACCCAAAATGGGCCTTCTATCTACGATCGATTTTCCATCTAGCTCTGCTAAGAAACTAAGGAAGCGGAAGAAATGAATTTCTCAAAACTGATCGATGATTATGTAGAGTGCAAATCAAGAGAAAACCATTCTAGAAATGTATTTGTCTATATTTATTTATTTATTTATTTATTTATTTTATTTATTTATTTCTTATAATACATTAAGTAGTTAAGTTAAATATGTATTTATGAGTAAATTGGAGCATTTGTAACAATAAAATGTGTGTGTTTTATAATCTTACCAGTTCCACACATGGTAGTTCTCCCCAATTTTTTTTTTATTCAATGTATTTTTTTCTCACCTACATTCAATGAGGGAGAAATAAAACTGACTATAAAATTACCAATAAAACATCGTAAAGGAACGAATGTTTCGAACATTTTCCCGTAGCAGTGTTTCTATGAACAGATGAGTAGCGGGAAGCAAGTCTGTAAACCGTTCGACTACGCACTGCTCAAGCCCCTACGTCTGAAAGAGATGAGCAACGGAAAGCAAGACTGGAAATCGCTAGAGTGCGCAATGCTCAAACCTGTTCCTCTAAAACAGTCGAGCAACGGGAAGCAAATCTAGAAACTGTTGGAGTGCGCACTGCTCGATCCAAACGAACACAGTAAGCTGATTTAAATTTTGGTGCTTTCCATTAAGACCCTAATTATGATTGCAGTGGACATCCAATTATGTTTATTGGAAAAATTTGTAAATTATGCGTATTTTGTAATGCTCTCAAATTAAAGAATGAAACAACAGGAATGTGCTGCGCGGGTGGAAAAGTGAAATTGCCAGAATTACATTCACTTCACAAACTATTATCAACATTGGTATCAGGTGACAAAACACAAAAGGACACATTACTTTGCAAATGTACGCAAGTACAATTCATGTTTCCAAAATATCATCGTTCGGTGAAACAAATATGATGCGCGAGAATTACATGCTATTATTCAAAGAGCATAGGAAAATTTATTAACGGGCACGATCATTACTACCACTCAAATATCAAAATCAAAATCAAAATCTTCTGTATTCATATAGACACAATTAAATATTATTTTTAATTTATGTTCTTATGATGCGTCCAAGCCTTACTCCCAAGCCACTGCTGATATTACAAATTTCTTTCATATGAAACACTGATGGACAACATTATTTTTCTTAGAAACATCAATCCACTATGACATTGCAATGGAACCAGGCTTTCAGTAAAAAAAGTATTAAAAATAATATCATATAAGCTACGATTATAAATGGATTTTTTGAAGGAACAATTGTACTGTTGCCAAGCATCCCAATGATTCCGACAGATATGTCATTCGAATTCAAACGATTGCAGTTTTCGGTAAGACTCGCATTTGCAATGACCATTAATAAATCACAAGGACAATCGCTACAAGTGTGTGGACTAAATTTGAAAAATTCACGTTTATCACGTGGACAGCTGTATGTGGCCTGCTCACGCATCGGAAAATCTTCCCATTTATTCTTGTATGCACCAGACGGAAAGACAAAAAATGTACACCAAAAGCATTTTAATAAACAGAATTAAAACACCAACACTTTCTATATTTGAGTGGCATTGCAACGCATGCCGGGTATAACTAGTCAATAAATAAATAAACTGTTTATTTCGAAAAAAAAGTATTATCAAAAATATATATTAATTTATGTAAGGTAGGGTAGAAATAATAGGATAGAAATATAAAAAATAACACCAGAAAGATGGAAGTGTATACTCATACCGTATGACTTCCGAACACGCTTGTTACAATGAAAGTCTAATCAACTCGACGTCCATATCGACATTGGCCGGCGCAATGGCCGAACGAAGTGATGTCTCGCCTGTCAGTTTAGAGTCATATCCTGGTACATCTTTGCGCCTGAGACAGCGTCTCAATTCGACGACGCGGACGGGCGTGGCGCAGGCACCGCTCGGTCTGCGCCATTGTTGCGCATTGTCGGCCCAACGTGACGTGCACCTCCAGGCGGCCTTTTGTTGGCTATTTTAAGGTTTTTCAAGTCCATTCTCTGCGCTGCGGGGACGTAACGAGACATCGTGCTAGCTAGCAGGTGGGAGACGAAGTAGCTGTCGTCTTCAAATAAAATAAAAAGATTTTCTCCTCTTGAAAGATTGCATAAAGTCACATATATTGGCATAGTGCTAGAGAAGAGTAATATATCATTATTTTTAAATCGGTTTATAAACGAATTTATTGCGTGAATTTTGTAACACCCAACGTTTCGGCGATGTTGCAACTGCCGTTATCCAGTGTAGACTGAACAACCAATGGCAAAATGGATGTCTACAATGGACAACGGCGTTTGCAACATCGCCGAAACATCGGGTGCTTCAAAATTCACACGGTTGATTCGTTTTTTAATCTATTTATAATGTCAAAACAATCGCGATAGTCTTCGATTTCCGATCATTATTTATTGTAACACTTTCTAGAATTTTAAACAAAAGAAAAGGCCATACAATCCGCATACAGCCTGATTGATAGCAAAATTGAAGAGCTAACAATAACTTTAATAGAACCCCAAAGAATTAGGATCTTTTCTTGGATTAACTGGGGAAATTATACGACCTCTCATAATCCTACTAATAAGGATGTCGAATTATTATTGACAATTTTCAGCAGGAAACTTTCAGAATCCACTGAATCGTAATCTAGAGCCAAATCACTGAATATTAGAGAAGCACTAAAGCTTAATCTAGCGACAACTATAAGACCGATCCTATACTATCCAGACTTTAGCAAAGAATTTCTGTTAAATGCTGATATTAGTTTACATTCGATTGGATCTTAAATGGTGCCTAAAAGATTATAATTTTACGTCACTTCATAAGTTTTGAAGTATTCTTCTTTATATATTTGTTTGTGGGTTGATTTGCACAATAGCAAGATTCGAAAAAAAGCTATTCGGTTATTTGTCTTACATAGTAGCAGTAATCGTGCATAATCCACGATTATCCTGTTTATGAGTTTAACGGTGGAATAGAGGTTCTCCATACTTTAAATGTTGTAATCGTCGATAGGTTTAGTAATTTAAATATGCAATTCTTGATAGTTTTAATAAGGAGATTTTTTTATTTTATTCCCATTCTGCTACTATTAGATCACGTTACTTCTACTATTAGATCACATTACACACACAAGTTTTTAGTCAAAACAAGCTAACATCCCAAAAAAAAATGCCTCCCAACGTGGGTTATTCTGTATTCTTCTATATTTTATATTAAACTCCATTTCAAATTTTCACCTTCCCACTAGAATTAAAATCGCGGGTACTGCGACTTTAAATTTTGAGGTTAATCGTTAAACGTATCGATGAGTCGCTTGGGAAATCAGAGTATTAAATATGACTTTCCACCAGGAGCCAAGATTAGTCTCGGAGACTAGTACCCAGCGATTAATACGGCAAATTGAGCGTCCTAAAAAGAATCCACCGCGCGATGCTCCGCCCGTCTGTCTCGCGGGAGGCGGGCGACGCACAGTGGAACGAAGTTCTAGTTTGCGGATATCGCTTATTTTATTGAGAACTAGGCACATAACACGTTCACTGTCCATACAAAAGGGTTACTTCGAAACCATGAACCCAAATATCGTTTCATACTAAATAACTAAGAACGAAATACTTATTCTAAATATGCGTTTATTGTTTCAATAAAATCGCGGTTTTATATGTTTCCTTTAGTTTTCGTATAGGTGCACGTGTGACTGATAGACGTATGACAGCACAATCATGCACCTCTACGCCTATTGCTACGAATTAAAAAAATATATCGTTAACTTCACCTATTTTTAGTATTTTTTCATTGGTAACAATTGTTTTCATTATACGAATATAAGAACATATTACAAAGTTGTTTTTTATTTGTTATAAAATAACGATTTCACAGTCGGTTTGGATTTTATTCTAATATAAAAGACTTGCTTATACGCCCATAATAATCCATTAAGACAACACACTTACTCATTGTTTTATTTGCTTTTAAACTTAGTGTTGCTTGTTTTTTTTTTAATTGTTAGCTGTTAATTAAAAAAAACATTTTTTTTTTCATAACAAATGCATGCTGTAATTTTCTTTTTATTTATTTTTGGCTGTGTATTAAATGAAATTGCTCATGGCCGTTTAGATATCATATATTGATGGTGTGACTCTATATATATATATGGAATGTCCGCCTAAGCACAAGCCTTACTTAATTGAGCGACATCGGACAGTGTGTATCATTAATAATTGAGTTTAATTTATTAGGAGTTAATGGGCCCTTGCTAAGTTGGCCACGAAGACCCATTCTGTTCAGGGTTGGTCACAGTCACCGGTCAATACCTATCCGACGGCCTCCACGCATGAAGTGCGAGCCCGGGTAGGACTCTGTCCTTATGGTTAGTTTCCCTTGGGAATCAACCTTCTGGCGCTCCTGGACGGTCTGCGCACCGTGCGGCATAAGCCAATCGATTGCGCACTCTGACTAACAGTCGGGGGAGTCTGAAAGCAGTACTGTTTCCTATAGAGCGGGGGTGGTTGCTGACCTTACGGCGACTGCTCTTGAAACGACCATCGGCTACCCGATCCTGGGTGAACAGCCGGGCAAAGGATGCCGTGGTCCGCGATAGATTCGTTATACACCGTTTCACCGCTTCGTAAGGGAGAGGACCGCGCAGGCGACCTCGAACTCGTAACCAATCGAGAGACTGGAGTAATCTGGTCGCAATTGGAAGTAAGGGCGGGAGTGTAAGCCCGCTGGGTAACACTCCTGGCTATCTCGCGGTTAAGGCGTTGGCCTCTTACGGGTTTGTGGCGGAGCTAGATGGTGGACTGTTTTTGTCCTAAGTCTTCTGCGCTCACTCCAGGGAGATAGAACGACTAATCGTTAGAACTTCCTAAGGTGACGAACTCGCCCGCTGTAGTCGAGAACTCTAGTTTAATTTATTGCTGTGGATTAAGTTAGATGACATTTTATCTGTGTTTTAAATTATATATTTTTTTTCAAATTTTAAATTAAATATTAGATATCATTTTCAAATATTCGAAAAAGACGATTTAGACGGCCTTCTGTGCGCCGGCTCGCCGCCATTGCGGCCATAGCACAGGAAATCTTTAACCCTGGAACCGTACCGCGGGTATAAACGGGAAAAATAAGATTGACTGTCACTCGCTAACGCCCGATTATATTACTATTCCGTGTATTCTTCTAGCACCTATACACGCACTAAACGACAAGTTACGACACTAAACGACAAGTGGCTTGACTTTGCAGCAGTACAGTTCTGAAGTATACCGGCCATAGGCTATCTTCTGCCCCGACTCCAACCGTTAATGAAATGGATCTAGGTCGTTTAGTTCCTGGTGCAAACATAAAAAGTCTAGGCATAGATGTGAGATGCAAATCATAGGTCTGCAAGGAACATAAAAACTGATTTGTCAAACTTTTTGCCAAAATCTACCTTGATCTGTTTGGATTTCTTTTCATAAATAACCATTCGTTTAACCTGGTTATCATGTAACATTGAAATAAATAATGTTTTGTTATGTGTAAACCGTAATATTTATTCTTGGATTCATTCCTTGATAAATGTTTTATTTTTATTTTGTTAAAAACATATGAACAGAGTTGCATAAAAATATAATATAGACAGTACTTAACGATAGCAAAGCCAATAATGACTTAAATTATATCTGTAAACAAGAAATCACTAATACGATTTCGCGCAATATCTTCGAGATTAAAATAGGACGATTGGCAATATTCTAAAAAAGACGATATTAAAGTATATATTAAACTGCTATCCAACTCTATCGTAGGTTGTACTTACGTTAGGTTTAACGATTGGGCCAGATTGTACCTTCGTAATTGCCCAGTGGGCGAAATCGAGAAAGTTGATATTAATCCGTGATAATTTTTACCCCCTCTCGCAAGGGGGAATCCCTGTAGTAAATCCCATACTTACGAACACCTCCACAGACGTTCATCATGCCGCAATCGCTCCATGTTGAGATACCTTGTTCCAAATACGACCCATTTAGTCAGACGCAAGCCGCTTTACTGTTCGTTTAGCGTATATTGCATTATTGCATACTACGTTAATTAAAATCAGTGTTGAGTCAATTGATTGAATATTATTTTATTTATTTATTTATTTATTTAGGTACATAGGATTAGGTATATAGTTCATTCATAGGTCATGTAATCTTATAATAATTATATAAATTATTTAATAATTAATATAGGGAGGTTTAAAACATCTTACATGACCTTTACTGCCAATAGCACATCTAACTAGGCGATAATTTGGCCCGTCTCTAGATGTGCATATTTTTAAGCAATTTTAAGAAATGAAGTGTTTTTTTTTAAATAAATTATTTGGACCCACCACCTGTATATACACATAAATATACCAATTTCATAAAAAATATAGCTATGTAATAAATATATACATTTATAGTTGTAATTTAATAAAATTTAATTAAGAAAAATAGATAAGTGATACTAAATAAATTGTCGTGCGTTGCAAAGAAGTTGATCAGATTTTACATATCCCTTGTTAAGTAGCCATCTATTAAGGTTTGCTTTAAATATTTTTATGTTAGGATAATTTTTCATGTCTTCACTAAGGGAATTATATAATTTTGGGGCTATGTAGAATATATGTCTCTGGGCAAATGTTGTCCTGACTGACGGAATTATATAATTGATACTCGCGGACATTCTTGTGTTCAGATTGTTTTGAGTTCGGGCGTGGTCATCTCTAGATTTGTAGAATGCAAGAAGCGCTTGCTTAATGAATAACTGTTTAGCTGATAGCACATGGGATTGGGAACATATTTCAATCGACTTATCAATCACGATTGATTTAGTCGCGACTAACGTTAATTACGATCGAAGTAATCGCGACTAAATCGTCAATCGCGACTAACTTGCTCTTTAGATACCACCCGACAATTCCTTCTCGTCGGTCGGTCGGTCAGTCGCGTTCGCGGTCGTGTTCGCGGTTGCGTTCGCGGTCACTTTCGCGGTCGCGTTCGCGGTCGTGGTCGCGATCGCGCTCGCGGTCGCGCTCGCGGTCGCGCTCGTGGTCGCGCACGCGGTCACAATAGCATTTCACAATAGAGCAATCCATAAAAATTGTGAAATGTCACTATCGAAATAATGAGAATTTTGCAGAGACCGTTTATTCAGTCACCATAATGCCCCATCTATGCCCGCTGCACACTATTTCGTCTAGAATATACATATTTGGTTGCCAATATTAGAAAATACATGATTGTTGCGTGTTCTCAAGTTTATGTTGTTGGCATGCTTTTATTTTTTAAGTCAATTCGCTCCATCTTATTCCTAGCGGAGAATAAGAGTTTACGTGGCGTCGCGCTCAATTGGGGTTCGACCAGTGTCAACTTGTCAGTCGAACTTGCAAAAATGCGTCGAGTGCGAACGTGTTATCTTCAGCTTTGTAGCAAAACACCGTAAAATGGATACTGACCAAACAAGTGGGTGACCAAACAACCCTTACTTCGCTGGGAAAGCAAAATGAAAGCCAGTTTTGAGACACCTTTATTTAAAAAAATCACCGAATGAGCATTTGTTATGAAAAAATGGGGTAATACATTGCATTCGTCAATTCGTCGTCGCTGGCCATCGGATTTACAAAAAAAATAATACTGGAAATATTCAGAACACAAAAAGAGCCATATTGGCTTAGGGTACGTGATGTCACGCGTGGTATTAATGAAATTTCTGTCTTTTGATTTACGCAGGAAATTCGGCGGTTTCGCGAAATGCCTCCCGTCATAAATTGCGAGGAAACGTGTAATTGAAACGGGTGTACCTTTTTGTTTTCGTCAGGTCGCGCCCGGCGGCCACTTTTTAACCGATTCCCTGCTGCTTTGTTTTGTTCTCCTGGAAAGGATACTCCTACACACAGGCGAGAATTGTTTTACGGATAATCCCTTCAGGAAATTTCTTAATTAACGCCACTTTCGCATGGGATTTGCGGCGTAATTAAACGAGCTGCGTTGGACTTGAAATAAGGATATGACAGGTTTGGGAATGGATGGGAATAGATAGAAGAAAGTAACAAAATGGAACGTACCTACTAAAAATCTGGTTAATTTAAAATCATCGCCGTTCTGTACCAACTTTATTAGATCGTAGCCATGTCTTTTTGTGAGTATTTAAGATTCTAAGAAATCTAATAATTTAGGTTACGTTTTGCTATTCCCTCTCATTGCTCTTAAGTGGAACTACCATATACACAGATTATCACATCCCAAAAATGACATAAAGCACAGTTTAGACATGTTTTCAATTATTACCATTGGCATAGTAAGATACATAATTCAAAATTATGCATATTGCTTTTTTTCAGATAGATTAGTTAAAACTGCAATTTGAAAGTTTCTTCCTTTATTCTGGCTCCCAAATTATTTAATTTATCTAAACGAAAAAAAAATGAAGAAATTAAATCAAAAGTGATATTATGTGTATATTTTTATTATTTGTTAATATAGTAGTTAATTATTTTTTTTTAATTCGTTTAT
Organism: Micropterix aruncella; assembly: GCA_944548615.1. Lineage (NCBI taxonomy): Eukaryota > Metazoa > Arthropoda > Insecta > Lepidoptera > Micropterigidae > Micropterix > Micropterix aruncella. Next base: position 15,308,911 of record OX155965.1, read on the forward strand.
GTTACCAATTCCTAATATTTTTATTGTATCTATTAATCTTAAACATTACATTTGACTTATACATATATTTAAACTATTTTACTAAAAGTTAACTAAAACTTCATTTTACTATTTTACTAAAACTTCATTTTACTACCTCACTGGGCCAGGCAGTAGGCCTATATAGAAGCAATATCCAGTAACTATACTTATAATTATTATAGTATATTGCTATAATAATAATAATTGTAAAAGTATCGGAAGTCAGGTAGTATTTGTAGTGTTTGCTTAGTTGGTCCCTTACGGGCGAGTAGCTTAAATAGACAGTAGACTGTTTTCGTCCCAAGTCTTCTGCCCTCACCCCAAGAGAGATAGAACGATCTAATATCGTTAAAACTTCCTGAGGTGACGGGTTCGACCGTCACCTCAGGAAGTTGACAGCTCGAGTTATAGTATTTGACATAATATGTAGTAGGTACTTGATCAAAATAACATTATGTTTTTTTATAGCATTATAACATAAAGCATAACCATAAATCAAATTAACGTGTATTGATTATAATAGATAGAGAGATAGAATCGATAAATAAAATAATCTAAATGTATAAAAATGGATAAAGGTATATCTGTCTGTCCTTTTGTCCGAGCTTAATAGACTCCGAAACCGCTTGACGGATCATCATGAAAGTTGGCACATATGTGTATTATTTCATGTAGAAGGTTTTTATGGTATTCGCTTTGTTGTCACTTACCACTAGATGGCGCTGCAACACAACAACTTATATACCGTTCAACCGATCGCCATGAAAATTGGTATGAATAGACATTTGAGGCCTTCAAATATTTTCGCGCTATTCACTTTGTTGTAACTTACCGTTAGATAGCGCTGCAGCACATCAACTGATAATACCGCCCAACCGATCGTCATAAAAATTGGTATTCATAGACATTTGAATGCGCATAATATTTTCGCGCTATCCAATTGGTTGTAACGCACTAGATGGCGATATAGCACATCAACTTCTATACCGTTCAAGTGATAGCCATGAAAATTGGTATGCATAGGTATTTGAGAATGGATACTAATTTTGCGATATTTTTGATAATATATCTACTTTATTATAACTTGCCTCTAAATGGCGCTGCAGCAGGTCAACTTCTATATCGTACAACATGTATAATATAATAATATTCCAAAAGTACGTACATGTCATTATTTTATATTACATAATACATAATTCGACCGAAGCTTGGTCGGAAATGAAATAAAACTGAAAAAAAAATGATATTCACATTTCGCACAACGAAAATGTTTCTGTAATATTATGTCTGTGTCCGGAGACCAGCATAGTGTAGCTTGTGTGCATATTGTTCATATTGTTAGTTTTTTTAGTTAGTTAGTTAGTTCATATAGTTAGTTAGTTAGTTAGTTATATAGTTAGTTTTAACCCTTCGGCTACGTAACGACCAAGTTTGGTTGCACATCAGAACACCGTTGGGCGTTGACTACGTAACGACCAATATTGGCGGCTTGCTCCCGGAGCGCACAATAATATTATTTTCTAATTCGAACGCATCCTAAAATCCATACCAAATATTTTATTATTACCATAGATACATAGACGGCCGCTAGAATAATTTCGCGCATTATTTCGCCGATATTTCTGGTAAAATTCCATTGTCAAACATCATACTTATTTTTTTTTTAAATCATCAAAATTTTTATTGGTTTTTATGAGCTAATATCTAAATATTTTTGTATGTAAATAATTAAAACGAAATATTACCTTTGATAGTAAATCTAATAAAAATCGCGATAGTATTTACAATTTCTAAATAGTACAAGTTACGGTTAGAAATGCCGAGTTTTTTTCACTTTTTCGACTTTTTCATATTTATTCATAAATATCTAATTGTTTTACAAAATGTGATTTCAATACGTAATTTCAATTCGATCATTGCACAGTTACTCTTTTTATGATTGCTATAGTAGTTTCTTAGTTTTAGCAATTTATTGCAAGAAATTCCAATAAATTGCCGAGGTCTGCCATGAAATTATGCCGCTGCTCAAAGGGTTAAAGCAGATTGTAGATAATAACTTAAAATATATATATTCCCTCACACTTAACCCAGTTTTGTATAAAGTATGGTGAGTTGTTACGGAACGGCATCGAAATGTCCTTATTTATAGACGGAAAGCATTAATATAACGCGTATCGTTTGGTATGAAACGCATCATTTAGCACAATGTGCATTCGTTGGAACATTGCTGCAATAAATTAGTGTATACCATAAAGTATAAATTATTTTTGAAGACAAAGTTAATGAACCAGGTTGGTACTGCTCTCTTTTTTATTCAACTTTATTTTCTGCACTTATGACGCTTTAGATGCTCTACACACTCACACCCATTAATTTAAACGGAGCCTATGAGCGTCGGTGGACGGTTGCTATAACCGCTAGACATCGATGCCTCTACCGTTTTATCAAAATATCGGTTGGGTCACCCCGAGATTCACCTTCTCGCATCAGTATCAGCATCTGCCCGGCTTCAGACAGAATGGCACGATACCGTTTTAATTTCCCAAAGTGGCGGGTTCGCTCGTAGCATTTGACTTTATTTAATGTCTTAGAACATTACGTTTCCAGACTCCCCCGTCAATTCGCCGGATTGAACATTGCTTGCAATGGTGGACGGATGTTTCCGCCCAGGGACCCGTCCAAGTACATTTCCTGGATGCACAGCAGTTACACTACCGCTTATACTCTTCAAAAAGGCTACCGGATAGGAGCGGATCCAAAAATTGTCCCTACGAGTTTGCTGGTTGGAACCCAAATTGTTTGGAACTTTGATTCTTTTGAGTCTGTACCAAACTTGTTTCTTATCTAATTTTCTCATAAATCGATGCACTTTCCACGGTCGACTTGCGACCATATAAATTACTCCCTGCTTAGATGGTATTTCGCCTGCGGCACGCGATCACGTCTATAAGTTCAATGAAACAAAACATGGCTTATTTGAAAATTTTCTGAGAACACCAGATGGCGCCGCGACCACGCCGCACATCGTAAAGTTCTTCCCTTTCTGCGAAAAGTTTTCGGCCGCTTCCTTTTGCAAATTGCAATTTTATTAAACCTTACTTAATTCGACAGGCAGGGCGTTTGTGTCAGTAGGTGTGGATTAGAATATTTCGTGAGTTCTGAAAATATTTACATAATATTAGAAATATGGTGACTCGAAGAAATGGTGACTCAAATCCTGACGTAGGCCATATTGGTACTTGATACTTGACAATAAATACATTTAGTTGATTATGTTTAAAACAAATTAATAAAATAGTGCTAAATAATTAGTTACAATTTTATATGTGCATATGTTTTCAACCTACTTAATTTATTGGTCAATTTATATGTTTATAGATTTATTTATTTACCTATTTATCTATTTTATATTTAAATAATTTCCTATGTATATATTTAATATTAGTTACTTATTTATGCATTCATATATTTATTTATATATTAACCTATTATTTTTAAAAAAAATGAATGTTCGATCGGAATAAATGAAAAAAAAGAAAAAGATTGAAGTCACTATGTAATAAATACTATCACTCTAGAACAGATGTACAATCTAGTGGGGTGATAAAATCCACAAAAATGTAATCTTATCTGTTTCACAACCTTTGTTTTTGACAAAATCTAGGTTTTTTGTATTGGATAATTTTAAAAAAATAAATTTTTAAAATCACATTTACATTAAATAACTGATGGGTGCAAACATTTACGGTGAGATCTAAGGGGCTCTCTAGACGATCAAGCATGTTTGAAAAGCTTCGCGTCGCGGGCAAGGAGGGGATCGTAAATCGCAGGAAATATGCAAATATTTTTAAGCTATTGCATAGCTTTTATCGCGGGCTAGGCCAGCGCGGCGACCGAATAAAGAAATTTCCTTACGAAAATTAATGATTTTAAACTGATAATTACGTCTAAACGAATACTGCTTACGATTCGAAAAAAATATATGTTAAACAAGAACATTTTCCTAATATTCTTGGCTTTGAATATTTTAGATTTTGTTTATATTACATAGTGTAATTAATTTGTGAAATTAGGTCTAACCGAACACAAAAACGACTACTACGCAAATACTATCTGGCGTATTATTATGAAACCTGCACCATTTTAAAGATAATTTAATTATCTATCTTTTTATCTACGAGTTTTTTCGAAAAATCCGTTTTTTTTGCTTTATCGAATAAAAAATTCGTGCGCGGCGCTCTATCGGAAGACTTTTAAATTATTCCGAATCATTTGCTACCGGAGCCGCAAATGATTCGGAATAATTTCACGTTTTCCGATAGAGCGCAATTATCTAATATCAGAAAAAATAAAATAAATAAAATAAATAAATAATTATAATTGCATAAGGTGTTAAAAATGCTATGCAATAGCTTTACCGCGGCAGTCCCCGAGTGCCACACGTATTTTTTTGTATTATTTACCAAAAATGCCTAATTTTGTAGTTTGTACCAGGGAGTCACGTTAATTAGACGTAAATGATTGATGAATGACGTGAGTCCCTGGTATAAAACTACTGAATTAGGCATTTTTCGTAAATATTAAAAAAAAATACGTGTGGCACTCGGGGACTGCCCCGGGAAAGCTATTTCATAGCATTTTTAACAAGTTATGCAATTATAATTATTTATTTATTTTATTAATTTTATTTTTCTGATATCAGATAACTGCGCTCTATCGGAATAATTTAAACGTCTTCCGATAGAGCGCCGCGCACGAATTTTTTATTCGATAAAGCAAAAAAAACGGCTTATTCGAAAAAAATCGTAGATAAAAAGATAGATAATTAAATTATCTTTAAAATGGTGCAGGTTTCATAATAATACGCCAGATAGTATTTGCGTAGTAGTCGTTTTTAAATTCGGTTAGACCTAATTTCAAAAATTATTTACACTATGTAATATAAACAAAATCTAAGATATTCAAAGCTAAGAATGTTAGGAAAATGTTCTTGTTTAACATATATTTTTTTCGAATCGTAAGCAGCACTCGTTTAGACGTAATTATCAGTTTAAAATCATTAATTTTCGTTAAGAAATTTCTTCATTCGGTCGCCGCGCTGGCCTACTAGGCCCGCGATAAAAGCTATGCAATAGCTTAAAATACTTGCATATTTCCTGGGGGTCTATGATCCCCTCCCAGCCCCCGACGCGATGCTTGACAAGCATGCTTGATCGTCTAGAGAGAATTACAAACTTCTCCGAGACTTCTCAATATATAAACTATTTTGAAACTGACACCCAGTGACTTGGAAACTTCCGCGCACAGCTTTGAAATTAAATACTCATCGGATGCTAGTCGGTTTTTCCGATTCGACGCGTCTGTTTGCGGCGAATCGGCGAAATGTACCGGGACGCGCACAGTGGGGTCGTTCAATTTGGCCAATGACGATGGATTTTGCTTCTTTGTCCTAAAGTGCTGTGCCCCTTGAACTTCATTTATATCAATATTGGTACTCACTAGTTAAAGTCTTACAATACTACTACAGTAATATTGTACTAGGATAAGGCTAATTGTATCAGTCGGAAGGAAAATTTAATCATTCTAAAGTAAAACTTACCTTATATTTTATTGTTTTTTTTATATTTATTAATTTACCATTTGACCTTAAAAAAAATAATATTTAAAGCGGCAAAGTACACATACTTATATTAGTAATGTAATATAAGCTGAATCTCATACTTATTTGGATTTTTATCAGTCTACTAGACGATTATCTGTTTTAGACTGCTAATAACTGTTTTTCATTATTCATTAATTTTATGAAGCATTTAATATTATATAGGGTGTTCGCCGGTAATACAAATATCTCGGTGAATGGGTGAATGAAATATGGGACTCTGATCAAGACATTAAGGCCCGGATAGAAATCGCCCGTGCATCATTCATGCCCTTGTGTTGCCGGAAAATCAATCTAAGACTTAGAACTCGGATCCTGCATTGCTACATCTGGCTAGTGGTTAAGTAGGGCAGCAAAGCGTGGACCATAAAAGAAGACACCAGACGGCGGCTAGAAGCTTCTGAGATGCGGTCCTACCGACGAATGTTCCGTATAAGCTGGACCCATAAAGTTAGCAACGAAAGAGTGCTTCAGCGTGCTGGTACGACCCAAAAATTGTTGCACACCGTCAAAAAGCGCAAGATTGAATATCTGGGGCACGTGCTGCGGCATGGCAGATATCAGCTGCTCCAACTGATATTGATGGGAAAAATTGAGGGTTAATGACGCCGTGGAAGGAGGAAAATGTCAGAGAGTGGACCGGGATCACCAGTACGGAACAGCTTTTTCAGATGGCGCAAGACCGACAAAAGTATTCAGAGCTAACGGCCAACCTCCAGTAATGGAGAGGCACTTCGAGAAGAAGAAGGGTGTTCGCCACAGGTTGATATTCCGTTCTAGATTTTATTCTGATATTTTGACTTTATTCTGAAATTGCCTATTTTTAAATATTGGGAAATTTTAAATATTGCGAGATGTGGACAAAAAATTACTAAAACTGAGATAAAAGTCGCCTATAATTTTTCTGTATATTTAGGCCTTGGCTAGCGAGGAAAATCGTTAAACTCGCCTACGCAAAAGGCAGCCTATGTTCCACTAAATTTCAAAGAATCAATGTTATTCTGTATCCAGCTTGTACTCCACCAGCTTACACCGTTCGCTAAATTTCACATTGAAATTTCTAAGGACTCTAGTTATTTAAGAATTTTATTCTGACCAATATTAATTTACTGTGTGCGTGGAACGCGATATCTGATTGGCGGAATATAAAGGCCTATTCAGCCGGAACAATTTCGTCAGAGTATCTTTATCACCTGACACCTTTTTGGAAATTCGCTCGACCGTCGCTGGTGTCCGTTAATTTATAGTTAGCGATGATGGGCGATACTTGAAATACTCGGAAGCGTTAACGGTCGAGTGAGCTGACAAGACAAGGATGGCAAACTTCGTCAACATCATCTGTCCGATTTTCCAATCTACACATGTGAAGAATAAAGGGGCGAAGAGATCCCATACGTGGCTGGTGTTTACGGGTTAATGGTTTTCCGCGTTTTTAAGGCAGCACATCTTTAATATGATATGTTATATATTTTTTTTAATAATTTAAACGGGTTTTAGCTCGTGAATTTTATGGCACCCAACGTTACGGCGGGGAAAAAATATAATAGTAAAAGCCACTCACGATGTAGTGACGGGGTGCATGGATCGGATTTTGGTTTGCTTGTTTTTACATTACATGAATAGATGTTCCACACTTTCGAAGAGGACAATGCAAGTTTACTGGCATTATCTTGATTGATTATGGGGTATGCCATGTTTTATGTATTAATATTATTTAATATTAATTTGACCATTCATAATAGGCACGACTTTAATTTATTATCTAGAAAAATACATTATTTTAATAATGATGAATTAAAATTAAGTTGTAAATTGGCCGATATGACTTTTTTATATAGAACTAGCTTACCCGTGCCCACTTCGTTGGACGGTAAACATTTTACTTGTAATGAAATTATGATGGGGTTCGGTTAGTACTGAGTGCTATGATTTATTTCCTGACTGCCAAAAGGAGGGTTATATTTTTACTGCATATGTATGTATGTATTTGCATGCCAATTTGGCTATGTTACCGGGTTTTAAATGAGTGAATGAAATGATTACGATTGAATAAATTAGGTTTATTTTAATTGTTAAAAACTTCTCTGTATACTATATTAGATGTAATGTTATTACTTGGTACCAAAATATATTGTCTTTTAAGAGTTCCAACCCGATATACGGTCGCGATTCCATACCTATGTCGTATTATCTCTTCAACCATTTATGCAGCAAAAAGGAAATTATATGCAGTAAAGACTTGAGACGATAAATTTACTTATTTTGATAAGAATTCATAATTGTTGGTAACATGACCAATAAACATGACCAAACGATTTAAATTATTTTTTTAATATAAAAAACTACTTTTTGTGACTTAAATATAAAAGTTAGACATATGCTGTCGCTGACTTTTTTGTAGGTATTATCAAGCTCTAGAACTTTTCTCTATAACTCAATCATATATCTCTCATCGTTAAGGCAGCGGTCGTAAGAAACATTTTCATTCGACCGTTTTTTCTCCGACTTACTTTGCAAATCCGACTACTACGAAAAAGTCTTCATTTTTCGGAATAATATATAGCCTACTAGCAGACCCGGCCACGCGTTGCTGTGGCTAAGGTTTTTGTTATATTACATTGTAGTAAACTATTTAATAGGAACGGTAGGAGAACATCATTCATGGGGACCACCATGCTTTTTTAAATAGATGCCATTTGTAAAAAAATATGGCGAACTCCATGACAGATTTTCTACTACCGTAACCCCTTAATTAATACAATGAAATTATTATTTACGAACGAAGACGGAAACGTTAATGCTGGTATAAAAATCCTCTGGATTGGGATTTAAAGGGGAAGGACTTTCAACACGATTGATTAAAATTTTCGTACAGTTGATATTAATCAAAAATCAATACAAAAGAATTAATTTTAAAATTTATTATTATTTTTATTAAAGTTTGTAACAAATGAGTATATTACAAAGTTGTTAGTAAATAACATGTGTTTTTACAAAATGGCTGTTGATGATGACGAAAGGTAACCTGAAACAACGAAATTTCTTCAATATCAAATTAACACCGTGGACAAAAACGTTTTTTCAAATTTACCGCAAAATTAAAAAAAAAAAAAAAAATATTGAAAAAAACATAAAAATTTGTGCCCTTTTTTAAAAGTTTCACGAAAATATTTTTTTTTTGATCGTTTTTTTTTAAATATTTCGGTTAATCTTAAAACTCTGCAAATTGTCATAATTTCTGTAATATCGGTAATTGTTATCGATATTACGATATGCTCGAATGTGTGGGGCGCGCCAGTTTTGCATGCGGCAAACTTGCCTGTCATGCCACTTTGTCACTTTTTCATGTCAAAACATGTCACTTTTGACAGCTCCAAATTTGTTGAGGGCAGATTTGCAGGAGGCAACCTTGCAGGCGGCAACCTTGCAGGCGGCATTTTTGCAGACGGCATTCTTGCAGAAAGCAAACTTGCATACAAACCCGAAGTTAGCAACGTTTGAGAATGGCGCATTAGGACATGATTACACGAAATAAAATAATTTTATATTATTTTACAAACCAAAAATAAAGCAGTAAAGCATATGCTATAAATTTTAAATTTAGAAAAAGAAGTAGCAAATTATCATGTCAGGGTAAATTAAAGTGGTGAATATTTTTACGTCTCCACATTTAATTACCGGCATCCTTGTAGTGGATGATTCAGTACATCAAACTAAACATTAAAAAAAATGTTTTAAGTTTTTCTGTTAGGTTAGGTTAGGTTAGGTTTTTCTTTCCCTAAAATCGAAGTGACATTAATTACCGGCATCCTTGTAGTGGATGATTCAGTACATCAAACTAAACATTAAAAAAAATGTTTTAAGTTTTTCTGTTAGGTTAGGTTAGGTTAGGTTTTTCTTTCCCTAAAATCGAAAGTTGATTGCTGAGATCTGCGATGGAGAGGACACTCAAAGAAGTGGACTGGTTTCCCTACCCTGACATATGAAAACGCGGCTTTTGTCGATTTCTACTCTGGTAACACTAAATTTTAAATACGATGTTTTGCTCCTAACTTCATTTTCTGCAAAAATGCCGTCTGCAAAAATGCCGACCCTCGAAACGTTAGTTTGACATTTGCAAAACTGCCTTCTGCAAGATTGCCTTCTGCAAAACTGCCGCCTGCAAGAATGCCGTCTGCAAGATTGCCGTCTGCAAATCTGCCTTCTGCAAGTTTGATGGGACCCGAATGTGTCGGCCACGGTACGTACAAACAAAATTGACGCAAATTTCTTGACATTGCAATGAACATTTTGAACGCCTATATCTCTCTTATTTATTGAGATCGAATAAAGATTATGGAAGATTAGGAATCAGCGTGGCGAATATAGCGTGGTGAATTACTTAATTTTTTATTTTGGCCTGTTTTTAAAATTTAAACTTTGAATGCCTATCTCGCTTATTTATAGCGACCGACACAATTTTCTTCCAGATTTAGCATTAAAATGAAAAAAAATGGAGAGAGGTTCCTATACTGCAGTTATTCCACTTTTATAACTATGTGATAATACTTACCTACATGTATATATTTTAATTAAAGAGTTTTGAACAATGAAGCACAAATAATTAAAAAGCAGGAATAATTTCACTGTATTACCTTCACAATATTTTGAATTTAGAATAACGCTTGCCCGACTATGACGTTTGTAGGTTTAACATAGCAGCGCCATCTATGGATTACTCAATAGATAACGCCATCTGTTAAAATCGTTTGGAACTAACAGATAATTGCGAATGTCAAATAATAGACATTGCAATAAAATAATATCGCGACTATAAATTAAGACGTAAGCTATCCTATCTTTCAAGTTGGATCAAACTGCACATTGTGTGCAAATTTGATTCAAATCGGTTAAGTAGTTTAGGAGTCCATCGCGGACAAACAACGTGACACGTAATTTATATATATTAAGATGACACTCACAACTAATGTGGCTTTCTATTGGTAAAATAATTTTCAAAATCGGTTCAGTAGATCCAGAGATTACTGCCTATAACCTCGAAAACTCACAAACTTTACCTCTTTATAATATTAATATAGATTATTAATGATAAAATTGTCTTACATGACTGGAAAAAACTAAATTTTACTGCACCTACATGACATATAATAGCGACCAGATTATTTTCTGTGGCTGTAACGAATACAGGAGTAACTCGCTCAATAATGCACACAAGGACTATACACATTAATATTTTAAATATTTCTCAAGAGAACTTAAATGGATCTATGAAAATAGGTCTGGATATAGACACGTACACACATACACAACCTAACATACAATAAATTATAAAGAGGTCGAACTTCCACTCTTTAGATAACGACTTGGTTACGTCATCACGCACAACTGCATACACTATGACGCCGATCCACTATATGTTATAATTTAAATTATGTATCTACTTATCAGAATTCCCTAAATATTCATTTTGTTTTTGACTCTAAATTTTACCTTACTTTATTTTTATTATTATGCGAGGTAATTAGCTTCTCAGTGGCTACTGGCGAAAGCCAACGAGGGTCTGAGAGTAGCCTCCAAATCCCCAATATAGATTATGCGGGATAGCTCTAAAGGCAAAAAACATTCCACTACAAAACCTTTCTCAATAATCGAGAAAGCCTCATATTGGATTCTGGAGGTTGATTAAGTCTCTAATCAGTATCAATTCCCTGAATATCTCGGATGCAGAGCCCTCCGTCCAGATAAAACTCTTCACTCACTATCTCGGAAGATAGCTTTAGGGTACGGTGCGGCGCCGCACCGCAAAAAAATCGCCTTATGGGCTTTGACACGTACAGTGGACGGTACGGCGCCGTAACGTTACTACGACGCCGCAGTGAGCGAATAGTGTTGTAGTTAATTGTACGTAGAACTAGTGAAATGAGGTAGTCAATGCCAATATCTTCTTCGTTGGTACTCATTTTAAACACTTCGATTAAAAATAACAAAAATACGTGAAAACAAATGAAACAGGCAAGCAAGTACCCTCCTTCAATTGTTCTTAACAGCTGAGCGGTGCCGCTCCGGCGCATATTACCGGTTTGCGTGCGGTGCGGCGCCGGAACGCATCGTGTGACATACCATGGATATGTATATGTAGGACGCCGCAGCGACACCGCTCAGCCGCACCGCATCGTGTGGCCCGGCCCTTATTGTCGAATTAACTATTCCAGGGAAATAAAATATCCCAGAAGGGTAGACATCGAATAAATACTATAATCTCGCAAATGCTGTCACTTTACTGCTTACCTTCACTCTGTGGAAGTTGGCGCTTGTGACTTACATACCGTCCAAATATCTGCTTCACCTCTAAAGATCTTGCACTCTCCAGGAAAACAATCGACTCAATCCTAGAAAAAATAAAATATCTAAATCTCCAATTTCGACATTTCAAATTCTATGGCCTCGAGGGGTGGATGGGGGGGGGGTGAATGGGTGAATGGGGGGAGTGAATAGGTGGTAAGTTATTTTCTCACATGTGGTAAGTCAGATGCCCCAAACCTACCTCACCGGTTGTTAGTCTGGAGTCCACCGCTCACTCCCAGAATGTAATATTAGTAATATGATGAGCCAGACTCCAGACGGTGATTTCGATAACAACTCCGTTTGTATTTATTTATTATAAACGTTGGTCTTTACTGTTTAAGTGAAACTATTTGTATAACTGTGAAACTTTAATTGGCTTATTTTAGATAATTATCTAACATGACAACACCGGATAAGGAAAATGTAATTATATGTAAATATATAAATATAATAATAAAATACATTTTATTACAATAAAATACAATAAAATACAATTAATAATTTTTCGACTTTCCTTTTATCAACTTCTACATCATATTGTCCTAATGAATTGAAGAGAGCGTTTCAATGGGAGAAAGCAGCTTGAAAGCGCATATGTTGGAATCGTTTCGCGAACAAAGCAACCATCAATAGCCAATTCATAATGATAACTCCATTCTCGTAATCCATTAGAGCTGAAAGCTGCTCCGGTAAGAAATGCATTGTCGGCCCGACAAAGCGGCAGAGCGGCGAGATCGACTGCTTAAATGGGCTAACAAATTACATGTGGATTCAGCCTCTGATTCAATCGCCTATACAGAATGTAGAAAGAATATAGGTACTGCTTATACCTATAAAAGAAAATCGATTGTACTCAAATTTTCAGAATATTTTAACTCATTAGTATGAATTTAACCAAGTAAATATATTACAAAGAATAAAAAACACGACTGCCGTTACAGAATGTGTACTATTGAATTTATAATAGTATTATACGGTTTTTTATGAGATATTCTTTGTTTATATATTACCGGAATGTACTCAATCAGGCCATTCATTTGACACTAAATACGATATATTTATTTTAATTTATTGACATTTGGACATTTAGACAAATACTTACTTAATATGTGGACAGTTAAGGTACTTTATAATACTCGGGATTACATACCGATTCTAACAATACCACACACTTATAAATCGGTTAAAGCGTTTAGAAGTTATGGTGGAATAAAGAAACGGAAAACATCGAGGAGCCCTGCATACATTACACTCCTTTCTGTTAGGCAGTCGTATAAAAAAGAAGTTAGGTGTAAAGCAAAAGGATTATCGTACAATTTTGTTTAGTTTTGTCTATGATCCTCGATATGTTGATAAGTTATTAAATTCGCACAAACAGCAATAATACGAAGTATTATTATTTATTAAAAATAGATAATACGCAGTAATTAATACTCACCATGCACAGATATTTATGAGAACCTACATTAATACACGACCTAATTTCTTAGTATATAGGTGATAAAGTATCTTCAGGGTGATCAACTATCAGTCTTTATATAGGGTTGGTTTTCATTGGGGAGCACCGGTCCAGTGGGTTACTTTATAAAAGAAATTAATAAAAAAATACAAAAAAGGTAATACCTACATGTATTCGAAATGTTTCATTTTTTCATTGGTTATTGATGTTTGTTTTTTCCACAAAATAATATTCTACACACAAAACTGTGTGTAGAATATTCTATATTCTTCAAAATCTTATTCAAAATTAATAATTAAATGCAGCACTTTGTTACATAGAAAAGGCGTATTTTATATTAAACTTTCGGATATTCAGCATTTTTTCCACCATCGAAGGCCTAAGTCAAAAAAAAAATTATTTTTGAATTACTTTCTTATGTAGAATAATGTCATAAATCAAACCTACCCAATATTACCAAAAAAAAAATGTGAAGACTAAAGGTGCTTTTTGCTTTGTTTCTATTTATAGAAATATTCTTAACTTATTATGTATGTATATGTATGTATTTACTCCTTCCTCCTCCTATGGATGTTTATTCTTCAGAAGAAAAAAATGTTAAGTGTTTAAATTATGAATGTTTAATTGGAAACATGTAATTAGCTTCATTTTTGAAACTTAAAAATGTTGTACCAAATGTATTGTAACAGCTTTGTGTTTCCTATACAATAATAAAATAAAATAAAAATAAAATAGAATCATGAACTTGTTCCTCAATAAAAACTAACCCGGCATATTTAACTTCCACATAATAATATTCAGATTTGTTTTCTCAGTAAGAAAAATCTAAATAATAAAACAGTTGTAGAGGATTTGTCTTTCAATTTTTCGTGTAAAATAAGCTTATTAAAATAAAAATCCCTTATTTATAACATCATCTATGTTATACATATAGCCGCCATTGTCTAGGGTAGACAACGGCGCCTCAACATCACCGAAACATCGGGTGCTACAAAATACACACGGTAAATTCGTTTTTTATCTTATTTATAATGTTAAACAACCGCAATAGTCTCAGATTTCATCATCTATGTTTTTCAAAGGATTATAAGAGTATCTGAATCATTACGTTACGAACTGATTGAGTTCCTACATAACGTTATTATATAACTTTGTTGTTTGCACATACTTTAGATACAATATATTTATAAATCTCTCCGACCGAACGATCTGTACACAATACTACAAATCCCCTCAGGTATAAGATAGGCTGAGTGACCGCAGTTGCCGCTTCCATTATGACAAGTATGACAATAAGAAACTTACAAAGAGACGACGCGGCGGTGCTGCTTGGCTTCAGACTCTCTTCAGCGACAGATGAAACTCTTTTGTCTCCATACAATATAATGCACAATAAAGGTATAATAGCCGCAAGTAGCAAGATGTTATATTTCAGGGAAGCGCGCGTTAGGGGGTGTTAATTTTATGACTACAAAAGGATGGTGATAGATGTAAGAACGGTGGTTCTTAGACTTGTTCACTTTTTAATTTTTTCACCTTTGAATCGTTTTATTGTCGTTGCGACTTATAAGACCGCTATTTGCATTTTGACGTTTTTGGGTTAATGACATATTTAAAAAATAAAAATTTTAATAGTGGGTAGTTTTCGTTAATATTCTTTTAAAATTTGTCTCAAAACACACCTTTTCTTTATTAGGCCTTTTTGCTGAGAATAAAAAACTGAATACTTCTATTATATAACAAAAAAAATATACTTTTCTTTGTCGAAACTAGTTATTGTTTCGAACCATTATTATACCATGTCCAACATCACTGCCCTCTTATTGTTTTCGGCGAAAGTCATTACTATATCGGCACTTTATATCAAGTCGCATGAAACATATTTTGCGTTTTATACCACATTATGTTTCTCATTATTAAGTTCTCGCCTGCCTCACGCCTACCTTGATGTTAGAATCTTTTTTTTGTTTTCCTTCGAAAAATGCGTTAGCGGACTAAACAAGTTTAACGGCGAGCCAAATAATCTCAAGGAAAGTGTGCGAACCATAAAATCCTCTTTTTTCTGATATAACTATATGATATGGGGTGATATTATTATGTATACAATATATGATACGAGGTGATACAATAGAATTAACATTAATTTGGTATACATTATCAAATCAAATATAAACGTGACTTTATTTTTATTTTTTTTAATTGCAGTAAGGAAATTTAAGAATAAGAGTGGACACTACTGAAGCACGGTATACCAGTATAGGTACTGGTATACTCGTGATATATCGACCAAGACGGTATAATTACTCACTAATCATCTATGCTATACTAAATAGTTTCTATCTTGTTTACACTTGATCCACCCTCTAATAAATATGTTTAAATATCACTTGTTTATTATCAAACGACAATGTCTTACAACCAACCCTCCGATGAAGTATTGTGTCAACCCTGGACAACGGTGGTTGCTACATCATCGAAACGTCTGGCGCTACAAACTTCAAGCGGTAAATTAATTTTTAAACCTATTAAATATATTTTTTAATAATTTCGCAATTTCATCGTTAGTGTATAGCTTGTAAATATATTGTTGTTACATGCAAACAAACAAACATAGCTTCAACGCGAATGTTTTTTATGCGTTCCAGTTTTGTAAAAAAACTGTTGCACTGATTACTTGTAATTCAATTATATCAGATACTCAGGTAAATCAATAAATCAGACTGCTAAGGTTTATTTTAAAAATTCGTGTAGGCGTTGAGCCATGTATACATTTGGTATGGTAAAGTACATCAGAGTATTCTGAGTCAATGCTTGCCAGGAAATCTTGATTTTCTATGGGATGCCCTTGTTCGCCTGCGCAGTATTGACGAGCTGCACAATAACAGTATACACGTGTGTAAAAATACGAATTTAATATAGCCTTGGTATTACAATTTAAGACCATTTCCAGATAGAAGTCTGTATGTTTGTGTAACTGTGTGTATTCCTCCACAATAGCGCCCAAACGCTTAATCCAATTGAGCTGAAATTTGGCTCGCAGGCATCATTTGGTCATGACAAGAGTTGAAAAGGTTGTAGTTGAAATTGGTCCACCAGGTCGCGGCACTAGACATATTTCATTCTCGAAATATTGGACGTATAAACTTGAAGTTTGGTACTCAGATGCTTTGTTGGGCCAAAATCACATTGAATTTTCGCCGGTCAGTATATTTGCCTAAATCATTGACTCGAACGTGTTTAATGCGTTGCCTTTCCACTATCCGCGCTCGTCGCCGACTATCGCATTCAATCAGGTTAGCCTTCTTCCCGAATAAACATCATGCTCTAAATTCTTCCATTAGCCCTTGGATACTTGCCGGGAAAGTTTTATGTTGACACAACCGTTTTTTTAATCTTGTCTGGTTGTACTTATCAACGCGGTTTGCGCCTGAAAAGCTGTGAATTTGTCTCAACACAGTTTAATTCCCAGTCACCTACAGGTGTGTAGGTTTTAGAGATAATAATGCAGAGACGGGAAATAATTCCTTGCTTACATCTTCCACCAGTAAACTATAAAAGACTGACACCACAGCGTATATGATTTAATAGCGTAGCTCTAATTGTCAGGATTTATAAGACGCTGCTTATTAAATAACCAATTAACCAACACCAGACGCTTTAATTTGCGATACAAGGGATTTTATTACCCTTTTACAGCTACAAAAGGGTATAAATTTTATAATTTTTTATGTGTGAATTCAGTCAAGCTGCGAACAAACCACTGTACCTATAATTAAACTCAACTCGACATCAAGACATTAACCTACCGTGGAGCTTATTTTAGAGAGCAGATATATAAAATTCAAAATTAAATATCTTTTCATATTTTGGCGATAAAATAATGCAACGAGTGTAATTACCCTTAGTGATACATGAAAATATTGTAATAATATCGTTGTAATAATATATGTTGTAATAATAAATGTTGTAATAATAATAATATATTAGGAGTCGGCGAACAAAACGATCTAAATCAGTTTTGGATTCAAACATGTTTTTTTTTTAAAAACCGGTAGGTACGCCTTGGCCGTTCTTTCAATTAGTAAATCTGTTTACTACTAAAAAGATCTAGAAACCTTTAAAAAATGAGCTAGAAATCACCAATATCTTTCAAAACGATCGATCGCTAATTGGAAACGGTAAATTATTTGAAATAATTAAGAATTTCAAAATGATCTAAATTTCATACTAAATCATAGCCGGAAAAATGTTTTCTTTTAAAGCGGTTTAAATATATATTACACAGACAAAGTGTCATTTGTGATAAACAAAGTGTTGCTTTCTGATAGTTAAATTACTACCTGAATTCCTTTGACTCATCGGCGACCATAAAACTACCAATTGCTATAATTAACTCCTATTATGCCGTCGTTAATCTCTGATGTAACATAGTCCTAACCACATTTTTGTGTCCTTCTAAGTCGTCCTGAATTAATTGTGTGTCGCCTACTTTAGGCCTTCTCCGTATTACTAAATTGCTTAATTTCCACACAAAGCCGCGTCGGCTGCAAAATAAATATTGCAACTGGTTTCATGCGGTAAAAAACCGCAGAAATTTTGGACGCCGAAAAGTGGTCGGAGGAATGGGGTCTAGACTAGAATGGAAATAACAAAGTCGACTTTGGACAAGTCGATTTATAAGACGCGAGACGGCTGACAGACCCAATTCTTTTGTCATTTCGCAGTCACAAAGGCCGTATAGTTTTGTTTACGGCGTTTGCCGCAATAAAATTGCTGTAGCTAGAAAAATATAATTTTTTAAGGTTTATGTTTCACACGTTTATGTTTATGTAAATTTATTTTGAAAACACAAATGCAGATTTCGGTCAACTGAAAAAAAATATTTTTTAATGAACGACTGTATAAATCACATTTTTATTACGGCTACCATCTTTTTTTAATTCTCTTTATTAAACTAAAAACCCTTTTTTTTGAAGATTTTTATTAAAATCGGTTTATACGTACTTGAGTTAAAATGATAGGATTAAGAACTTAAGAACGCGTTGGCCGTAACTCAAGAACGCGTTGTAGAATTTCGAAGATTCTTTCAAAAATCTGTTTTAATCCTCGATAGAAAGAGGCGATAAAATTTAGATCGGGGAGCTAATAGGCCCTTGCTGAGTTGGTCACGAAGACCCATTTGTTCAGGGTTGGTCACACTCACGGGTCAACACCCATGAAGTGGGAGCCCGGGTAGGACTCTGGCCTTGGGGCTATTTTCCTCTAGGAGTCAATCTTCTGGCGCTCTTGGACGGCCTGCGCACCGTGCGGCGTAAGCCAATCGATTGTGCATTCTGACTAACAGTCGTGGGAGTCTGGAAGCAGTACTATTTCCTACAGAGCGAGGGTGGTTGCCCGATCCCGGGTGAACAGCCGGGCTAAGGATGCCGTGGTCCGCGATAGATTCGGTTTACACCGTTTCACCCCTTCTAGAGGAAGAGCACCGCGCAGGCGACCTCGAAGTCGTAACCAGTCGAGAGACCGGAGTAATCTGGTCGCAACTGGAAGTAAGGGTGTGACTGTAAGCCCGCTGCACGCGCTGGGTAACATACCTGGCTATCTCGCGGATAAGGCATTGGCCTCTTACGGGCATGTGGCGGAGCTTGACGGTGGACTGTCTTATCCTAAGTCTTCTGCGTTCACTACACGGGGGATAGAACGACCAATCGTTAAAACTTCCTGAAGTGACGGGTTCCCCCGTTGTAGTTGACAGCTCTAGTAGTAGATCAGGGAGCCATATAAACGGACGACTAAGAAATCACAATTTTATTCCCACAGTCGCCAACTATTATCAGCTATCCATACGTAAAATATATTATCAAATCAATATTTGCAATCGAGCTGTGATCTTAATTTATATAATTTAACCCCTCAAATGAATGGCGATTAGCTCGGGTTGCCTACGGCAAAATGTATATAAATTTATATTTACATTTACATTTACATTTACATAGAGCGGGGTTTACTATAGAGCTATAGCATTACTATAGAGCGGATTACTATAAAGCGGCGCACATTTACATTTATATTTACATTTATATAAATTTATATACATTTTGTATACATTTTGCCAAGGCATCCCTTAAGGGACGCCTCACATTTGAGGGGTAGGAGTTACCGATATGAAAAATACTTTTGCTAATTATACATATTTATTCGTCGTATGGATGAGTCGTTTGGAGTTGCCGTATTCAAACCGATCCGAGCCCATCGCGAGCGTTTTTAAAAGTGCTTGTACGTCCCGTCTTATCACTAGATTTAAAATACCTTTTATTGTTTATTCAATATTCCGTTTCGTTATGATTTAAAAATTTTAACGTTTTTTTTTATTTAATCTAAAGGATTCGTTAATTTTAAAAAAATGGGTCAACAACATTGCGAAAAGTGGGCAATTTCAACGAATGGTGAAAATAAAAAAAAATGGACATTAAAGACGCACCGCTGTCTTTGAAAAAATAATATTATATATTAAAACAAACAGATCCCCCTCCCCCCCCCCCCTCCCCCCCCCCCCCCCCTCCCCGTCCTCCATTGAGAATTGTAATTTATGTAATAGGTCAAACGGTTGCTACACGATTTAATTCTGTCGATATGTACATAATATATCTTTGCTGCAAAATCTTGGCCAATTTAGTAAAATCTTCAGAAAAGGAAATAAAAGTTTCATTTAAAAACCCTGATTGAACAAAAATCCGGATTTGACCTAACTAAAATCTCAATGCACGGCACCGCCTTCACGTCTTGATCTGGTCATGATAGTACATTAAGTCTAACTGACCTAGGTATGTAAC
Organism: Micropterix aruncella; assembly: GCA_944548615.1. Classification (NCBI taxonomy): domain Eukaryota; kingdom Metazoa; phylum Arthropoda; class Insecta; order Lepidoptera; family Micropterigidae; genus Micropterix; species Micropterix aruncella. The sequence continues at coordinate 15,329,225 of OX155965.1, forward strand.
ATGACGATAAGTGATCTTTTATCGATACATACACGCTAGCCCGAATATAACATTACTTACCAGCTCCTTCAATCCATTGGTTTTTATTAATGCCTCAATATCGTTGGTCGCCTGTATATTTTTACAATGTCTTTCACGAAATATTTAATTACATGACTTTAATTCTTTCTTTCAAAAATTCACTCAGGAAGTCATGGTCTCCAACTCCATTCCAGCCAGGATAGTGAAATTGCGATTATCAGTCATAATTCTTTTTTCTACATATTCCTTCACCGTTCATGCAGCTCGACTATGGAATCAGCTTCCGTCCAGAATCAGAAACGCACCAACTGTTTTTAATTTTCAAGTGTCTCTGAAAAAGCATGTCATATCCCATGTTTGTAGTAATACTGACGCCACGCGTATATTATTATGCAGTCTGACCATTTGTTTCCAGTTCTTTATTACATCCACTGTCTACTGTTGAATTTTCAGCCTTTCTAAATTTCCCTGGGGGTACTAATTAAAATTACACCTTTCTTAATACGCCAGCGCCAGGTATCCCGGAGTCTGACCTGCTGAGTCTACCCCTGCACTTTATGGTCAAAATACTGTCTGATCTAAAAGTATCAGTTTTTACAAAACCCTTGCACTTTTTTATCCCTGGCTCCCCAACTATCATCAAAATATTTCCGAAGTTGACTTGCATTGCAATCGACTTTTCCAGTCGACTATTTCGAGTCGACTACTTCCGCCGGCGCAGCCCACCCTACGTTAGAAGCCGGGCAACTCGCGCGCCAATTAATTCGAAGAAACGTCACACTAAATTAAAAGCAGCCTTTTCAGATGTCTCAATTACAGCTGACCGGTTTGCTTCTCCGCTAAGTCGTTACTCGGAAATGTATGGCGCTGGGCGAGACGTTATGATTGGTCAAACCGCACGTTAACGTCGCGATGCGTCGGTGCGATTTATAATCGAGTGTTTCCGTATACAGTACGATGAAATGTACGATAGCATTAAATTTAAGCAATATAGTGATTGCGACCTTTTTTATAGTTGGAGTTTACTTCTTTAAAATCCATTACATTTAAAGCCCCTGGCATGACAATTTGTCAGTAAAGTTAATGTGTCATTACGTTTATGTCAGTAAAGTTCAAAAGTTGCAAAGAGTGAAACAATACCTAACCGGAGACAATAACTTCGATAAAATTTGCCAGCTTCCAAGCCAAACCATACTGACCATACATTCGTCGAATGATGAAATGAGTCAGATACCAAATCAGCAGATTGCAATCTCAGAGAATCACACTCCAGTCGCACGTTGGTGCTGTCAAGAACATTTTTTTGATGAAATAATTCATAACATTATTCATTCATAATATAATCCGTTTCAGTGATATTTTGGTATACATTTATATAATTAATCAGTTTAACATAACAATCATTTTACTAAAAAACAACTTCTATATTAGGTTGTCATTTAAAGTTCATGATCATTTGTAATGAAGTTACGTCCGTAACCACGTTAGAATACTGTTTCCCGTCAAATCACTGAAATTAAGCAGCTCCGGACGTGGTTAGTACTTGGATAAGTAACCGTACTGCCACATGTTGTTATAAAAAGCCGGACTCCTCTAAGATAATTGTCTATATATTGGGTTTGTGAATATGAGACTCCGTCCTTTCGCAATAGGTGTCCTTTTTAATGCTTCCAACGTTTATTATAAAATGACAATACTTGTATCCTTTAGAGCTTGAAGTCACCTGTCAAACGCAGTAACATTTGGTTAAAGTATAAACAAATACCATTTTTAACTCCTTGAAAATATCGAATGTTATTCCAATAAACGTTATTTGCGGGAAATAGTATTACCTTATTTTATTGGATAGAAAGTGCAACGGAAACGTTCGCTTGTGGAAATTTACAGTGAACATGCTCCATCGAAGAAAACTTTCAAAAAATGGTTTCGTCTATTTAAAAATGATAATTTTTGCATTGAGGATAAAGAGAATGGAAAACCACCCAAAAATTTGAAGATGCTGAATTAGAAATATTTTTGGCTCAAGATTCTAGTCAACCACAAATATAAATTGCTGTAACATTAAATGTCTATACATAAACTGTTGCGAAACGTTTAAAAACAATGGGAAAGGTCCATAAAGTTAATAACTGGGTTTTACTTGAAGTAAAACAAAGAGACATCGAACGTCGAAAACCCATTTGTGAAATGCTGTTTCAAAGATAAAAAAGGCATGGATTTTTGCATTAAATAGTTACTGGAGATGAAACGTCGATTTATTATGAGAATCCTAAACGTAAAAAAGCTTGGGTAAAACCTGGTGAAGCTGGTCCATCACAACCAAAGCTAGGTGTTCATTGCAACAAGGTTATATTCTGTATCTGATGGGATCAGAAAGGTGTGGTATAAAATGAACAGCTGGCATAAGGTAAAACTGTCAACAGCGATGTCTACAGATGACAAATAATGAAATGAATGAAATGAAATGAAATGAAATGAAATGAAATGAAATGAAATGAAATGAAAATCTCTTTATTGCATAATAAAATAAAGTACAATGGCGGACTTATTGCTACACTACAGCAATATCTTCCAGTCAACCAACATGCTGGTGTGAAAAGAAGAGTAGGCAACAAATTATAGACTAAAATTAAATTTGAAATTATAGCATATATTATACATTGTGTGTGTATCTAAAGTAAAATGTAAATATATAAATAAATTTTTGAGTTTGACATATTATATGTATGTATATGTATATACATACATATTTTGATATATTAACAAATAAATAAATAAATAAATAAGTAAATAAATAAACTGCCAAAATAAGGTAAGGAAAGGGAGGGGATAACGGAAAGGTTAGAATTTATGATTAATATTTATTGTGAAAGGAAGTGCTTTTTCAATGATTGCTTAAAGGTGAACAGCGAGCTAGCGCCTCGAATAGTTAAAGGAAGCTGATTCCACAGTCGAGCTGCATGTACGGAGAAGGAGTAGGAAAAAAAAGTGGTATTGTGTTTTGGGATACGTAGGATATTATTCTGACTTGAACGAAGTGGGAGACCATGACTTCCTAATCCGGTAAAAGCCTCGTTGAGGTAGGAGGGAGATGTAGGGTTGTGTAGGACATTATATAGAAGTGAAAGGATATGCAAATTTCTCCGGTCCCGTATACGAAGCCATTGCAATTTTGATCGGTACTCGGAAACATGGTCATACTTCCTCAGATTGAATATGTACCTTATGCAAACGTTCTGTAGGCGCTCAAGTTTATCCAGTCTGTTTTCGGTGAGATCCAAATATGCGACATCGGCATAGTCTAGTAACGGCAGAAGCAGACTTTGAATTATGGTTTGCTTAGTGCTTACAGGTAGGAATCTCTGCAACCTCCGAAGGCTATGAAAGCCATTATATATTCGCCTGCTTACTTCGTTGACTTGTGCTTGCCAAGAAAATGTCTCGTCCACGAGTATGCCTAAATTCTTTACAACTTTAGAATACCCAATGACGTTGCCCTTGATTTCTACTTGACGTAAAGATGATAGAGAAATAGGAGACAGTAATTGTTGACTGCCAATTATAATTGATTGGGTCTTAGTAGGATTTAAGACAATAATGATAATAATGCATTTGAAGTGAGCTGAAGATGAAAAACAACCGAAATGGGTGAATAGACATAACAAATTAATTTTCAGCATGACATTTCGAAACCACATGTTGCAAACATTGTGAAAAAATACTTTCAGAACTGGGAAGTTATCCGCCGACCAACAGCCGGGGGAGTCTGGGAACAGAAATGTTTCCTATAGAGCGGGGGTGGTTGTTAACCATATGGCAACTGCTCTTGAAACGACCATTCGGCCACCCGATCCCGGCTTAAATAAGCCGGGCCAAGGATGCCGTGGTCCGTGATAGATTCGGTAGACACCGTATCACCGCTTATTAGGGAGGGGACTGCGCAAGCGACCTCTATCCTCTAACCAGTCAGGAGGTAGGTGGTATCCTGAAGCTTAATTTCTGACGGAGATATCCTTCCAAACTGGTAGACAGGGGGCGAGGCTGCCCGCTGGTTACCTTTCCAGGTGCCTCGCCGTAAGGCGTTGGCCTCTGATGGGCAGATGGCGTACCTAGACTGTGGATTGTTTTTGGTTTCAAGTCTTCGGCGCACACCTCACTAGAGACAAAACGATCAATGTCGTTAAAACTTCCTGGGGTGACGGGTTCGCTCGTTGTAGTTGACGGCTCTAGTTGCACTAACACCCCCTTCAAAGAAATGTTCATGGGTTGAAAACCTGCCGTCGTGAGTTTCATTCCCATGGCTAGCTTTCTAAGGGTTAAACGACTGGACGGATAAAGATCGAAAACATCCAAAAACTATGAGCCTTAAAAGAAGTGAAGCGATCACTGATTCTACTGCATACCAATAGCATTTATTTTATAAAGGTACAGTATCTACTATCGTACTTTTCGCAGTTTCGCCCACTGCATATATGGCACGATTATTAGCTAAACTAAAAGGCCATCACTATTTCGTCGGTTCATTCATTAGCATTTTTATCTGTTTGGGCGCACTATTTGACTCCGACTGTTGCCCGCGTCTTGATTATAGGCGATATTTTCGTCGGACGCGTTATATTAATAAATATTTTAATGTCTTAATCGTCCGCTGCCGAATGACCGATTTATGCACATAATAATAAGGGGAATTTTAACGAGAATTTACCCTGCTGTGAATCATCAATAAATTCACCGACGTTGTGAGCAAGCGCTTTTGCAATACAATCTAGAAACTTTTTGACGCGGAAGACTTGCATACAATGGAGAATTTTACTGGGTCTGCAAATTCGCTTCAAACTTCGTCATATTAGAGCTTATATGTATACAAATACATTAGTTTTCATGTCATTCAAAAATACCAAGTAGTGTTTGTTTTGCACACATTTAAAACTCCCGTAAAACGCTCGGGCGTCCGGCTAGTGTGTGACGTCATTTTCCAACACTACGATCGCACGCGCTCGCGTTATTAGACATAGCTTCAAACATAGTGCTCGCTCGCACAGTATGTATGTGAAAAAAAGAAGTGGAATAGGTGTCTATACCTAATTAATCATTTTTAAAAAAACGGTGTGGATTTTGAACATTTTGTAAAATAGAAATGACGGAATCACGATGTCTTCAAGTAAAAGAGGCTACAATATCTCGATTTTTCGATTCATTGGTGGTTGTGGTTTAACATTTTGGCACAAAACACGACTTCCTACTATTTGGAATATACATTTCAAAAGATATTAGCGTAATCTTCTAATGAAACCTTGTAAACAGTACGGTGACGTGCGACGGACTGAGCGAGTGTTGAACTATGACGTCACACGCAGCGAGCGCCGGCGGAAGAAACTATTGCGCATCTATATTTAAAATTCCATATCTCGAAAACTACTTGACGTATCGAAATATTTTTTTCACCCGATTTTTTTTTTTATTTAAAAGACAATACGGAGAGCTAAAAATAAAAATTAGTGAACATTCTCCTTTATATTTTTTTGAAACGATTAGTGAATCCACCATATAAATATGCTTTAAATAAATTGCAATAGCGACTCTAATTTATTTAATTTACTTTTTTTAGTTGCAATAAATAAAGAAACTAATAATATTAAACTTTCACGTACAGGTGAATTTGTAAAATAAACCGCGTTCGCCAAAATTAAAAAGACTCGCCAGCGAAAGCCGAATGTTGATAAGAAAATTGATTATATGCTATGTTTTTCAGTTCTTCTCTATGACAAAGAAACGTGGACCTTAACAGTATCATCGTATGGGGAGATACACTGTATACTTTCACCATCATACTTGTGTTAATATTATTTGTGCCAATATTTAGGCATTATTTTTGTTTAAAAAAATACTAAATAAACAAAATAAATACCACAAATTTCATGCACGTTGGTGAAAGTTGATACGTGGTTTTAGTATTGATACGTTTCGAACTTATACAATGCATCTCTTTTATATAAAGATTCTGTCAGTGTCCACATTTCTTGCCATATAGAAGAACTGAAAAAACATAGAATCTTGGGTAAAATACCAAGTCAGAAATTCTCAGGAAGACGCGGTCTTTCCTAGCTGAAAATGTATAACAATACTTATAGAAAGGGTTTTCATGTAGTTGTCCTTAGATGCTGTGTTTATACGTACTTATGATTTAGATAAAATTCCCTTTCTCTACGAGTTTCTTGCAAGCTTATATATCCATGTTCTGGTCAGAGTAATATAGTCGCAACCATATATTATACTATGCTTTATGTTCATGTTCTGATCACAAATTACCAGGTTTTTTTTAATCCTAAAATACTAAAAAATGCCACCTAAGGGGTTTTTTTTCCTATGGAGGCATAATAGTTTTAATAATATCCCTAAGAGGGCGGTGTCGACTACAACGGGCGAACCCGTCACTACAGGCTGGTATAACGATATGTGATCGTTCTTTCAACCGTGGGATGAGCGTAGAAGACTTAGAGACAAGACAATCTACTGTCTAGCTTGCCAACAGCCCGTTAGAGTCCAACGCTTTACGGTAAGGCACCGGGAAAGGCACACAGCGGGCAACCTCGCCCCCTAACTACCAGTTTTGGTAGGATATCTTCGTCTGGAATTAACCTTCAGAACACCTCCATCCTCCCGACTGGTTACGGATTCGAAGATGCTTAAGCGGCCTCTACCTGTTGTATTACAGCGGTAATTCAATTTCGATTTATCGCGGACTTGGGCGTTCTTTGCCCGTAGTGCCACACGGGATCGAGTGGCCCAAGGTCATTTCAAGAGTGGCATGACAATAGGTCATCATCCACCGCCGCTGCTTAGGAGACAGTATAATACTCTCATAGTCTCCAGCCTCCTTCAGCACTTAGTCAGAGTGCACAACCGATTATCGTCGCCGAACGGTGCACAAACCGTCCAGTATCACCGGGATGCAAACTCGTTAGGAGAAACCGGTCCATCAGATTTGAGGCCTGGAGTCTTACCCGGGGTAGCCTTCCGCACGAGGAGGCTTCTGAATAGGAGCTGAATCGTGAACAAAATAAATCTTATGGCCCAAGCTGCACGAAACCATTCGCTACCCAAAATGGTCAACATACAAATAATGTCCACAGTGTTATACCAGGATTTGGTCAATTGAATAGCAAATTATCGTTTATCAATGCCGAAATGAAATAATAAACTACCTCCTACAATGCCATTGTACTCTCACTTGACGTAATGTGCAAATGGGCGTAATAAAATGACTCTCCATCAAGTGGAATGCTAGCCTTTTCCTTTGGACGACCTCGACGAAAGCTGAAGGCTTCCCCAATGTCGCATTCGGTTCTTTATCTTGATGTCTCGACTACTATCTTTGAAATATAGATCGCCCTATTTACGGGAACGAAACACAGCAATTACGTAGTTTGTTCAACTTAATTACATTGCCTACCAATTTAATATGAATAATGGGGCAATTCAGCCGTGGAATAGATGTTTCGTCTGTAATTACAATTACAGGTTAGTTATTAACATATTGACAAACATATGATAGTGGTTTGAACACGCGATTTGCCTAAAATAACTTTCAAAACAACAGCGTAGTAAAAGAGTTTACCATATTTATATTATACATCAGGAATTATAATTGTCTTTATAGATTAATATCGTTCCTCTTATTTTTTTATTCTTCCAGAGCTCTTCAGTCCATTATTTTATGGTTATACAAAAAAAATAGGGGTGACAGAATCACCCTTGTTTAACTACTATAGTTATACTTATGCATAGATTAAAAGATAACGCTCAATTTTGACGTAGGCGACTTGAGCCATTGAGGATTCGTGATCAGTTTTCCAAAAGGGCTTTCCTGCTATCTCATGTTTATCATAATCTTTGTTTTACTTAGTTTATATTTTTGTGTTTTTTCTTGTTCATTGTTCGCATTAATTTAGTTATGTAAGTCAGTTATTATGGACTTACATTCCAGATTTAATATTCAAGGGCGAATTTGATTTGTCTGTAATGTTCTTGAATAATATTTGAAAGAAATAATAAATATATAAATAAATAAACAAATATTTTATCTTATCAAATGCTTTCTCGTTGTAGGTGTATCAGCGTATTATGAAATCCCTTTTATTCAGTGATGTAATTATTGTTTTCTTTTGTCCGCAGGTAAACCTACAGTATTGCCCCGCCCTGAATACAAATTATCAATTTCTTGGCTACATTAATATACTCGTCGAAAATATTTTCTAAATCCATGTACATTGCTTATCGAGGTAAGTAGGGGATAATAGGGCAGAATGGGTACTCTCCTATCTATAATATACTAACGGTAAGCCAGAGTATAGGAATAGAAACATCTCTATTAAATTACATTCAGATGATTGCCTTCACAATCCCCAGACAGTGTGCCGCTGTGAGCAGATAGATAAAGTAGACAATGAAAAATATCTTTGTCTAATAATTGAGAAACTGGGAGCATCCATTGATAATATTTGTACATGACTGCGGTTAATCATTGCCGAATGTCATCAGCTAAAGCCTGTATTAAAATACTCATACGTGCATATACAATGGGATCATATAAAAATGAGTATGAGGTACATACCTACGTCTTGGAAAAAATACTGACAGGCATAGACTAAGACTTCTTATTTACAAAGTATCTAAATAATCGATTATCTTTTGTTTTTAAAATAGAGGTCATTTATTTGCGACTAGTTGTAGTTGTTGCTTATTGGTGAATATGGAAAAAAATATTCCGCGCTGTAATTATTTGTAGTTTTATATATTTATTTTTCAATATAAATATATTACTAAGCATATACGAAATGAGTGGTTATTCATTCTTCCTTTTAGAAATCTCTACTCAAGATAAAATTTTAAATTGATTATAAATTTATTATGAAAAAATCAAAGAGGTTACTTACGAAATAGCAGACTAACAATAACGTCAGTGGCGAAGACTTTTTTAAATCGGTTTTAGCATTACTTTTGCTTTATTTTGATGGTAATTACTTATGTTAAGTACATATTTGTACTGAATATAAAATTGACTGCCTTTGCGTTTGACCACGTTTGACTATGAATATCTCGGAGAGAAAAGCTATAGTTTTATTACTTAAAAACTAAACTATATACATATACTGTATATTGAGGCATTTTGTTTCATAAACAATCGCTCAACCACAAAACTGGACAGGCACATCTTAATCGTCTTCCTGAATTGTGTCTTACACTATCTCCAGCACGAGTGGAGATGCTTGCTCATCAGGCGGTACTTCCATCCAATGTTGCCCCGATGTCCCCTACATGTCGTGGGATACGTTACCACCTACCTCCTTATGTATTCGTTGTAAAATACAGGCCGGGCGCGATCGTTAAACAAAGTGGACTCCTTACCGATTGGATCGGGCGTTTTGAAAGGTGAGCAATTCGAGTGTATGGTATTGAGACACAGGTTAGTCGAGAGTTGTGTGTATCCACAACAGATACGACACGAAAGAGAATTCGTCAAAAAGCCGCGGGCTCCTCGAATATCTGCATCCAGAAGAGCAAGAGGTACTGCCCCTTTTCTTGTTTTTGTGTTTAAAAATTTAATATTTTATGAAGTATTTCAGTCTTCAAGATTACGTTATTCTTTTTGATAAAAAAATATTGACTGATATTTTATTTTCGTCTACTTTCTTTATTTCAACTGAAATTAAGAAGGTTCTAGTTATAGCGAGCAACTGACAACGATTACCCCATTGGGCCCCAGAAATCGCCCCTTAAAGGTTGGCGCATCTGTTAAAGATACACTACTTTCTAATCTGTGTTAGAGAGCAGATCGAAGCGCCTAGCGCTGCATCGATGCCGCGCGCCGTGGGCTCAGGCGAATCGGCCCAGGCGAGAGGTATAATAAGCACCTTCCACCTCCACCATAGAGTCTCTCAAAGTTTTGACAGTATTCTTTGTTTACAACAGTAATTCTGAAGAAATATAGCCATAAGGAAATAGACAATCATCATCATTAGTGCCGCAACTCGTGAGTCTTGCCGTTGTCAACATTCTTCTTTCACTCCACCCTATTCTGGGCTTCAGTATTTTATTTGCAGCCATAGCAGTTTTGGTTGTCCGATTTTACGATGATCTTGAGAATGCGTTGAAGAATGCGTTTTAACGACTATTAATTGTTCGTCATTTATATATTTCATAACTACCTGAGCTTTTAGATTTACAGGTATCGTATATTATGCACCCCATTATACATTTGTTTGTCGCCTTATGCAAGTCTTTGTTTTTTGTCTTTGCCGCACGTCATCCTCATGCATGCCAGCAAAAATCATGCAGACTATTTTGCCTTGATAGAATGTGGTGCATTTTGATTCGTTTTCGTGAGAATCAATGTTTCTAAAACATAAGCTAAGACTGGTTTGATGATTGTCTTGTAGAGGGCTGCTTTCTTATATCGGCATAATAGATGGGAATTCATTTGAGACTGGAGTCCCAAGTAACCCCTATTTCCAGCCATTAAACGTACTTTATCCTCTTTACTTGTGTTATAATCGCTGGTAATTAGAGCCGTGGTAAGAGAATTTCTTAAACGATTCAAAGGTTTAGGGACCAACAGCAAAGGTGGAGCTGGGTTTACTTTTTCGAGGTGGGCAATAATATATTTGATTTTTTTACTGATTTATCTTCAGTTCTGTATATTCTACTGCTCAGTCCAATCCTAAATAGCCTTTTACTCTGAGGGTTTGTGGAAAGCGTACAATAATAGCAATATGATCACCATAAGCTAGTAGCTGTGTCGACTTATTGAAAACTCTGTTATTAATACTAGCGACACCATCTTTAATGAGAAATAGTACAATAACTAGGTAAGTAAATTTTGTAGGGGACGTGAACCAGATTATCTTGTTTTCTTATTGTTCGTCTTTACTAAGTTTACATAGATGCTTGGCTCATTGAATTTTATCTTAGCCAGTTCATAATTTCGGCTGTTATAACATTTTCGGAGTTTCGCAACTATACGTCTTAATCGGGAGAATGCAGAAGTCAAAATGTTATCTTCAGTCTTTAAGGCATCTTGAATAATTGAGCAATCGTATGTTCGTTAAAGGTGGTCTATCCTAACTAGGATAGACCACCTGTATTATAGAATACAACTGTATTCTTTGATCATTTTCATATCTTCTTATTTATTCCATTTTCTTTAATTCCTGGACCTAAACTCAAAAAATCTAAGACTCAGAAGTTGAGCAAATTTCGAGGATTTCGATCTTTAGCCAGCAACCCACTTCTAGTTGGTATTGAGAAGCCAGCTGCCATTTCCTAAGATGGATCTCAGTAGTCGTTATAATACCAGTCCAAAATCCACATACGGTACACCATTCTCCATCCAAACATACGAAGCTTTGTGAAGCACAGCGAACGCCCATCTGACGGGTCGTCGGGCGTGTCGCACTCGTGATGCCAGTCCGGTAATTGCACGGTACAAACGATAATGTCTTAATCCGAGCTGAGGCCGACTCGAGCCGAGAGCCGAGTCACTTTCAGGTTTCCTTCGCGGCATGATTTATACGCGCCGCGCAGCGCGTGCGTTTGCCGCATGCGGCGTCCAATTACACACGCCACCCTCGCTCATCCTGTCTGGCAATCTTAAGAACACTGCTGATATTTTGCTGATTCACTGATGATTCACCGCTGATATGTCTTTTTTCGGGTTTATCGAGATGTTTTTGGGATTCTTTCGGGATTTTTTTCGGGATTTCTGCCTACATTGGGGTCATAATCCAATCTATCCCCTAACAGGGCAGTTATAATGAATACAGTTGTCTTTCCTGCCCAATCTTATTAAATTTCAAAAAAAATCAGTCGATTCTATCCCTATTCAGACCCCCAGAAGGTTGTTTATTCTATAATATTACAAATAATGTTACATTTTGTAAAATTTTGTATCAGCTATAAATATTACAGCGAGGTATCACAGCAATAAGAAATAGGAAATAGGAAAAAAATATTTTCAAAAACTCGATCTGGGTATAGAAATTACATACCTATCAAATAAAATTGGTATTTCTACAAATAAAATTACATTTCAAATTATAAAGAAAGTCTATAAAAAACTAATATTGAAAAAAAAACATAGAAATTCAAAAATAACAAAGACATAAAAACTAGAAAAATAAAAATAAACAGAAATAATGAGAAAACATAGAGAATCAGCAATTCAATAACGAAAATATATTAAAACTAGAAAAATAGAAAGCATCCAAAGAGTTCTACATTTAAGAAGGATCAAACTATCAATCAACAATCAAGAAATAGAAAAATGCATCGACTATCCAAAGAACAAAAAATCAACTGGTCTCGATGATAAACCTGTTAGCGTAATTAAAATCCATAAACGTGTACTGGCACCTTGTCTAACATATCTTTACAATTTAAGCTTTTCAGAGGGAATATTTCCAGATTGTCATAAAGTAGTCAAGATTACACCGATATATAAAAAAGGGCGATCCCACGAGCGTAGAAAATTATCGACCCGTAGCCCTACTGAGTAATTTCTTAAAAATTTTGGAGAAGGTCACCGAAAAACGACTAAATGGTTTCCTTGAAAAATTTGTGGTCATTTCAGACAGTCAATATGGATTCCGGACAAAAAAAATCTACACAGGATGCCGCGCTGTATGCATGTTTCATGATTGAGAATAGTCGAAACAAGAAGATGCTTTCAGCAGGACTGTTCTGAGATCTAAGCAAAGCATTCGACTATATAAATATCAATACCTTGGTAGACAAGCTAAACCATTATGGCGCAATAACTGCAATAAGCTCAATAACTGCAGTACAGTGCAGACGGATCGAACCTGGTGCGATGTAAACGCGGCGGTTCGGGTCGCGACAGAGACTGGAGACCGAGACCGGAAACAGAGACGGGAGACCAAGACACATGTCTCCGTCTCTGGTAATCTACTGTGCACCGAGACGGAGACCGAGACCTTTATTAAAATATATAAACCAAGAAATTTATTTAAGATATAAACCTAATTAAAATAATAAAAAGTAAAAATGAATTATAAAAGAAAGTATAGAAGTAATAAAATATAGAACTATTTAAATATATGAAATCGAAAACTATCGCGTCTCTTTGACATTATAAATAGGATAGAAAACGAATTTACCGCGTGAAGTTTGTAGCACCCGACGTTTCGGTGACGTTGCAGCCACCGTTGTCCAGGGTAGAACAAATTTAAATATAGAACTACATAGGTAATTACATAATTAGTTAGTAACTTACAATATTATAATTTTATAGACATCGATGGCAACTCATTGAAATCGTTCTGAAATAAATAGCGCAAGATGTTTTCTAATAATTTCAATCAATTTTTCGGTGTCCATCAGAAAACGACGTAATTTTGACCATTTCGCACTTGCTATTCGAACGAAACGCGAGACACCACTTATCCAGGACGGAGACCGTCTTGCGGTCTCCTGTCTCAGTCTCGCTCGCGAACTGCCACAATACGAAAGCCTAAGTAACGGTGTCGGTCTCCGGTCTCTGTCTCCGGTCTCGGTCTCCGGTCTCTGTCGCGGCCCGATCCGCCGCCGTCTTTTTCTGTATAAATAGAGCAACAATAGATCATCATCCTCTTCTTCTTCAAGCATTATCTGAAGTCGCTTACGCAGATTAAAACAATTAATAAATCGCTGCGACGTCATATTTGAGTTCACAAATTCAGGTATAGGTACGTGTTTAACAGGCTGGCGTAAGTTCACTTGTTCACTTGTTCAGACTGGCTGTCGCTGGCCTCTGTCACCTTCCTCAAATAAGTTAAGCGACAGGCGACACTGTCGCGGTCTCCCGTCTCGTGTCGCGCGTCGCGGTCGCGCGTCGCGGTCGCTTGTCTCGGTCGCGTGGCTCAAATCCTACCTTTAAGATACTCAATAGGGATATACAATAATACAACTTGTTTCGTCGCGTTGTTTACGTGGACAATCTGAAAACAAATCTCTACCACACGTATTAGATCTGATTGCAGAACATTCTAAATGATTTAAATCGTCTTTCAACGTACTGCCAAAAAACAAGATTTGCCTTAACGCTTGTAAATGTAACGTGGTTTTCCATTACGACTGTGTGATTGAAAGTGAGACTATAACCAAAATATATGCTAAATAAACATTTGACAGCAATATAAACTATACATTCCTTAAAGCCATCAAAATGGTAGGCTTCTTGTTTAACATTTGCAACCCTTCCTAATTCTTTAAACTGTATATTATGCGTGTATCAGAGGTGTACTTGAATTCGGCAATTGCATTTGGTCACTTATGTACAATGCCGCGCCGACCATTGTCAGCGTCGTGTAATTCAACTAAAGTGTCGATTTTAGCTTGGTTAAAATAATTTTGGCTGTATTGACAAAGAAGTCAATTGAAACAAGGAAAAAACACCAAGAAAACCCTAATGAAATAGTAAGGAAAATCTGGTTATTTTCTTCTGATTAAAGTGATAGAGAAATATTGTCTAAATAAACAGTTTTGGTTTATGGCGAGCCATCGATGTAATTATTGGGGTGGCGATATTTGTAAGATATAATATAGAAGATCTTGACGTAAATCCTGAAAGTCACCGCTACCAGATGCGGGCTTGGAACAAGTTGCATTATGTAAACCACTGGCTGTCAAAGTCTGAGAGGCCTGTTGAAGTTGCCGGACCGAAAATATCCAATAAAATTAGCAACTTAAGAAATTGTTAAATCCATTTTTAATCGAAACTCTATTAATAGTTTAGAAGAGCTTTTCGAATTTGATTATACTAATAATAAATAGATAATAGAGTTTTTTTTATTATTTATTGTGGTTTTGATTGCGTTATTAATGATCTTTCGTATTGATTATTTTGTTTTTTTTTAAATTATTTATTGTGGTTTTGATTGTGTTTTTCTCTTTTTGTATTGTTGGAATATATAATAATATCATTTCTTATAATATATATTTTTTAAATTATTGTATTACCTTTTCAAAATTTTCATTTGACTAATATTTAACTCGGTGATTAAATCATGATTATAACTATGGAGAATTCGTAGGATTTGACAAATTACAAAGTCATGCATGAGAATTTCTTTTGGATTAGCGCTTGACGCAACCAGTACACCAATGTTTCAAAACATGTCGACGCTTACTGTGCCTATGTATGTATATACGAGTATGTATATATTGGAGTGGTGTCAATTTATTAAAAATAATCCAGATAACTTATAAATTATGAAGTGATTTGCACACAAGGTCTACGATAAACAATCACCTCGTCAATTATCCATTAGTAAAGATTAAGTTAAAGAGAAAGGGACCATAATTCTGCAGAATTCCGAGAAATATGCACGAAAACTTTAAAATCAGACCAAAAGAAAAATATCCATAATAAATGTCGTAAATTAATGTGTAACCGACAATATAAATCTGTTTTTTTTTAAATATTTCTTTTATACGAACCTAAATATATTGTATGGTCTAACAAATCGAATAAATTAACGTGATATTTATGTTAACACAAGTCACGTTATCTTAATCTTTTAAATTACAATATAAAATAAAATGTAAAGTACAATAAGTAGTAGTATATGTTTATGTCACATACTCTAGTTTAATAATTGTAATTTCCTTCGATTATTTATTTTTCATAATTTAAGATTATTTCAAATTATTTTGACATTCTATTAAAAATACGTTTTATATGCAGTATCTCTAAAATTGTGTTCTTTTCGTTCCTGTGATAAGTATTCGTATTTTTACAAACATTTCCTAAATATGGTTTTATTAGTATCTTAATATTTTACGTCATTACAGTATATTTATTTTGTATGTTCGTGATACTTTCCTTAACATATATTTGTTATATACTAATGTGATTATAATTTAATGTTGTATGGCTTTCCAGTAAACTGTATTGGACCTCATGTACTCAAAGATTTGTTACAAATCTTTGAGTACACTCAGTTGACAATAGGCGTTTCCTGTTTATCCTGTTTTAAGACGTTTTAAGACAGTGTTATCCTGTTTTAAGACGGATCTTAATAATTAGACTGATATTTCTTCTGCATAGATATTTCTTCTGCATACGCTCTATTTTATATTATTATTCACAAACTTGTCAAATAATCATCATTTATTATCATATACCTATACTCGTAATGATGTGTCCAAACGATTATAGTATAATTTAAAACCTCAATTTCATCATAATTTGTCAACTCTGAATTACTTAAAGTATCGGAATTCTCTTCGCGAACTGCTAATTAATTCAATCTTTTTTTATCCAAATCTTAAAATCGATATAAATTCCCATCGCCCGCTACGAAAGTGTATCGAAAACAAATTGAACCACTTTTTTGCGATTTGACATGTGCCCAAATTAGACGGAACCAGTTTCAAGGTGCGAACTATGTCCAATCTTGCCACGATTGCTATCATTTTCATCGTGTGAGAGTGTGAGAGGGAGCGTTAAACTTTTCGGTTCGTTAAAAAATCGAAAATGGCTTCGGGCGCGAGGTGGGATTTGTAAAGGTGGACTGGGATCATACACGCCTCTGCAATCCGGTTATATCAATGAGCGTTGAAAGAGTGTGGGGATATATATCTCTAAATCGATTACGGTTGGGTGTCAAGTAATTATAAAATAATAATCAGCTGTTCTTAATGTCTCTTGGTACTTTACTTGTTCGATGTACTAAGAATAAAAGGAAAGAATAAGCTCTGTAGCAATTTTGGTGATTTAATTTATTATACAATCTTGTAGTTTAATCACGTATGTTTAAACTAGTTTAATCATCAGATGGCACCTACATCTACGATTAAAAGTTGTCCGACTCAGCTTATCTAAGAAAATGGTGCTTATTTTTTTACAGGCATTTCCTTACCTTGCAATGTTTGTCACTTTGTCCTATGAATTTGAAATTTTACAATATGTTGGTTCAGTTCCGATGACAATGAATTCTTATGGTAAGCATGGCATGATTCTACACCCAGGATTGGCTCTCGATGAGGCTATTCTTCCAAGGTCAACAACACAGGCAAGAAATTTTGTATACGCATTCAATTATGATAGCCCGTTATATATTTTACCATGACATAGCTGCTGCACCCAGGGTTGGCTTTCAACGATGGGACTCCTCAACGTTCAACAACACAAACACGAAATTTTGTATAGCATTCAATTATAATAGCCCGTTCTAAGCTCCACCATGACATGGCTGCTGTACCCAGGGTTGGCTCCCGACGACGAGACTCCTCAACGGTCAACAGCACATACACAAAATTTTGTATATGCATTTAATTATTGTAGGCGTTCTTTCTTCTTTTAAGAGCATTTTAATAAAAGCTTGTTTTTAAAAATTCTTTTTACTATTAATCTTATTTCAAATCGGGTCATCCTGCTATAATTTCCTTTGCAAGAACAAAGAACGGCAGATTGGCCCACAACTGTGTTTTCTTGGGAAATTATTACCGAACTCCGGGGTTTCTCGAAACGTTACCAAATCCTCCACCATGGGAATTCGAGTTCTCACACCGTTAGAAACCACACAAAAAAATATTAGAGTAGGAAATCATTGATTTATTGGACGATCCTCCATACAGTCCTGATTTTGAAGTTTCTATGATATTTTTTTTTCCCCGAGAATCAAAGGTAAGTCGAAGGTAAACGATTTCAAGATCCTAAAGAAGCTGTCGAAGAGTTCAAAATGACCATATCAACAATTCCGAATTCGGATTGAAATTACCGTTTCAGTAGAGTTACTGCGATTGCTAAAATATATTGATTTCAATGCACTTCGAAAAGAATAAAATATTTTTGAGTTATTTCCTTGCGTGAGTTATTTTCTGCATGTCAGTTATTCCCAGTGAGCGAGGGAGTTATTTCCTGTTAGTACGTTCTAGATCATTTTTAGGGTGGGCTAATCCGAACATCCACGGAGTACCTTATAAATGGGGATTTGCGCTCGCAACCGTTTCGAAAGGAGATTCAAGTGGTGTTTCCATGTAAGATTGCAATCCATGTTAACCCAGATATTTTTTTCACTTTAAAATATTCTAGAGGTCCACACTAATAAATGTTCTTATACTCTCGGCAATAGTAGATTTTGTTATCGTCTTATTAGAAAAGGCTGGTGGAGTTTGGAAGCCTGATTTATAAAATACATTTTTTCATCCACGTTCAACGTGGGCAAATGTAAGTCAATTAATCTCTTTACGACCCCAAAACTGGTACTTACCAAATCCTGGAGCTAACGCTAAAAGCCCCCGAACATAGCACTACTGAGTCATCAGCAAAACTAAATATTTATCTATATAATGTAGTATATAGATAGGGGACGAGACTATATAATGTAATGTAGTATATAGATAGGGGACGAGACTAATCCAAGAACGCTACCCTGTGGAATACCGAAATCTGAACTCCAGATGCCATTAAAATTACTACCAGCCGTAATCAATTTCCCGCCATTCACGAGATAGAGTTTGACCAATATAGATACCTACCCGCAATACGTAAGTTAGCCTCTTTGTATGTAAAATAGTTATTGACACCGTATCGAAGACCTTAGCTGGGTCAGCGGTATACTGTAACCAGATTAAAGACGAAGGAATACATTTTTTTGAATAGATCACTCTCAAGGGGGCGAATTCTGGTGTCCAATGAGGTTCTGGAATTTTTATTAAATCTTAATTTACGTAGAAAATACGCATTTCAAAATTATGGATAACATTAAGCTGTAAGTAAGATATTGCTTTTAGGCAATAAGCTCGCCTTTTTGTTAAAGCAAATAAAGCGTTTAATTATTATTATTGTTATTATTCATCAGTTTGCTTAAGAGTGGCTTCAAGATAATTAATAGTCATTAAGTCGAAGAAATTGTTAAATTCAAAGCAAAAATATATTGAAAATGTTAAATTCATAGACCGAAATAAGAATTTTAATTTTGATCGAAGTAACCAAATGAATTTACAAAATGAATTCATTGAGGTCGAAGAATATAAAATGCTTGAGAGATATGTACTCTCATTTTTCGATTATTTTATTTCTTAGAATTGTTAAGAAGTCTTTGAACTATTGGTTATTAAACTGCCATAATGAAAAGACATTCTTGCGACTTCAGGAAACAAAGGTATTGTGGCGTATACCACAAATAAGTGTACATACAGCATGATGTGATATCATTTCTAGTTATAAAAATGTTACTTCATTTGCGTATATTGATGACTAATATAATTCAAAGAATCGATCAAATTGCGTGTTTCACGCGTCTTTCATAATTTGCAGTATTGTATTAACGCAAATTATTCTTCTTATTGACGTTGAATTTTTCTAATATAAAGAGCGCATTGTTACCTAATAAAATCGCTTCCGTCACACACTCATATGGGTAAGTCACAATTTTTCTGTAAAATGTAAAATCTAATAAACGTGATCAAATATTAACATACTCATATGTGCTCTCTCTACTCTCTCTCAACAATTATCCAGGTATAACGGACTCAAAAATAAAACTGGACGTGTTCACGAACCTTGTCATCAACTAACACGACTATGGTATTTACAGTATAATACACCTTTCAATGATATCATATTCTTTAAATTTAATTAATTATGTTTGCCAAGCCTTCCTACTTCGTCCAGGTATCGATTTCTCCTTTCGTTATTTGTATTGAACAACTTTGAAAATTTTCTACTATAAATATAATTGCTTTTTCGACATAACGACTATTACTGATCCACCTTCATCACTTTTATTATTCTTTAAATAATTTATAACGCGTAGTTTCTGTGGAAACAAGGCAATTATTTAAAATTATAGTATAAAAAATGGGCCTCATAAATCGTCCCATTAACAGCAGCTACATCAATTTAATCGTTTGTTTTAAAGTAAAGTTTCTCGGTGTCGGAATATGTAATCGACACCCTCGACATAATAACACGAACATTGCTCCCTTACCGCCTTACTTTTATTTACTTCATATATTTCGCTTACCGTTATAAAAGATACTTGACGTGGGTGTTAAAAGCAGATTTGTTTACTGCCAAAAATACTCTTGTCAAACATACCGAAAGTATTTCAACTCCAATTTATATGCGTAAGCGAGTGTGTGAGGAGTTTGAGTGGTGTGTACGCGAAGTTGTTTGCGGGGTGGCAGACGGGCGCCGCGCCGCGCGCCGCTGACAGAGTTTGTCAAGTTTATATAGGGAGAAACTTGCTGAATTAAACGGCTTGAGAGGCGCCGATCGTGTTTGATAAATTTTCAGTCTTAACGAGTCTATCTGAGCTATTCACTTCTAATATATTGATGGGGAAACATTTTCTAATCAGGCAACTTGCATTACATTATAGGCCAGTCAATTTATAGAAAAATATTAGGATTTATTGCAAAAGGTCCGGTATTTATAATTTTTGGATATGTCGTTGAGACTAGTACCACTGGTAAAAACCCAAGTTTGCAGAATTCGAAACCTTGTAGATGCAGAGTTATAGCTAAAATACATTGTAATTTTCCCACTTTTATCAGTTTTTTACCTAAATCTCCTTTTCTCTGCATTTGAGAGAAAAAATGGTAATCACCAATTTTGTAGAGGAGAAAAATTACAAACATTTCGTATATAGCTTTTTCTACGTGAATTACGTTATATTCGTATTCAATTGACAAATTTTTCGCTCTCGGACGTGAATCAATATATTGTAGTTTTATACAATTTATTTTAAGTAACAGTTAGTTAAAACAAGCTATTTGCATGATCAGAGACAAATAGGAGATCCTATTAGTTCAGTATCATAGCTGAATTAAATAATTTTAAATAATCGTGACTTGTTATTAAATAAATTAAATAATTTTAAATAATCGAAACAGTCAGTATAACTTAAAAAATCGATAACTAAAAACGAAGAAGAAACTCGAATAATAGTATCTCGAAATGTCAAAAATTATTTCAAAAATCAATATATAAGCTACTTTTATAAAATCTGTTTTTCAATTACTGT
The DNA here is from genome assembly GCA_944548615.1 of Micropterix aruncella. Taxonomy (NCBI): domain Eukaryota; kingdom Metazoa; phylum Arthropoda; class Insecta; order Lepidoptera; family Micropterigidae; genus Micropterix; species Micropterix aruncella. The sequence goes on from OX155965.1 coordinate 15,350,278, forward strand.
TGCTTTATGTAATATGAACGCAATATAGTCAGACAATGAATTCATGAATACGTATATAAACCTATTATTTAAATTGGTACATTGTTTGAAGAGTTACGGCCCTCGAATTCGGTCAAATCATAGATAGGATGGCCTATCAGCATTTTCTTAAGGTTTTTTTTAATTTTTCGAGCTCCAGCTGTTTAATGGTAGGGTGGATTATATAATTTATTGCTGAGGTTTACTTTTGCCAGTCTTATTCGGGCTACGCATAAATGGGTATTTAGTTGCAGTTTCTGTTAGGCGACGTCTGGCATATATTAAGCAATGGTATATAAACGCCGAATACATAGTCATTACTCTTGCCTTACTAAAATATTCTCGGCATGAGGTCTTGATAGTTGCCTGATACATGCTGTGCAGTGCTCTCTTTTGCTAAGGAAGATTCTTTTACTGATTACTATTATTTAAGAGAACCCCTGCCTTGGGAAATTGCGCAAGTAATCAAAATGTGCCAGGAGAAATACCCAGGAAAAGATGGAATTCTTGCAGATTTGATGATGAACCTCGAATTTAAGGAACTAAACTTATATATCTAATTCAATGTAGTTTTTGTAGACTTTTGTATTGAGACCAAAAATCTTTTACAATTGTCCAGTAGTTATCATAATTATGAATGAATTTAATAAATCCTTTAGATGTATTGTTTGGAACATGTTTCACGTACAATATTTATTTTTCTTAACGAATTATTGTAGATATAGCACTGTGTTTTTTTTATTTTTTAGTCCGGCATTTTCGGCGAGGTTTGTCTAAAGAGAACCCATGCTTTATTCTTATGTATTTTTTAAATTTTTATGAAGTCGGAATTATTTTTTTCTTGATTTGGTCTTCTTATTTATCTATTTTTCTTTGTTCCTCATATGGTGGATAGGCCAAGGCCAGAGTTCACCAGGTAAAAAAAAATATTGGAAACCTGGAACTACAACTTGAAACTCGCTCTTGATTTGTTAACTACTCTGTCATGGTCCTTAGTATATTTGGATATATAGTTAAAATTACAGTTTTTTAGAACATATCGATGGTGAGATAACCCATTCGTGCGTGCACATATATTTTATTTGCAGATCAGAAACATAGAGATAGAGGACGTTATAGAAACATAAAGGAAGTTATAAAAATTAAAAACAGCGAGCAAGAAAAACTTCATCCTAGTGACAGCATTTTCCAAAGCATGGGTCGTACGCGATACCCACAAGTGTATCGTGTACCGATTTCAGTGGATGCGATTTTTTATACAAGCTACGAACGCTTCATTCAAAGAAAACTTTGACCATTACATAGAAATGGATGTTGAATCCGTTTCAGACCGGCGATATGAATATTACTGATATATTTGAGAGTATTGAGAAGTAGCTCATTATGAGAGTACACTTTATTAATTTAGACCGCAAACTTCTGACGATTTTTATCGCCCTTGCTGAGTTGGCCACGAAGACCCATTCTGTTTCAGGGTCGGTCACACTCACGGGTCAACACCCATCCGATGGCCTCCACGCATGGGGTGCGAGCCTGGGTAGGACACTGGGTCAACCAGTCTCCCCTGGGAACAATCCTCTGGCGCTCCTGGACGGTCTGCGCACCGAGCGGCGCAAGCCAATCGATTGTGCTCTCCGACTAACAATCGGGGGAGTCTGGGAACTGTATTGTTTCCTATAGAGCGGGGGTAGTTGTCTACCTTACGGCGACTGCTCTTGAAATGACCATTGGCCATCCGATCCCGGTTCAGAGTCGGGCAAAGGACGCCTTGGTCCGCGACAGATTCGGTGCACTCCGTTTCACCGCTTCGTAAGGGAGAGGACCGCGCAAGCGATCTCGAACTCGGAACCAATCGAGAGACCGGAGAAATCTGGTCACAATTGGTAGTTAGGGCGCGAGTGTCGCCCGCCAGGTAACATACCTGGCTACTCGCGGTAAGGCGTTGGACTCTAACGGGTTGTGGCGTAGCTGGACGTCGGATTGTTATGTCCAAGTCTTCTACGCTCACTGCACGGTCGATAGAACGAACAATCGTTAAAACGTCCTGCGGTGACGGGTTCGCCCGTTGTGGTTGACAACTCAATATGACGATTTTTATGTCAGTTAAAACACAATACACTCTTTCAACTAAAGCTTTAAAATACTGCTTTTACACTACATCTTAAAAGTGTGAAGTTGGATTTTCCGCAATGGCACACTAAAATTCGGTAAAGCCGGTAATTGTCAAATAACATAAAATTTACCAACATTGAGATGGACATCAACGCCTTCATAAGGTAGAATCGGAAGCAGTCGCATCTACCTTTCACATGCACGTCACGATAGACATTATTTTTATCACCTCAAAAGGTATGCCTAAAATATTTATACTTGAAAACTAAAATAAATATCATCAATTACAAATTAATTTAGCATCCTTAAGTCATTCATCATCATTATCATCATTAGCTTGTCGACGTTCACTGTTGGACATAGGGCTCCCCCATAGAATGCCATGACGAGCGATCTTGAGCCGCCTCCGTCCACCTACTTCCTGCAATCTTGGCTATGTCATCGGTCCACCTTGTTGGGGGGCCGTCCCACATTTCGTCCGCCGGTTCGTGGTCGCCATTCTAGAACCTTTTTTCCCCAACGGTTGTCGGTTCTGCGAGCTATATACTCAAGCCATTATAATATTAAAATCGTAATATTTAAAGCGTGCTATATGTGGCCAATGAAAACCAGTAAAGGGCGTTGAGCATAACATCCGGCGAAACATGAATCTATCACTGCCCCCCCCCCCCTCTTTCCCCCTCCTCGGTGGTAACAACAGGACAGAAAATAAGAAGTGTTGATAGCTGTGGGAGCTAATGGGCCCTTGCTGAGTTGGCCACGAAGACCCATTCTGTTTCAGGGTCGGTCACACTCACGGGTCAACACCCATCCGATGGCCTCCACGCATGGGGTGCGAGCCTGGGTAGGACACTGGGTCAACCAGTCTCCCCTGGGAACAATCCTCTGGCGCTCCTGGACGGTCTGCGCACCGAGCGGCGCAAGCCAATCGATTGTGCTCTCCGATTAACAATCGGGGGAGTCTGGGAACTGTATTGTTTCCTATAGAGCGGGGACAGTTGTCTACCTAACGGCGACTGCTCTTGAAATGACCATTGGCCATCCGATCCCGGTTCAGAGTCGGGCAAAGGACGCCTTGGTCCGCGACAGATTCGGTGCACTTCGTTTCACCGCTTCGTAAGGGAGAGGACCGCGCAAGCGACCTCGAACTCGGAACCAATCGAGAGACCGGAGAAATCTGGTCACAATTGGAAGTGAGGGCGCGAGTATCTCGAGCCCGCCGGGTTTATTCCTGGCTCACTCGCGGTAAGGCGTTGGACTCTCACGGGTTGTGACGTAGCTGGACGTAGAATGTAAACCTACAGGTAAGACTTTGTGACCACATTGGAAATACTGAGAAAATTTAACCGACAGAATTAAAACGACAAAAAAAATAAACGCCCTACTGAAATGAGATAGTGTCAGAAAAATGATTTTTCTACCATCCATAGCAGGTCTAATGCCATCTGTGACGCAAGAGCTGTGATAGTGCTCTTACCTAAATCAAGAAGAAGAATGTTTAATTATTGTTTAGGATAACGAGGCACAATCGAAACACATTTATTAAGTGGCGTAATGGATATGTATCATCCGTTCCTATTACACACATTATAAATTGAGTTTTTTTTTAAAAGTAACTAATTAATTCATCACACGATAAAATCGCTCTCGTTAAGAAGAGCCTTATTGAAAAGTCTGGGAACATCGTCGATATAATTATACTTAACGTTTTAATTGGATATGTAACAATTTAATTGGTTATGTTAATTAGTTAACGACCGCGCCAGGGTAATTAAGTAATAAACGATCCGCGTTCGGACAACGACAGCCGTCATTTGTCATTGGCAGGCTCCAATTTATTAAACGCTGCCGTTTCGACGAATAAACAAAACAAACGAGAAGATGAACAAATCACAAGATATCGATCAGGGACAGTGCGTCGAGGGCTTTACCAATACCCGTTCTTCATCATGGCCGCTCTTAAGAATGCTGCGGTTGTTTCATCGAAGCTAAGACAGATGTCAGGCAGGTTAGTTAGTTTCCAATGGGTTATGACGTCTAGAATTTCTTTATTAAACTGATGTCATTATACACGGATAACACAGCTTGACATGTATTTGCATATTTGAAATGTATGTGATACTTCTAATGTATAACAATTTCAATGTTTCGTGACTGGTCATGACTGTAATGTTGATTTGTTTATGAAATAAACAAATAAATAAGTAAGTATAGCTTCGTGAAGCGTTGGATCCAGAATTATTAAAGATCTCCGGCGATTGCGATTATGAATAATTCACAATTACATAGGCGAATAATAAAACTAAAATTCTTTATTTTCTCAAAAATCATAATAACAGATACAAATTAATTAAACATAGCCCAACCGGATCGCACGAGACTAATCTATACTAATATTATAAATATATTATGTTTGTAAGTTTGAAGTGTGTATGTTTGTAAGTTTGTGAGTTTGTATGTAATGGGTAATCTCCGAAACTGCATATCCTTCTTTAAAAATTCTTTCACTAATGGATAGCTCCATTATCGACGATTGTTATAAGCTATATTTTATGTTGATAGACATTAATTTTGAATAAGAAATCACGTCGCAAGAAATGCGCTTGTAGTTGCTTTATCGGCGTGCGCTGAAGAAACGGTTTGATATATGTAAAAACAATATATGACAAAAACATCGGTATATAAAAAGAAGACTATAAAAAAGTCGACGACAGCGACTGACTATATCTGACTTTTATATTTAAGATACAAGAACTGCTTTTATGTCTCAAAAAAAGTAAGAAAAATAAGTAGCAGTGTTAGTTGAAGACATTAGCAATAAAATAAGAATCCGTATCAAATTAAATTAATCCATTATCACGGGTGTTAAATATAGTTAAATTATCCATTTATTGTGAGGGATTAGGTGGTATAGTTATAGAGATACCATTAAATTAGTAACGGATGGCGAGGAACAAGACGCGTACGTCTACGAGATAGGTAGCGTGCATCGGAGGGGGAGCGTCTTGCACTATATATCTAAAGGTAGCGCCTAAAAAGGCAAATAAACGCCACCCTACATACATTAACAAATCGATTCCAAACTACGTGAAGCGAAGCCGCAGGCAACAGCTAGTTATAAATAAAATAGTAGGTTGAAGCAAATCATGAAATCATTTTTAAAAAATCACAAAACCTACAATCAAACACAATCAACACACATAGATAAACTAATAAAAGTTAATTGAAAACTATAAAATTGAATAGAAATATTTATATAAATAAAACAAAATAAAGTTTCTTAAGGTACAATGGATAATAATAATATAGTAATCAAAAGCATGTCATTAATCAATTATATGTTAGGTTAAGAATAATGATAATATTTACAATAAATAGTTACAATGAATGTTAGTTTGGAATAAAACAAAATATGATAAATTTGTTGACATTAATCACTTTAACCTTAGTTTGTTCATACTCTCTAATACCTGTTGGAGAGTATAATTACTTTGTTAGAATTCATCACTATAATCAAACATATTTCATACTCTTCCAATATTATTGGTTAATGTAACGAACAAAGAAATTTGGCCGCAGCTCAATTATGGTTAGAATTTGCATTAGTAATAACCTAGAATAAGATAACAACATACTCTCTATGTCTGCAACATTAACAACTGCAACTGCTGACATTTCTGTCTGAAGTAAAACCTAATTATAAAAATCACCGGCATTACTAACGAAACAATGAAGTAAGAAAATTCGTAAGTATGCTAAATGTCACGGTAAGTGCCTTATGCATGTTACTGGCCCTTAACGACGTACTCATATTTTTTCCATGTTGTAATGTAATAAAATTGATTACATGGTTTATACATTGTAAATTCACCGCGCCAAATACAGAACTTATAACAGGCTCCATCAGCCCCATTTAAAAACATATAGATATATCAAAATATTAATGATTTGAATTTGGCGCCATAGAGTTGATAAACAAATAGGCCAGAAATCAATAGAGATTGCCCGCGACAGTGACATTACCATACTTTATTACCCAAAAGTATTTGCGTTCCATTTCTATAGGAGAGTATCCGTTAATTAATTTATTACTTCCTTAAAAATCTGTTTTCGTATTTTTACTTTTTTGTATGACTCTTAGTCCCTGAGATAACGCGAGCGGCGGGCCCTTTGTAAAACAGGTGTCATTGTGACTTCACAGTGCATGTCCTAATTCGTTGATTTTAGTAGTTGACCTAATTACGTAAACCCTAAATATTTGACTTAGTTACCTAAACACGAGGGTTTGTTTTTTTTTGAGAAATAAAACAAAAACTGAAATAAGTCAAAAAAACTGAAGTAAATTAAATTAAAGACAATGCGAAATTAAATTAAATATTTTAAAAATATTTCGGTATAAATTGTGTATATATAAGGAAGCCAACGCCCAAGACGTATTACGATATAAACAAACATTTATACCAAGTAGTGAACAATCTATGCACGAAATTCGGCAAAATTCTCTAAAATGCTTTTTGTTAATCTCAGAATCAAACAGTTGAAGAACACTCTATGCAAAGTAAAAAAACATTTTGAATACTTCTTTTTATTATTATTGTTTTTATTAGTCATCAAGATATGACTTGGTTTTTGGGATATGTTATTTTAAAAATCAGACACTTGAAATCACTAGTCATTTTCAAATCTTTTTATCGATATTTCACTAAGTATTTCTCATATAAATATATTATTGTATTAAATGTTAGAACCTTGTCGAACTATTCGTATAACATTTGTATTTAAAACATTTATAATTTCACCTTATTATGACGTGTGAAGTTATTGGACACCACCTAGAGGTGTATTTTAACGTAGGTTTGGCCATGTCATCTTTCTAGGGTAAATATGTAAGTAGTAAACCATACTCCCAGCTATTTCACGCTGAACACCAGACGGCTGGCAGCCATCTGGGTGCCGAACGGTCCACAACGGACTAGTCACTAGACCGATTGAAAGTCATTTTCCCGTAAAATTCCACTAAATCCCTTCTTGGGTAGTGACGGTTCTAAACTTATTATTATGTGGCCAATTGCACCAAAAACGAACCTTCTACAGTCACTACAACGCGATAGCACATGCCTTCTTAAAATACATTTAAAATTCAACAATGTCTCTTAACCGCAGTGCCCCCTCTTCCGTTTTAAGCTATTCAACTGTCTCCAGCCGATTCAAATTCGATCATGGGAATCGATTTTTAATCGAGATAAAATTACAGGGCTCTCCATCACCGACCCGTGAAGCCGTAACTTAACCAGTGAATTATTCAGTCATTAACGATGCATTTCTCTGACGCCGTCATTTCAATTCAATAAACTTAATCGGCTCAAATGGGGCGTGCCGAACGCCCTAATGTGTCTTGAATGATGGTAACTAGATCGCTGATGACTTGTATTACTTCATTAGTGAGGTGATTGATTTGTGTTTTAAAATTGTGGACATCTACAATGTGCGGTAGAATCGAGATATGTTATTAACTCCACGATTACAGGGTTTCAACTCCAACTCTAAGGCCGATTGAAAAGTGGCCCAAATACTCGTAATACAGCTTTTGCAATGTTAAATACTGTAACTAATATTCAAAATAAAGCGTTTAGGATCAACCAGCTCTGATATATTACTTTTACAAAAAATACATCGTATTACAATAAATAGGTAAATAGGGAAAATGAAGTTTAGAATTCGAGTTTGCACCGGATCTCTACGTTTTGAGAACCTTAAAATCGAAAGAAGTGATTTCAGGAAAATGTCGGTGTGTGTGTGTTTGTGTCAGGGTGTGTGTGTGTGTGTCTGTGTGTCTGCACATATTGTATCCCAGGAATTACATAACCAATTAGATCTAAAAAACGTAAAAATATAGATCAATAGAAAAAAGTGGGCTGATCATCCTCCACGCCCAAAATTCTACCTATAGAAACATGCTTTCGTCTCGCTCCGACAATTTTACCATGATGGGGCGTTTAACCGCCTTACCTATACGAACGTAACTGATACGTCCGCTATATTATCGCCCGAATGCAACAAGTCGTATCACGTACGTTCGAGAACAGAAAAAAAACATTCCAAACCCACAAAGCGTACGTGATACATCGAATTGTTACCACGATTCGAAATACAAAATGGGTAAACATGGGTTTATCGTGTCAAAAAATTGCCTGGTATATTGTAAACAAGTATTGTTATTAGGAAATCGAATAAAAAAACCCAACTACTTTTTGAATAATAACCCAAAGGTAGGGCGGTTAAACCTCCGATCGGGTTTTAACGTCCATTGAATCACCGCTAAACTGACATCAGCCACAACAGAAGTGACGTTTAATCTCGCTGTTGCTATCGCGGTCCTAAGTTTCCATTTCGTTGTAAATAATATGTATTAAAAAAATACAAGATCCCATTCATAAATGTATTTAATGTAGCTAACTGGCTACACAAATTAAATGTTTCAACTTTCGACTCCGATTAAATATGGTTTTTAGTTTGTTTAAATCAAATGGAAATTTGGGAATATTTGGAAACCAAGTATTTTTTTTGATATACGTTGATATAGTTCCGTTTAATTGGGATTCAATCGGATATATATATAAATATATATATATATATATATATATATATATATATATATATATATATATATATATATATATATATATATATATATATATATATATATATATATATATATATATATATATATATATATATATATATATATATATATATTTTGATATTTTAAGGGTGTAAATTTTTTTAAATTATTTTCAATAATATATAAAATTAGATTCATGAAAAGTTACTTATCTGGGGTCCTGGTGGACCAGAAACATTTTACCGATAGTTAATGTCCTCTTTAAATACTTAGGGCAGCAGCACCTGTTTCCGCAATTGATAATTTATGATGTTCTTAGTTATTGCAGCCGAATTACTGTATGCCCTTGGATGTAATAAGTATAGGAGGATGGTTTCTGTAACAGAAATGGATGTTAGTAACTTATTTTAGAAGAAATTATATGATTGAGAATATTTCGACACAAGTCGTATTCATCTCCATGACATTTCTGATAGAACAATTTTTTCAAAATTTAAATTTAAAAAAACTGAACATAGAGAAATGGGTTAATAATATTTTGCAATATCGTTATAATACACTATAACCGACCTTGAAAAACATTATTGATAATGATTTTTAAATGAAAAATATTAATAAGCTTTTAATGAATATGTCTGAACAAATATAATTACTGTATTAATTTTGCCTATTCAGACCGGGACCCTTGCAAGCGCCTAAAATATTTATAAAAGCCAACTCCCAAGATTTAACGTCTCTTTCTTTAGCGTTATCGCCAAGGCACTTAATAATTTTTACTTTAAAACAATTATCAAAAGTTAAATTGTGTGCCTTAGCATGCAATGCTATTGGAAGTTGACTATCATTGCCTACGCTGGCCCTGTGATTATTTAACCTAATGCTAAGAGGTGTAGTTGTTTCCCCAATATAAAATGCATTGCAGGTCTGGCAAAGTAATTGATATACAATATTTTTTGAAATGCAACTACTATTAAAAGGAACTCTGTAACTATTAGGAGTGTTAGGACTAGTAAAATAAATGCTTCGATCTAATAAAGGACATGTTTTACAACGTGATCGACCACAAGGCTGTAGGCCAAAATTTTTGTTATTACTAAGATAATTTCGATTATTTTTATTAAGTATTGATTTTAAATTAGGAGGTTTTCGAAATGATAAAATTGGTGGTATATCTAATAAACCTTTGGTTGATGGGTCGTTAGCTATAATAGGGAATAAATCTGCTAAAATAGGTCGCAGTTTCTCAGTGCCAGGAAAATAAGTAGTACTCAGAAAGATTTTATTTTGATTTAAATTTGAAACCAATTTAGGTTTAGGTGAAAATTTTGTTTCGGAATTTATTATATTTTTATCTAACAAAGAGGCAGGATAATTTCTTTCTATTAGTGATTTTTTAAGATTGGAAAGGTACTTATCTAAATTTTCTTTATTATTAATTAAACGGTGTCCGCGAATTGACATTGAATATGGAATTGACTTTTTGGTATGAAACGGATGACAGCTATCGAAATGTAGGTATTGCTCTTTGTTTGTAGGTTTTATATGAATTGCAGTTTTAATGGTGCCTTCGGATAGAGTTAGATCAACGTCTAAGAATGTAATTTGATTTTCTGATATAGTGTATGTAAAATCTAAGGGTCCGAAATTATTTAAATCTGTAAGGAAGTCAGTGAGTGTGTCATGTCCATGTGGCCAATGTGTCCATTTCAGTTTTGGAAATGATATAGCAAAATTTTGTCGTAATTTGAGATGGCGTGAGTTTTGGCATTCAAGGGACAAAAATGGTAATAATAGTAAATTACATGACGCACTGGCAAAATTTCGACAATATTCTAATAAAGAGCCACCCTCTCTTCCAAAAAATCATCCTGTAGAAATATTTATTACAGTTTTAATGAACAAAGTTACACAACCAACATTTTTAAACAGCCTCAAACCTACACCTAACTTAACATCTGATGAACTTTCAGCTCTTAACAACCTAAGCAAAGATACCAATATCATCATTTTGCCAGCTGATAAAGGTTCAACTACAGTCATCCTTAATAAAACAGACTATGTAGCTGAAGGTTTGAGGTAACTCAGAGACGAAACTTCCTATAAAAAATTATATAGTGATCCGAATCAAAATTTTGCTAATACAATAAAAAAATATATTGAACAACAAAAAACCATTGAAAAATTATCAGATGAAGATGTTAACACTTTAATTCCTAACCCTATCAGAACACCAAATTTGTACTTATTGCCAAAAATTCATAAACCTAATAATCCAGGAAGACCGATAGTAGCTAGTTTTAACTCACCCACAGAAAGAATTTCAGCTTTTGTCGATTACTTTCTACAGCCATTTGTAAAAAATCTCAAGTCACACATTAAAGATAGTTACCATTTTATCGAGATTCTAAAAAATACCACAATTCCTAAGACTGACAACTTATTACTTGTTACAATTGACGCTGTCTCTCTTTATACTAATATTCCCCATGATTTAGGCTTAGAAGCAATTTCCCATTACCTTAATCAAAGGCCCAGCCCCCAAATTCCTTCTACAAATTTTCTTTGTAAGTTGGCTGAATTCGTCCTCACTAAGAATGCTTTTTCTTTTGAAGATGAATTTTATCTCCAAATTAAAGGTACAGCAATGGGAACAAGAATGGCCCCTTCTTATGCGAATCTTTTCATGGGGTTATTAGAAAATAATTTTCTTCTTACTCAAAATTTACAACCACTAATGTGGTATAGGTTTATTGATGATATTATACTGTTTTGGCCACATGGACATGACACACTCACTGACTTCCTTACAGATTTAAATAATTTCGGACCCTTAGATTTTACATACACTATATCAGAAAATCAAATTACATTCTTAGACGTTGATCTAACTCTATCCGAAGGCACCATTAAAACTGCAATTCATATAAAACCTACAAACAAAGAGCAATACCTACATTTCGATAGCTGTCATCCGTTTCATACCAAAAAGTCAATTCCATATTCAATGTCAATTCGCGGACACCGTTTAATTAATAATAAAGAAAATTTAGATAAGTACCTTTCCAATCTTAAAAAATCACTAATAGAAAGAAATTATCCTGCCTCTTTGTTAGATAAAAATATAATAAATTCCGAAACAAAATTTTCACCTAAACCTAAATTGGTTTCAAATTTAAATCAAAATAAAATCTTTCTGAGTACTACTTATTTTCCTGGCACTGAGAAACTGCGACCTATTTTAGCAGATTTATTCCCTATTATAGCTAACGACCCATCAACCAAAGGTTTATTAGATATACCACCAATTTTATCATTTCGAAAACCTCCTAATTTAAAATCAATACTTAATAAAAATAATCGAAATTATCTTAGTAATAACAAAAATTTTGGCCTACAGCCTTGTGGTCGATCACGTTGTAAAACATGTCCTTTATTAGATCGAAGCATTTATTTTACTAGTCCTAACACTCCTAATAGTTACAGAGTTCCTTTTAATAGTAGTTGCATTTCAAAAAATATTGTATATCAATTACTTTGCCAGACCTGCAATGCATTTTATATTGGGGAAACAACTACACCTCTTAGCATTAGGTTAAATAATCACAGGGCCAGCGTAGGCAATGATAGTCAACTTCCAATAGCATTGCATGCTAAGGCACACAATTTAACTTTTGATAATTGTTTTAAAGTAAAAATTATTAAGTGCCTTGGCGATAACGCTAAAGAAAGAGACGTTAAATCTTGGGAGTTGGCTTTTATAAATATTTTAGGCGCTTGCAAGGGTCCCGGTCTGAATAGGCAAAATTAATACAGTAATTATATTTGTTCAGACATATTCATTAAAAGCTTATTAATATTTTTCATTTAAAAATCATTATCAATAATGTTTTTCAAGGTCGGTTATAGTGTATTATAACGATATTGCAAAATATTATTAACCCATTTCTCTATGTTCAGTTTTTTTAAATTTAAATTTTGAAAAAATTGTTCTATCAGAAATGTCATGGAGATGAATACGACTTGTGTCGAAATATTCTCAATCATATAATTTCTTCTAAAATAAGTTACTAACATCCATTTCTGTTACAGAAACCATCCTCCTATACTTATTACATCCAAGGGCATACAGTAATTCGGCTGCAATAACTAAGAACATCATAAATTATCAATTGCGGAAACAGGTGCTGCTGCCCTAAGTATTTAAAGAGGACATTAACTATCGGTAAAATGTTTCTGGTCCACCAGGACCCCAGATAAGTAACTTTTCATGAATCTAATTTTATATATTATTGAAAATATATATATATATATATATATATATATATATATATATATATATATATATATATATATATATATATATATATATATATATATATATATATATATATATATATATATATATATATATATATATATATATATATATATATATTTCATATATATATATATATATATATATATATATATATATATATATATATATATATATATATATATATATATATATATATATATATATATATATATATATATATATATATATATATATATATATATATATATATTTAAATTATTTTCAATAATATATAAAATTAGATTCATGAAAAGTTACTTATCTGGGGTCCTGGTGGACCAGAAACATTTTACCGATAGTTAATGTCCTCTTTAAATACTTAGGGCAGCAGCACCTGTTTCCGCAATATGTTCTTAGTTATTGCTCACTGCAGCCGAATTATTGTATGCCCTTGGATGTAATGAGTATAGGAGGATGGTTTCTGTAACAGAAATGGATGTTAGTAACTTATTTTAGAAGAAATTATATGACTGAGAATATTTCGACACTAGTCGTATTCATCTCTATGACATTTCTCTTAATGTCATAGAGATGAATACGACTAGTGTCGAAATATTCTCAGTCATATAATTTCTTCTAGAATAAGTTACTAACATCCATTTCTGTTACAGAAACCATCCTCCTATACTCATTACATCCAAGGGCATACAATAATTCGGCTGCAGTGAGCAATAACTAAGAACATATTGCGGAAACAGGTGCTGCTGCCCTAAGTATTTAAAGAGGACATTAACTATCGGTAAAATGTTTCTGGTCCACCAGGACCCCAGATAAGTAACTTTTCATGAATCTAATTTTATATATTATTGAAAATAATTTAAAATATATATATATATATATATATATATATATATATATATATATATATATATATATATATATATATATATATATATATATATATATATATATATATATATATATATATATATATATATATATATATATATATATATATATATATATATATGTATATATATATATATATATATATATATATATATATATATATATATATATATATATATATATATATATATATATATATATATATATATATATATATATATATATATATATATATAATATATATATATATATATATATATATATATATATATATATATATATATATATATATTATATATATATATATATATATATATATATATATATATATATATATTATATATATATATATATATATATATATATATATATATATATATATATATATATATATATATATATATATATATATATATATATATATATATATACATATATATATATATATATATAATATATATATATATATATATATATATATATATATATATATATATATATATATATATATATATATATATATATATATATATATATATATATATATATATATATATATATATATATATATATATATATATATATATATATATATATATATATATATATATATATATATATATATATATATATATATATATATATATATATATATATATATATATATATATATATATATATATATATAATATATATATATATATATATATATATATATATATATATATATATATATATATATATATATATATATATATATATATATATATATATATATATATATATATATATATATATATATATATATATATATATATATATATATATATATATATATATATATATATATATATATATATATATATATATATATATATATATATATATATATATATATATCTTTGATTAGTATAAGTGAAAATTATTATTTTCAAATTGAAATTATGTATTAATACTAAATAAATTAACGTATAAAAAAAATGAAAGGAGACTTATCTGGTCTGTGTAGACCAGGAGCGACTCCACGTCTTTTTTTCTTCTCTATTCTTTCAGTGTTGGTCAATAATCCCTGCTGTGGTATTAGAAGTCTGGCCAAACGGACTTCTTCCTGCCTCATACAGTGGTGACACAAGTGAAAGTCGAGAATCTATGCTGGAAAGGAATAGGCGATTAGTATATCTAAAAACTGATGATTAATGAAAAATGTTGGTTCTATATTTCGGTGTAAACCGTTGTCAAGATAAATGACATTTCTGAAATCGAACAATTCCTTGAAAATTTAAATTCAAGAAATCGAACCAATAGAAATGATTAATAATATTTTACACGATCCAGCTAAAGTATATCATAACCGACCGTGAAAAATATTATTTTTAATGAATGATTATAAATAAAAAATAAAAAGCAGTTGATGAGTATTAAACCTGATTGAATAAACCACATTAATTTTGTCTATTGAGACCCGAACCTTTGCAAGCGCCTAAAATATAAATAAAAGCCGTTTCCCAAGATTTGACATCCCTTTCTTTTGCATTATCACCAAGGCACTTTATTATTTTAACTTTAAAACATTGATCAAAAGTTAAATTAGTTGCCATGGCATGCAAAGATATTGGGAGCTGGCTTTCATTTCCTACACTGGCCCTATGATTATTTATATATATATATATATATATATATATATATATATATATATATATATATATATATATATATATATATATATATATATATATATATATATATATATATATATATATATATATATATATATATATATATATATATATATATATATATATATATATATATATATATATATATATATATATATATATATATATATATATATATATATATAGTTCGATTTCAGAAATGTCACATATCTTGACGACGGCTGAGCCGAAATATTGATATACATTTTATAACAATCATTAATATTTAAGAAACACTAATCGCCTATTATTTTCCAGCATTCATTCTCGTCTCGCATTGTTGTGTTACCGCTGCCATTTTGAAATACCACAGCAGGAAACACCTAGCAAGCGCTGAAGGAAGAGAAGAATAAGGCGTGGAGTCACTCCTGGTCACCACAGACCAGATAAGTGCCCTTTCATTATTTTATCATTTCATTTATTTAGTAATAAACATAATTTCAATTTGAAAAAAAAAATATATATATATATATATATATATATATATATATATATATATATATATATATATATATATATAAATATATATATATATATATATATATATATATATATATATATATATATATATATATATATATATATATATATATATATATATATATATATATATATATATATATATATATATATATATATATATATATATATATATATATATATATATATATATATATATATATATATATATATATATATATATATATTAATATAGACCAAGTTTTAATTTCGCTCCGTTTGCTATTAAAAAAATACATACATACTAAATACATTTAAAGCTTAGGGCCGGGCCACACAATGTGGTGCCATTGCGGAGCGGCGCCTGAGCGGTACCGCTGCGGCGTCCTACATACAAATATCCATGGTATGTCACACGGTGCGTTCCGGCGTCGCACCGCACGATAACCGGTATTATGCGCCGGAGTGGCACCGCTCAGTTATTAAGTGCAGTCGAAGGAGGGTACATGCTTGCCTGTTTCAATTGTTTTCACGTATTTTTGTTAATATTTAATCTAAGTATTTAAAATTAGTACCAACGAAGAAGATATTGGCATTGACTATCTCATTTTACTAGTTTTACGGACAGGATGGCGGTGTCGACTACAACGAGCGAACCCGTTAGCCCAGGCTGGTATAACGATATAGATTGTTCTTTCAGCCGTGGGATGAGCGTAGAAAACTTAAGGACAAGACAACCTATTGTCTAGTTCACCAGCAACCCGTTAGAGTCCAACGCCTTACGGCGAGGCACCGGGAAAGGTAACCAGCGGGTTGCCTCCACCCCTAACTACCAGTTTTGGCAGGATATCTCCGTCTGAAATTAACCTTCAGGATACTTCCGTCCTCCTGACTGGTTACGGGTCCGAAGTCGCTTACGCAACCTCTACCTGTGTTGTATTACAGCGGTAATTCAGTGTAAATTTATCGCTGACCTGGGCGTTCTTTGTCCGTAGTGCCACACAGGATCGAGTGGCCCAAGGTCATTTCAAGAGTGGCATGAAATCAGGCGAAGCATCCACCCCGCTGCGTAGGAAACAGTGTATTTCCATAGTCTCCAAACCCCTTCAGCAATTAGTCAGAATGGTCAACCGATTGGCTTCGCCGACCGGTGCGCAAACCGTCCAGTGGCCCCGGGATGCAATCCCGCTGGGAGAAACCACTCCACCAGCTCTGAGGCCTGAGACACCGGAGTCTTACCCGGGGTAGCCTTCCACTCGAGGAGGCTTCTGAATAGGAGCTAAATCTTGAGTTGAGTCGATCCGAGAACAAAATGGATCTTGTGGCCTAAGCTGCATGAAACCGTTCACCACCTAGTTCTACGTACAATTACTTACAACACTATTCGCCTACTGCGGCGTCGTAGTAACGTTGCGACGCCGCACCGTGCACTGTACGTGTACGCCCATTTGCGGTGCTGCACCCCGCATCGTGTGGACCGGCTCTTAGGGTGTACATTTATATGCAAATCAAAGTTACTCTGTCTCAGTTTCGTAAAAAAAGTCTAAGATATTCCTATGTATATTTATTATTCATCTAAAATTTTCAATATTTAATCTGAAATCATATAAAGCATTAAAATACGAACGAAGGCGAACTCTGATCCGAGCAGCGATTAGTTCTGGCAAAAGCACAAATTGATCATAAAGTTTTTAATAATGGTATGTGATATCATTAAGCGGGGACGAAGGAGGCGGGAGCTGCGCGGCCCGGGCGGATCATACACACAAGATGTTGCCACACCTAGGGGCCATATTTTATTACGCAATAAATGTCTTAATCAAGCCGCGGGAAGAAAATGTAAAATGCCCTGTTACAATGTCTACCCGCGCAGCAGGTGCGCTTTATAATTTATAATTTTATTATCAGTCCATGTTCCTTGCGCCGCGCTGCGCCCGCGCCGCTCGGCTGTAACGTGACAAAACGATGCAAACCTAAAAATATCATGTTGGAACAAACCGTCAGAAAGCGTTTTCTGGCGCCTAATCCGTTTTTACCAAATTTTGTTAAAAACTTCGTTTAGACAGAAAATACCATTCAATAATTCTGATTGAACAAACTGATTAACTCTTTACTGCTTCATTAACAGTCGCAGACGTTGTGGAAGTTGTTTAAATACACAGTGTGAAAGGGGAACTTAAAATTTAGCCATAGTATACATTTTTTGCATATAATTAAAAAACGTTAACGTCCCTTTGTTGTATTCCCTTGTTTATTAATTCTACAAATTGATAGGGAACATTTTAACGATTGCAGGCCAAATCGCCATAATGATTCAGTTCTTGTGACTTACGCGGCCCAATGGTATAGTTGTTAGATCACCTGATCTTACATTGTAAGGTTCCGGTTGCGATTACTGGCTGCGTCTCAATTTTCCTTTAGGATAAAATTAACGGAATTGCATTTCCATTCTGTCGATCGAATGCAATAACAAGATACACAATTACACACACACACATACATATCAACACTTCATAGTAGGGTTGGTTGGAAGAGATTGGAAGAGAGGCACTTGTGCTTTAGGGGAAATAAATCTGCTGAATCGTACAAGGACAGATTAGCTCCTTTTAAACTCGATAGTCTTGAAGATAGGCGTACAACTTGCAATATGATGCTCTACAACGTAATAAATAATATTTTTGACAGTGCGTATCTGGTCCAAAAGATATCCATTCTGGCTCCTCCTCGCGTTACTCGGAACCCGAACCTGTTTTATATAAAGATATATAACTCTAATTATACGAAGCATTCCCTAATAAATAGAGCTATGACAACGTGTAACGATAGGTTCAGGTACATTGATATTTTTTCATCAGTTAAAAGTCACTTTAAGGAAACCATTAAAAAATCTTATCAGTCCTTTCCCCCCCCCCCCCGTATTTCATATAATGATTATTAATCGCTTGAACAGTTTACATGAAAGCTTTTTTTGTAATTTTTTGTTTTTTAAAATACATCTTTGGTACAAAATAATTAATATTGTTTATAATCTCAATGGAAAATTTCATTTTCATTTGTTTTTTGTTCTTTCTCTTTTTCTATAATATTAAATCACTGCAAAAAAATGTATATATAAATAAGGTATAATAACGAAGATATTTATGTAATGTACACATTATAGGTAGATAGTGTTAACATAATTAGTCATAGTTTTATTGTTATAATTTGTATTTGTTATGTATGAACGCTGTTTGTTAACAAAATAAAATAAAATAAAATAAAATAAAAGGACCATTAACCCGCTCATTGCGCATTTTCACATTTAAGAGTATAAACAAACAAACAAAACTTACAGATACCAAATAATTAAACAAAAGTTTATACCTCTCAAGGATTTTATTTTTTTAGCTCTAACGAAATTGTTTCCTAAAACTTCTACTTATATTTAGGCCTATGAATACCTACCCTATCCATATCAATCTAATCTTTACGTGTTGGCATCAGTAGGTAAAACAATAAATAATGTATAGGTACAGAGATATATTATTAAAACATCTACTGGAAAATTGATGAAATTATTGAAATATTGCCAATGTTACGGCATAAATACCTCATTATATAAGTTAATCAATATGTTCGTATTCCCTAATTAGAGTAAGCAACATTTTGAACTTTAATTCAAACAAAATTTTGTTCGACATTGTAATTTCATCCCAAACAATACATTTAAATCTCTTTCCGTAAAGCTTGTATTAGACACATTAATTTTTAAAAGTATCCTGCTAGCAGTGAATTTAGTTGCTGTTGAGATGCCATTCAGTTCTGTTTTGGGATGGCAGGTAGCAAACGATTTCGTGCAGCTTGGGCCATAAGATCCACTGTGTTTCCGGGTCGGTTCAACTTACGATTTAACTCCTACGTCGTCTCGTCTTCGCCTCGTCTTCTTCGCCTCGTCTTCCACACGAGGAGGCTACAGTAGCCTCCTCTTGTGGAAGACTTCCCCGGGAAGAACTTTCGCGTCTCAGGCCTCGCGGCTGGTTGATTGGTTTCACCTGGAGGAACGCCTCCCGGCACTACTGGACAGTTTGCGCACCGTGCGGCGTCAAGCAATCGATTGTTCACTCTGACTCATTATTGAAGGAGTGTGAAGACTATGGAAATATACTGTCTCCTAAGCAGCTGGGTGGATTTTAACCTATCGTCAACCACTCTTGAAATTACCAATTAGTTACCTAATCCTGAATTCAGAGCCGGGAAAAAGATATCAATGGCTCGAGATATCGAAAATATACTAAAACCTGCGCTACAGCGTTTTATCGCAACACGGCTAGGCCCGGTCGCACTCTCCTACGCTGGCCGAATTAATTTCTGATCCCGCTAATGGGCACTTTTTTCTGATTTATCGTTTTGCCACCTGTCTCGTAAACCACAAAATATCCTAACACTCAAAGATCTGTGTAGTTTTATAACACCAATAAAAAATAGTAGTGACATCTATAAAGTTAACAGACTCTCCGAACAAAGACAAAAATCAACAAATGTGGTGAGAATGAAACACATGTCCGTAAAATAGTCGGAGAGCTCACTGCAAATGTTCTTAGATACGTTTACAAACTCTTTCAATAGTGAATCAGTTATACTGGATAATGATTTTAGTCGTTGAAATAAATTATATGTTGTTTTGATTGATTATATAATGTATACCTCATGGAATAATTAAAATGAAGTCAAGTGATATTGTGAATACTGAGAACTTTGTGTATACTGAATATATTAACTTGCCTGTTATTTTTTGTCTACACTATCAGAATTTATTACATCAAACAGACAAGAAGCTGCTCTTCATAGGCAGTATCGGACGCTGCCACGGTTATTTCCGGAAACACGTCAATCGTGTACCTTGTATGTTAAAATAAATATAATGTTTGTGTTTGATTATTTTAATCGCGTATCTTCGTGTGAGGTGGTGTATGGGATTCGCGGTGAAATCAAGTGCTCAGTCAATGGATCTAGTTTGGACAGAGATGGTTCAGGGATTTTCGGATACACGAAACCGTTTCTGCGACGCAATGCTGGAATTTGCCATCTAGAATATCATCGGAACCTAAGGGTTCCGCGAATTTTCTTTTAACAACTTCCGCTGTCTTTTGATTGGACAAAGATACGAATATCCATCATTAAGTGAAAATGATGTTATGATTTTACCCCACTCTTTAAGTATCGCGTTTACCTGCAAAAAAAACATATTTGTTAGTAGACTTGATATTTTCCCTGATTTAAGAGTTTTCAACCAATTGTCAATAGAACATTGAAACTATATCGTAATACTAAATTGATTGATTATTTTGTTGATAATTACCTTGAAAAGTTTACTTTCGCATGTATCAAATATTCAGCCAGCGATACAAGTGCATACTTTTCTAATTTTCTTTCTTTTCTATTTCAAACAAGAGAAGGTTTTCATTTTCGACTTAATTATTTATCAGATTTGACTTGACTTGGATTTTCAGTCAGTAAATTCTGTATAATAGATCCCGATTGGGTAAAATTCCTTTAACAGGTTTTATTTTTTGATAGCAATCGATTGTGGCCTCTTACCGTCCCTCAGCCTACTCAACCCACCTCCCCAAACCTAGTTCAGGGTTCCGCCCAACGTAAGCGACTTACTACGGTTCCGTATCTAAAGGTTTAAGAGCTGCTGCCTTAGAACACAGTTAATGCACAGCTTGAAACCAACCAAATCCTAAATAGGCAATTCTTATCGCCGCACGCCAGTTATCCTACTATTGGTGTGTTTCGACGTCGTCCAAGATTTGTTTAAAGTGGGTAGTTGTCGCCTCCGATGTAAGTTGAATTTTGGGCCATCACCGTTTTTGAATTTTGAGTAAGCAAGAACTATTTTGAGGTACACAAAGTTGATGCAATGAGTCTAGATTGACCTACATTTATTTATTTCAAACAAACAACGGAAGTATGTACATAAACTGGCTATACTAGGTAATAATGGGAAGTAAACGACGTCCCACATTATATCACCATGCTCAGCGCATACACAACTAGGCCAAACATAGCCTGTGTCTGGGCATACGATTGTCTGACTTGGGTGGAGAAGCAGAACTGACGGATACGCATATGATTACCCAGTATACCTTATTATATTATTCATATTCATATTCATTTTATTAGTATACTGGTATATAAGTCAGATACAGATTAGCAAACATCGGTACATGTTAGAAAACAAACATTTATTTTATCGTAAAGAAAAAATAACAATAAACAAAAAAAACGAAAAAAAATAATACAAGAATAATGTAAAAAGAGGAAATACAAGACAAAATGCAAAGAAATCAATATATGCAAGTACTAAAATGTACCTCCTCGGTATTTGAAAGTTAAATAATTATTTAGTACTTTAAAGTCAAATAATAAGTTAATATTAATGAAAAAAATTGTATATAATACATACGTACAACATACACGTACCTATACATGCTTATACACCTACATATTATATACAATAAATATTACGATCAAATATATTATAATATTCTTCTTACATATTATATTACATTACATCATATTTATTACATTTTACCATATTCACATATATGTTAGTAAAGTGATGCAGGTATTTTATTCTCTAAGAGATAGTTTGAAGAAGTTTGTTCTCTGTTATTAAACTACGTAAAACTAAGTTACTAATGTCGTAATGAACCCGTTTTTATTGTTTTTCTTTATTAAAATGGTACTTTCTGCTTTTCAATGTCGTTATCAAGATAGTTCAATATTGTAGGCGCTATATAGTATAGATGTCTTCAAATGAAGAATATTACCTCGGGAAACGGGATAATTCAGGCCTTCAGATGCTGTTGTCGATCTCAATGATCTCGAATGATGATGGCTCCATCATCTAAGCAACGACATCTAGATAATAATATATACTTGAGCCAAGACGTCAGATGTAATAATAATTATAATTCTGGTTGTATCAATCTCTTTGTAATTTTGTTTGTACTTTGCCCTCATATTATCGCAACATTTTAAGAAAATCGGGAGTTTTATTTTTTTTCAAATTCACAGCCTCGTATCTTTTTGAGTTTTTCAGATACATAATTGGAGCCCTGAATGACTTATACACTCCTATTTAAAAAAAGCACTTGGTTAACTTAACTCGAAAAATCATTCTCCGAGATACGACCCCATAGGCACGGCATGTATCGAATCCCAAAAGTCGAAAATCGTGGATACATTTTGCATGTGTGCAGTTCGCGATTTTCAGTCGTGACGAATGCTGGAGTAGTACTGTCCTGTCAGAAAAACCTCCATTCTTGCGCGATTTCCTCACCACTACCGGTATCGATTTTAAAGACTATTAAAACGTCACTATCCTTTCAACTTCGGACGCCTCGGCTAGTTTTCGTTTCTGGACGTCGAAAAGGCGTTCGACCGAGTCTGGCACGAGGGCCTTCGCTACAAGCTGGCGATACAGACCACGACACCGCGCCTACTCTGAAACGTGATGGCTTCCTTCCTCTCCGGAAGAGGGTTCTTTGTCGCGGCGGAGGGCGAGCAATCCACAATTCGTCCCATCGCGGCGGGAGTCCCGCAAGGAAGCTGCCTATCGCCGGCGCTATACGGTGTCTACACAAACGACATACCGCTCAGCGCCAGCGCGGAGCTGGCGCTATTCGCGGATGACGCGATGTACATGGCATCTTTAATCAACATCAAGGTCGCGGCCAAGAAACTACAACAGAAACTAGACCTTATGCCAGATTGACTAAGGTAATGGCGGATTGTCGTTAACGCGGCTAAATCCGAAGCTATCATCACCGGTTCACTGAAAGTCTACCCGGAGCCGGTGAAACTCGGCAGCACCCCGGTACCATAGAAAAACATGGTCAAGTACCTCGGGGTGCACATCGACCGTCGCCTTAACTTTGCCCACCACGCGAAATCAACAATCGCTTCTTCGAAATCCGCCTTCTACGCGCTGCTGCCCGTTCTCCGTTCGGCCGCGATCCCGGCGAAGACACGACTGCTGATGCTGAAGATGTACGTGAGGACGAAACTCACGTACGCGGCACCGGCCTGGTACCACCTCATTTCGGCATCGCAGCGGACAAACATCCAACGAGTGCTGTACGTGAGGCTAAGAAAAGTGTCGGGAGCCCCTTGGTACGTCCGAAACGCGACTCTGGAACGCGATTTTAGCGAAACAGAGGCCGTGGAGGGACACGTAAAGCACCTCGCGCGCCCTATGTACCGTAGGGCCGAAACCTCGACTCACGCGCATATCCGTCAGCTCGCTCCGCTACACACCAGGCCGCCAGATGTCTGGGAGCCGTACCCGCGCAGACTGCTTGATGAGCGGACCATCAGCGCGGGTATCGCAGCACAGCAGTCTTGCCACAGAAGATGCCATGTACCAACCGAGCGGGCCAATGGGCCCGTGAGCTAGGCCAATGGGCCCGGCTCATGCAAAACCTCCACAAAAAGGCAGAATGCCTAGTGGAAGACGTCACGTGCCCCTATCAGGGCACGTCGACCAATATTCGATTCGATAGTTTTCGTTTCACGCCGACAGTCAGCGCTGGCGGCCGGCGCGCAGGTAGTCAGCGCCGACCTGTCAGCTCGAGATATCGTGCTGATCACCAGCGAAGTGCAGTCGCATGCAATGCCTAGCTCAATGGTGAAAATTATTGCCGCGTACTTCTAAGACAGAAAAAACATCTGCATAAGAAAATATGTCGCATGTCGTCAAGAAGTTTATCGCTATGTTTCTTATAATAAATAGGAAGCGTGCCACAATCATTTTCTTTTATGTACTTCGTCGATCAGTCTCGCGATTAAACATGACTGTACTCGTCAGCACGTGCGTTCAGCCCGAAACGAAAGCGCTCCCTGGTTATGATGGCGCGTCGGCGCCGAAAGTTCAGCGGGGCTGACGCGCGGTCGCTCACAGCTCAGCGCTGTCACTTGTCAGCGCTGACCAATCATTATTACTTAGAAACGCTTCTAGTAATACATACGTGTTGGCTTATCAGTGCCGACGATCGGCGTGAGAAGAAAACCAGACACACTGGAAAACAGCAATACTCAAATCAATTATTGGTCTATACTTCAGTACTGGCCAATACTTGAGTCATACCCAAGTATCTGTTTTTTCATCCATTCGACTATACCACGAAAACAGATACTTAGGTATGACTCAAGTATTGGCTAGTACTGAGCCGTTTCAAGCGAACCCGTCACCTTCCTTTCTCGCGAACCCGTCACCTCAGGAAGTTTTAACGATATTGTTCGTTCTGTCTCCCGTGAGGTAAACGCAGAAGACTTAGGAAGAAAACAGTCCGTCGTCGGGGAGACTAGCCCGCAAGCCAGAGTCCAACCCGGGATCGCAATTCTGCGTGGAGACCGCCGGATGGGTGTTGACCCGTGCGTTTGGCCGGCCCTACACATGGGTCTTAGCGGCCTAACTGCAACAGGGTCCATTAGCTCCCTGGCAGTATTGTCAGAGAGCAAACCGGACAGCATTGCTTAAGTACAGTACGATACTTAAGACTACATGCTCGACAATAAATTCGAGTGTATCTATTGTTGTCATCGAGACTTTTCTAAGTTCAAAAGATTCAGCTGTTGAATACTAGTTCCATAGTTCACCGTATGCGATTCCGCTGAGGATCGATGACTTCCAGACTGTCCAAAGAAGCACAGATCCAACTCGCGACACGCAAAGTTCTCAGTCGTGTTATTAATTATGCATGGGCGAGTTAATGATAATCATCCCTAATTCGCGTCGCCACCGCCGTTGACTGCCGCGAGGGACGCAAACTTCTCGAAAATTCTGTCAGCCGAGCGGCTCGGCTCGCGGACTAAGCGCGTTGCGACTGTCATTTAAGTTGTCGAGGACGTAAATGTGCGCGCAGTTATTAAATTAATTTATTGCGGGAGGCTTCTAAGAGTTACGATACCCCGAGCGCAGTCTCGGCTATTCTTTCGCTATTCGGAGTGAACTCCCTGGGGTAATTAGGCAATATTTGAAACTAACGTGAACTAGCGCGAATTCGGTGCAAAAACTTGAAATCACCGACAGGGGGGGGGGGGGGGTTAGATAATAGGGTATGAAGAGGAAATGAATTAAAAAAATCAGGCATGATTTTAGTTTTATTTTTCGTTCATATTACTAACATACGTCATGAGCAAAATCCAGCTAATAATAATAATGAAAATATGAGCCTTTAATAACAAAAGGCAGGGTTCCCATTAAAAAAATTGCACTTATTCCCCAGCTTGATTGTCAGTTGTCAGTGGGAGCTAATGGGCCCTTGTTGGGTTGGCCACGAAGACCCATTCTTTTCAGGGTTGGTCAAACTCACGGGTCAACACCCATCCGGTGGCCTCCACGCGTGAAGTGTGAGCCTGGGTAGGACTCTGCCCTTAGGGCTAGTTTCCCCTAAGGATTAACCTTCTGGAGCTCCTGGGCGGTCTGCGCACCGTGTGGTGCAAGCCAAACGACTGTGCACTCTGACTGACAGTCGGGGGAGTCTGGAAGCAGTACTGTTTCCTATAGAGCGGGGGTGGTCGCGGACCTTACGGCGACTGCTTTTGAAACGACCATTGGCTAAACGACCCTGGAGGAACAGCCGGGCAAAAGATGCCGTGGTCCGCGATAGATTCGGTACACACCGGTTCACCGCTTCGCAAGGGAGAGGACCGCGCAAGCGACCTCGAACTCGGAACCAATCGAGAGACTGGAGTAATCTGGTCGCAACTGGAAGTAAGGGCGTGAGTGTAAGCCCGCTGGGTACCAGCGTTGGCCTCTTACGGGCATGTGGCGGAGCTTGACGGTGGATTGTTTTGTCCAAGTCTTCTGCGCTCACTCCAGGAAGAAAGAACAACTAATCTTTAAAACTTCCTTAGGTGACGGGTTCGCCCGTTGTAGTTGACAACTCTAGTTGTCAGTTGACTAGGCTATTTTCATATTATTCATGTATGATATGTAAAAATGAACATAACACTTTTGGTAGAAAATTTTATAAGCTATATTTTTTACATGAAGCATATTTCCCATATCGCTAAAGTTAGCAAGATATAAGCGAAATACTGAACCGGGGCGCCATTTTTCCAAGATGGCGGCTCGAGCTTAACAGATAAAGTAAGGGACTTTTAGTATGTTTAACAGTACGCATCAAAGAACATCTATGCCAAATTTCAAGCTATTACCAATTATTTCCGTCAAACGTCGAAATCTGTTCCTATTTGACTGGGCTATAAACCCAAACTGGAAAACAAATCGTAGATCCTGTGAATCAGCTACCTCTAACCATATTTTTAAAAAACTACCTATCTGTGAACACTTTTTCATTTGGTTACATCATAGCTTACACTTCAAAACCACTTGAACCACAAGTGACCCTTCAAAACCACTACCGAAAGCCGGCCAGTAGTAGTTTAGTCGCAGTCAGCTGGCAGACAGCAGACCGTTTCCGGTCTGAGAGCTGCCGCGAGGAATATCGGCGTGCTATTCTTTTGCATACTGTTTAATTTATTGCTCTCTCTCTGTCACACGTTTTAGGAGCAAAGGGTATGGAGCCAACTTATTTGTATCTGAGGGCATATCTAGCTAATATATCGATGGTTATCGGGCCATGCGGTGATGACATACACAAGATCCCCTGATCATCTGATGTATGATTACTCCATCGCTGGATGTGTGCTTCCCAGAGTTACTGAAGTCAAGGACTTGGGAGTTTTTTTCGACCCCAAGTTAAACTTCAAGGAACATATTAGACAACTATCTACAACTTCTTTCAAGCTTCTAGGGTTTGTGATACGGCAATCCAAGAACTTCAATAATATTCGGGTTATGCGCACGTTGTACAACTCGATTGTTAGAAGTCGCATGGAAACGAATGCAGCTATTTGGAATCCACATGAAGATACTTATACCCTCATGCTGGAAAAGGTACAAAAGTGTTTTTTGAGATTTCTGTACTTCAAGCAGTACGGATATTATCCATTTTTGTATCCGACTGCATTTATCACAGGCATGGTTGGCTATAATTCTCTCTGTCTCAGAAGAGAAATGCTGACCATGTCCTATATTTTCAATCTAATTCGTGGTAAAACTGATAACCCTAGCTTACTAGCCAAGGTGGATCTATTCATACCAAATAATTATCTCCGTGCTCGATCGCACCATCTTTTCGCGGAGCCGTTCTCGCGCACTAACCTTACGAGGTGGAACTTGTTGGTGCGTGCTTTGCGGCGCTTAAATGAAATTCACTCGATGGCACCAGATTTTGATATTTTTACCGCCAACCCTCACTTGTTTAAATTGCAAGCTATTAATTATTTATTCTTACATGATAGCTAGTATTATAAGTGTCATTCTATTTGTATAGTTATGGTAATATCTTTATTAATTTTACTTCTCAATGCCTTGGTTTTACTGTTATGTTGATTAGTAATAAGTGAATAAACACAATAAATAAATAAATAAATAAAATTCATTTAGAAAGGACTGAGTACGAATATAAAAGGGGTTATATTCTGTAATATATTACAAAGTAAATTTAATAAATATTTGTTAAGTAGGTGCTACTAATCCAATAATGAATTCCCCGGTGAAATTCACCATTAAAAGTAAATCGCAATAAAAAAATATGATTGAATTGTCTTTTGTGATTGGTTGTATTAATGTTAACGTGTACTGAACAATCGATGTTTCTACAAATAAGATTACGTCTCATACAAAGAAATACAGAAATAAATTTACTTAATTATTCTGCCGAAATATAATAACCAGCCACTGAAATATGCAAACGTAACGCCATTAAAGTCGCGAAAAAAAATTATCGCACCTCCCACGAGGCTTGCAGGCAAGGCAACCTATTGCTCTCGATCCCTGGTCACAGAAGTGACTTCTACTCGCACTCTTTCTCCGTACATAGAGCCCGTCTCTGGAATGCTTTAGCCACACATGTGAAGAGAGCACCGAGTTTGTGTTGCTTTAAACACAGCTCAAAAATATCTCTTGTCCCCTCCCTGCTCCTTTTACCTACCCAAATATCGATTTATTGTTTTTTTATTCATTAATTTATTATGTTTACATTCTGGATTTACATGTTAAATACATTTGATACCAACTTCTCTTACACGTGGTTTTAATAATAGTTTTATATTATATTTACCGCAAAACATGTTTTCCATTAGGTCAAGGTTTGTTGTAAGATTTTGCATCAATAAAATATGCTCGCCGATTTGCTATAATAAATAAAGCGTTTTATTATTATTATTATTGTTATTATCCTGGTTGTTTGCCGTATTTTTTCTTATGGAAGTAGTTCAACCTCGCCTGTGATTTTATAAAGCGTTATTAGCTACTCGCAGTCGATAAATGATTCAATTTAAACGTACACAGATTAAGAGAAAATAGAGACAGCGCGGAAAGGAGAGCCCCGCTTCACCATCATCTTCATCCCTTTATCATGTTCACTGGGACACTCGACTGCGTTCATATCACCAGTGTGAACGATCCTTTACGCATGATAAATCCGTGTGGAAACGGTCGATTTAAAGGCGTCGATTCATCCGACTGTCCGATTCGAAGGGCGATAAATAAGTGAGGCGGATAAATAAGAGAGAAGCGCGGCTCGCGCATGCGCGGTCTCTCGAAACAAAGTCGACGTCAGCTTAATAAATCGACGCGTGGAAATAAATTCAAAGGGAAGCGCGACTGCCGCGCCGTCGCCGTTTATAATCGATCGGCCAGGAATGCCGTGTAGTTCCATGTCTGTGAAGCTAGCGGCACACATGACTCAAAAACTCCAACTAGCGTGTGCTGACAGCAGTATTGGGTAAAATTTAGTCAGACTAATGACTGATGACTAACGATTGAATACATAATTCGCTATTTATGACTAACGATTGATTTATTTACTCGTCAATCGTGACTAACGATTGATTAGTTTCAATCGTAATCATGACTAAAAATTTGTGATTGAAATTCTCGACTGCGGTCAACTTCACGGCCCGGTGGCCTAGTGGCTATGGTCGGCTGATCTGTAAGGTCACATTAATAAGAGCACATTGTAAGGTCCTGGGTTCGATTCCCGGCTGGGTCACCATTTTCCGTTGGGATCAAATCAACGGAATTGCATTTTCAATTCTGTCGATCGAATGCAATAACAAGACACACACTTACACATGTGTCACACGCCCACATACGTATAAATGTCACAGTATGGCTGGTTATAAGAGAATGTCATAATATGACAATAACCCGCCCATTGTGAAATTTTCACAATAAAGAGTAGAAACAAACAAACTTCAAGTTGGTGTGGATTACCATCACTTCTACTTATAAAGAATTCATACAGTGGTCGGTCGATCAGTCGGTCGTACATTCGGTCGGTTGGTCGGTCAGTCGGTCACTCGGTCGACTGATTTCCAGCGACCGACTAACCGATCGGCTGACCAACCGGCTGACCGACCGACCAATCGACCTACGTACCGATCGACCGCCCCACCGATTGACCGACCGATTGACCGACCGATTGACCGACGAAACCGTTGAGAATCTAAGTACAGTCAACCAATAGATATACTAGAGAGAACTATCGGGTAGTATCTAAGGAACAAGTTAGTTATGATTGGAGATTGAATGATTAATGACTAATTGATTTAGTAAGAATTATTTCAATCATAGTTATCTTTAGTCGTGACTAAATTAGTCATGATTGATTAGTCGATTGAAAAAAATAATCAATTGACCCAACAATGGCTGCCAGCTTTTCAAAGCAGCACACGTGCTTAATTTAGATTCGAATTTTATATGCTACGTTCGTTTATCGGTAGTTCACGTTTGTTCACTAGTTTTATTGTTAATTCACATCCGCTTATACATTTCGTATTTTTATGTTTCAAAATGTGTCATGTCCGATAGTGGCATATATAGTTTTTTTCATTCTATTCCATGTATATTTTATGACCCACTTCTTTGATACGTTTTAACTCAATGTAGGGCAAGCAAGTTGTAAATAAGAAGATCATTATCATCACTTATTCTAATAATTCTAATTTTAGCACGATCAACGCCTAATGCTTTATTACTGTCGCATTTGTTAGTCCTTCTTAATTCATTAAAAATAGTTTTAAATTAAGATAACTTTGCCTTTTCAAAAAGGATTAATATGTATTTCAAATTAAATTAAAAAAATACAATATATGTATCTACTTAACTATGCGAGTTTCTGTAGAAAAAATAGCAAAAAAATAGATACCCTACTACGTACTATTTAAATATCTAGAAATGGCGAGATATTTCAAAGTCAAATCTCACTTATAAACCAGGTTCACCCAATTCCTCTATTTTTATTGACTATCAACTGGTTGACCTATTGACTATCAACCTGAACCTGATAATCTGATCCCATTTTTATTATTTTTTTAGCTTTTAAGATGTTTTGTTTTCAGATATTATTTACTGACTTCCTACCATTTATATTTGTAATTTATTTTATTTTTATATTATTTTTATTGTTTATTTGTTTTACAAAATAATAAAATATTATTTTCTCTCGCTCGGTTATAAGGTAGTAGGTATCATTAAGTACACGTTATTCAGTTATCTAGATTAAAATAACTCTTGAGATACCTACTGCTTATTTATTAGGGCTATTAGATACCTATTCATTTCTTTCCCTTAGTTATTACATTGATAAGTTTGCGCCCAATTTAGAATTTACAAATAATATAGTCGAGTCTTTATTGGAACGGGCTTCGGCCTAGTTAGGCAGACTTTGTTTGTCATATTTTTAAGCATTTCATTTCAGGAAATAAAATTATTCTTATTCTTATTTTTAGTTAGACGATATTAATGGGTGTTGTAATGGTGTGCCGATTTATCAATTGGTGTCATGTCATAATATCATATTACTTAAGTAATTATAGCAAATATATAAATAACATTACGGTTTGGAATATGCTCAAATAAATATAAATAAATAAACCATCACCAAATGAGTCATGTGTGCCACCAGCTTCGTAGACGTGTGTAGTTTGGCCACACTATGGCAGCACATCGGGTCGATGGCCACTGACCACACTGGCCACTCGGACTTGGGTTCTGCTCCGCTGCGTAATGTGTGTGTAATTCACATCGCCCACTCCGCGGGATTCTTCATGAGAACGTATCGATCGGCGCCGCGGCGATCTCACCGATGAGATATTCGATGCTTCGCGCGTACAAATTGGGTACCTATTAATCGAACAAAAAATCTCGAAGTGACTTAGGAAAAAACATCGCAGGAAAATAGGATCGTTCGGGGATTTGTTTCGTATTGTGATCCGAGCGAGGACAATTTCAACCCCTCTATTCAACCCTTTAGGGGGTGAGATTTTTAAAACGGTCAAATTCGTCATGTCACCATCATATCAATATTAATAACGTTCGATGGCAGGTTCTCCGAGTTAAAATTGCCACTTCCATTTCGTGATCATAGGTCGATAATGCCAATCCTTCGTTTCAATTTATTAGGGGATGAATTTTTAGTCCATATTATTTTAAGAGCTCTAAGACTAAATTGAAATTCGAAATATCTATACTAATCTATATTTCCACAATGCGCGCATGTTCCACTGCGATTAAGTTATATTTAAGTCATTGCCATGTGGCAATAAGCTCTCCTGTTGCTATTATAATTAATTGCAAATAAAGAGAATATCGTTATTATTAATAATAAAACCTTCCCCTCCCCCTCCTCCAACTGACCATGCCACGTAAGGTCAAATTCCAGGCGACTAGTCTTTATATAGGGCTTTATTTTTTTAATAAATTGCCTGATAATTTAAAGGCAATAAAGACATTGATATTAATAAGAGATCCTTCCGGGTGTATCTGCTTAAAATCAACAAGTACCTACTAAATTGTGACAGACCCTGAACAAATAGGTCTTCGTGGCCAACTCCAATAGGGCCCTGTTGAAGTTGGCCACGAAAACTCATTTGTTCAGGGTCGGTCACACTCACAGGTCAACAGCCATCCGGCGGCCTCCACGCATGAAGTGCGAGCCTGGGAAGGACTCTGGCCTGAGGGCTACTTTACCCCAGGAGTCAATCTTCTGGCTCACCTGGACGGTTTGCGCACCGTGCGGCATCAGCCAATCGATTGTGCATTCTGACTAACAGTCGGGAAAGTCTGGAAACAATACTGTCTCCTATAGAGCGGGGTACTGTTCTTGAAACGACCATCGGCTACCCGATTACGGGTGAAAGCCGGGCCAAGGATGCCCTGGTCCGCGATAGATTCGGTAGACACCGTTTCACCGCTATGTAAGGGGGAGGACCGCGCAAGCGACCTCGATCTCGTAACCAGTCGGGAGACCAGAGTAATCTGG
Organism: Micropterix aruncella; assembly: GCA_944548615.1. Lineage (NCBI taxonomy): Eukaryota > Metazoa > Arthropoda > Insecta > Lepidoptera > Micropterigidae > Micropterix > Micropterix aruncella. The sequence goes on from OX155965.1 coordinate 15,383,794, forward strand.
TTGCAACTGGTAGTAAGGACGCGAGTGTCGGCCCGCTGGGTAACATAGGTACCAAGCTATCTCGCGGTAAAGCGTTGGCTTCTTACGGGCATGTGGCGGAGCTTGACGGTGGACTGTTTTGTCCCAAGTTTTCTGCGCTTACCTCACGGGAGACCCGTGCGGGAGACAGAGCGATCAATTTACTTACAAACTTCCTGATGTGATGGGTTCGCCCGTTGTAGTCAACAGGTCTAGTTGTACCTCATTTTTTTATTGACATTTTTTACATTAAAGTCTTATTTTGCTAATTTGAGTAACTCATTCAAGCTTAATTTAATATACCTGGTCATTCCTACATAATTGTAATGGGTGTAATGGGACTAAATAAACTTTATTCATCTTATTCCCATTTATTTGGTCAACATTTTTGCTATATCTAATGCGTTCGTTGACGCTCGACAAACTAAATCGTAATTTCCGTTTCACACCAGTTGGGATTGAATTTCGCAAAACTCATATTTATTTGCAGGGGATTTGCCGATCATAATAACTAAATTACAATGAAACAATCCGGTAGCAACATGGATACTAAACACCGGTAGCGTGGTCGAGGCAACGCTTCGCTCGCGGCGCGCCGTGCGCGCCGGCTTAATGAAGGGTAAATATTTTTAATTGGAGACCATTTGCATCTTTTGTGACTAATTGAACATGGCGGGTGGCAACATTTTTCGCAATTTAATTGAATCGCCGCGCTTTAAATTGAGTAATGACGAGCGAATGATGTGTCAATTTGGGTGATTCGAGCGGACGCCCGCCGCGCCGCGAGCGCCGGTGCAGCCTGTTACGGAAGCTAGCGCACTGATTGGCACATTTAGCTTCCGGTGTTTATCTTTTATTTTTTTTATATTTACATATATGATGGCGTCTCGTATTCTGGACATCTATAGTATATTCCATGGATAGCGGCAAAAGTGTTAAACATGACCACCAGAATCTCGCGTGGACTGATATACTGTCTCTCTCTCTCTCTCTCTCTCTCTCTCTCTTATTTGTATCCTAGATCTTGTACTCGTCCCGCGCACGGGCGGCGAAGTTCTTCACCGAGGCAGAAAAAGTGGCATTGCTGCATAGCCAACATTTGTGATGGCATATGCAGTATTCCACTTCCACTTTATCTATACCGGTTTTGGCAGGCGTGATCCCAGCAGATTTGAAAGTTCTTGAGTGGGCTGCGACATCTTGGCTACGAAGGGAGCAACGTTGAGTTGACCCAACTTTCCAGCAGTTAGCAGACTGTTTCTTTGCACTCTGTATTGAAGCTATTAGGGTTTGGCAGAACATATGGGATGCCGTTCGCACCAGCCGCTTAACCACTGCTTTTTCCCGGTATCGAGGATAGGATGGAAACCCTACGTCACTGTTGTTTGACCACTATACTACACAGACACATGGAGGTGACGACTACAACGACACCTCCAAGTGTCTGTATGGTATAGTCGATACCACACAGATGGTTGCACAATGACGACTACAACAGGCGAACCCGTCACCCCAGGCTGGTATAACGACATTTTATCGTTCTTTCAGTCGTGGGGTAAGCGTAGAAGACTTAGACAAAGACAATAAACTATCTAGCTCCGCCAACTAGCCCGCTAGAGACCAACACTTACCGCCCGGCACCGGGTAGTTAATCCAGCTGGCAGACCAAGCGCCCTCACTACCAGTTACGGCCAGATATCTCCGATCTCTCGACCGGTTACAGGTTCGAGGTCGCTTGCGCAGTCCTCTCCTTTACAAAGCTGTGACTCAGTTTCTGCCGAATCTATCGTGGACCACGGCATCCGGGTAGCCGATTGGTCGTTTCAAGAGCAGTTGCCGTAAGGTTAACAACCACCCCGCTCTATACGAAACAAAGCCGTTTCCATACTCTCCTGGTTATCCGGCGGAATGTACAATCGATTGGCTGACGCCGCACGGTGCGCAAACCGTCCAGGAGCCACCGAAGAATGATTCCAAGGAAAATGGCCCGCAGGCACAGATTCCTCCCCAGCTCGCACTACTGCTTGGGGGCTACTGGATGGGTGCTGACCTGTGAGTTGAGCCGACCCTAACCACATGGGTCATAATAGCCTAACTGCGCTGGGCCCATTAGCTCCCATACCACACAGACAGTCCAGTATTTTTTTTTAAACTGCAGAGCTACTGCACATCCTGTGGTCATGTCCAGTTATATCGGTCGCCATGACAAAGCTTCTGGATGCAGTCAGTGGCCACATCAGCGGGTTTCCTATCTAGTACGGTACATCGAACTTTGTAGTTGTCAAGTACTATGGGAGAACCCGCGACCCCAGGAAGATATTACGATATAATATCATGTTCTCAATCGTGGGGTGAACGCAGATTTTCCGTCCTCCAGTCTGGTCGCAAAATCGAAGTCGCTTGCGCGGCCTCTGCCTGGTGTTAGCGATAATTAAGGTCGAATTTACCGCAGACCGTGGCGCTCTTTTCCCCAGCTCTCACACGGAATAGGGTAACGAACGAATCGTTTCAATAATAGGTTGTTTCAATTGCTGATCTTCAAGATTTTTTACCGTATTGACGCTACTGTCACGGCGTTTAATTTGTTCATGTATTTACTATAGTATTCCATTTAATTATGTATTGTTTAATGTTGCTTGTGTTCAATGTATTAAAATGGTTTTCACTTTTTACCATTAGTTTGTAAAATAATCTGATCATGTATTGAATATACGGTTCTAATGTGGATTTGTGGGGATAGAAGCATTTGAGCAGCATTATATTTAAAACCCGGGTAGACAAATGACCCTCATTTAGTCATTAAAACTGCCGGAGTGGTGTGTGTGGCCCTCTGTCCCATCCACTATGTTGAAACAAATGATGTACCTTTATTGTACATTACCGCATATGTTATTGAGTAGGTAATGAAGTAATATTATACACATGATTGTAATTAAGTGAATCATATGCTCAAACACTTGAACCTTCACCAGAGGCATCTAAAGATTGTATGTAATAAGCATGCATTTTTCGACGTGACCACTTAAGAGCGCACGGCATTCGCCGCGAGTCGTTGATTAGCGCGAGTCGTTGATTAGCACATATAACCATCTTTACATGCATAAGTTCAAGTGGTTGTAAATTATAAACTGAAAAAGCTATGAAATTATTTGTATGTTGGTACTTAGGGCATTTTAGTCTGTTTACAATAACTTAAAAAATCTTATTTCATCATTTTAGATTCATGAAAAGATTTAGACATATTTTTCATTATATGGAAGATAAACACGATAACGCATATTTTATAACTGTTATTCAAGGTACAGGTACTTCGCTTTGGAAATATATTTTTTGCTGTTTCAATAACTCGTTAAATTTATAGTTTTTGGTTAACTTTTGTTAAACAGTGATTTCCTTGATAGAAAATTTTGTAAAGAGTTTATCTACGTTTTTTCATCGATCGTTTTTCCATCGATAAAATGAACCTAATCATCTATGATTTTTGCCTGATTAGTTTGGAGATGGATAGTTTGTTTGTTTGTTTATACTCTTTATTGTGAAACTTCACAATGGGCGGGTTTATTATCATAAGGCCAATCTCTTCAAACCAACCCTACTATGAAGTGTTCATATGGATGTGTGCGTGTAACATTTGTGTGTGTGTGCATTCGATCGACAGAATTTAAATGCAATTCCGTTAATTTTATCCCAACGGAAAAAAGTGACCCAGCCGGGAATCGAACCTGGAACCTTACGTTGTAAGATCAGGGTTCGATTCCCGGCTGGGATAGTCTGTATATCGTTTAGTTTTTTTTATTATTTTCTGCATCTATTACAATACAATACGATACAATTTAATTCTGATACAGAGGGTAGGCTTTCCTACACTTGGATGCATCATTGTGTCTACCATACTAAGTAATTTTAGGAATATTAAACATCATGATAGTTGTGACTATATAAATTAAATTTAGTAATTTATAATCCGCTTGAAAATCGTTGATATAATTAGAAAATAATCTAATAACGAAGTGCTGATCAAATAAAGGTCAATATCTATAGCCATAATTATCAAGGTAATAATATGATAGCCATGAAAATAGATAATAGTATACAAAAAATATCAATACTTAAATTAAGGGTCAAATCCAGCAATATAGCCCTCGTCGATATTAATAAAAAAATATGCTCTTTGGCAAAAGTTAATAATCAAGAATTATCCAGAATAGAGTATTTTAAAGACATTTTACTTGAGTTTTGTTTCAATAGTGTAAGCGATGGCGTAGAATTAACCTCATCGAGCTTCATGCCTGTGTTTACTGTACAATATTAAAGACCGGCAGCTTCTGTAATTTAGCATGAGGTTCCGTCCCGTAGATCATCTAGCGGGCGAATGCGCGGTAGTCGTTCGTGTCTCGACTGTGCCCCGCCATGGCCAGTGGCCTGCCTGCTCGCAGTGGCCAATTGATTGATCAAATGATCCCCCGTCGCAGCATCTCAAAGGCAGCTGACAAGCAACATAATTACTACCTTCCAACGCTCCAAAGAAATCGCCGCCTCGAAACACTAAGGATACCACCATTTTTTACCACCGACGATAATGACTATATCAGTGGGCGATCAGGGAAAGCACCTCAACTTGAATTTATTATTTAACAAACCGAGTGTTGACGTGAATAATAATATACTAATACGCTCTTGTACTAGGAGTATAACAAAAAATGCGATGCTATTGAAATCAGGGGACAGTTTCGTGTTGTAGCTCGAAAACTGTTGCTTAAGTATATTAAAATTCAAATTATGCCACGGGATTTTATTTTTTTAATTAACACTTAAGAACCAAAACCTTTGCGGTAGAGTATGCAAATTTTTGATACATACAACTAGTTACTTAGTTGACGTGTCCGGGCCAGGTTAAGCTACGTCTCTCTAAAAATATGCTGTCTGGGTGGTCTTGTTGTTCGTCTCTTGTAGGTCCTGGTGTGTGATAGGGGTTGACAGCTGCGGTCAGAATAGGAGGTGTTCTTCATTCCACAGTCGTATGTTGGATTCGCTGTGTAGCCGCAGCGAACGAGATCACTCTTGTCACAGTGTCAGTTGGCCCAGTGGTAGAAGGATTGGCCGGTGAGTTAAGACTCACCGTTTCCAGGGATGCCCGATTGTTCATGGTCGCAGACTAGACAGTCGAAAATGTGGACAATCTTCGGGGAGGCTCCTTCTGTGTCCTATTTTATATTATATTACGATTTTATTAGGGAAAATTAAACATTATTGCTGCTGTCACTTTGAATTTCGAATTTAGAATTTAATTTAGAATTTAATACTATAAAACTGTTAAAGGGCGATGTAAATAACATGTATGTCAAGTTTATTGGAAATTGGTTCAATAGATTTTATATAAATTGATGGGACATAAGTGTCCCTGTTGTCCATAAAGATGCAAAGTTACAATTTTTTTTTCAAAATTTTGTATTTTTATTATACGTAGAAATCATACGTACCTACTAACAGAAAAATTGAAATTGAAAAATCCGCCATTTTTTTATTCTTTTTATTTAAAATCACCATTCAGTTCATTGGTCATTTGCAACATTTTCAAAAATAAAATCGTTAGACAATATTTTTTTTTTGCTATTATTAAGATTCTGATGTCTCAATAAAATGGAAAAATATAATTTATATAATATTCGTTTTCGTTACTTTGATAATTTATTTTTGAAGTTATTGGACTCGTATTTTCCGCGGTCCTTAAGGATTAAGGCAATTGAAAAATAATGTTACAATTTAAAACATTGAATAAAATATTATATAACTAAATTACTTAATCCACAGCAAAAAATTAAACTCAATTATTATATGTTGTTTACTGTCCGATAGATAATGATAGAATTTAATTCGACTTTTAAAGATTGTTATGACACGTGCGAAATAAAGTGGGACGCGTTGCCATTTTGTGATCGTTTAGCCGCATCTGGAAATTATTTTTGGCTTCAGCTGACTATTTAACCTCGGTGAAGCTACGAAGTTCGTTATTGTTTCAATTAACAATTGCTGTATTCAACATATTTAGTGTATAAACTGTGTTTTAAGTTGTCCTATAAAAATGCAATTATTTGACATTGAAAATAAATAAATATAAATCATAATGTCGCCTTATATAAATACCACGTCAAAATACATGAATCGTATTTGGTTCGAAAAAGCATCTCAACAGTAATAGTGATACTTCACAAACTTCTTATGAGAGAGTTAGTACCTAGTTGTTGGGAGCGAAGCGAAGCGAACTTCACATATTTGTCTCCACCACCAAACATCCCCACCAAACGTCCACTTTGTCGATTCTGATCTCCGATATTCAGGCAACATAATGAGAAATTATTGGAAAAAAAAACAATTTTTGTGTTTTGCATTATGTATGTCAATTCACTGTTATAAAATACGGTTATCTCAATGAACCTTCCATGGATATATAAAAATAGATAGGTAGATTAACCCTTCGAGCCGCGATATAATTTCATGACAGACTGCGGCAATTTATTGGAATTTCTTGCAATATCACCGCACTCGACAAAAAGTACTATAACTATGGAATTCCTACAGCAATCATTAAAAGAATAACTGTACAATAATCTCATTGCATTTCATAAATAGAATATTGAAATCTCATTTTGTAAAACAATTAGATAATTATGAAAAAATATGGGAAAATCGAAAAAGTAAAAAAAAACTCGGCATTTCTAACTTGTACTTGTGTCACGGAAAAATACGAAACCTTATTTAGAAATTGTATATGCTATCGTGATCTTTATTAGATTCTCTATTAAAGGTAATATTTCGTTTTGCTTGATTACATACAAATCATAAAAACCAATTAAAAAAAATATGATTTCTCGAAAAAAAAAAAAATGATGATGTTTGACAATGGAATTTTACCAGAAATATCCGCGAAATGACATGAGAAATTATTCTAGCGGCCGTCTATGTATCTTTGGTAATAATAAGATATTTGGTTTTAACCTTAACTGTCAAAATATCAAATAAATAGGATTGATGAAAGCTCTGATTTTCATTCCACCATAACTTTTAAATGCTTGAACCGATTATGAGCATTTGAAATCCTCCAGATAAATTCCCTTTCCCCTTCCATTCCCCTCCTTTTAAAACTTTAGCGTCCATATACATAGGTGTTAGATTATTTTGATGTGGTAAATCTGTGCCCACAAAGAGTAAAGTATATACTTCTTTCTATCCTCCTCTATTTTATTTGTCATACTCTTTATATAGGTTAAGTTATGTAGTCTACTCGCAAATAATGTTCTTACAATAGTATAGGTTGGCTCTAAAATATTGCCTGCAGGCAATATGCTCGCCTTTTCTTAAGAATAAAGAGTTTTATTATTATTATTATTATTATTAAGATGTGTGTGATATTGTTAAAATCGTTATGTCATCCCGAGTATCATAGGATACCTAAACTGTTCAAAAGTCAAGAAATATTCTTCTAAATATACAAATGTCAATAAATTGACTTAAATATATCGTGTTTACGAAAGGTCTGATTGAGTGCATTCCGAAAATATATATGTATTTATATGAATAAATACATAAACCACACATATTTCACGAAAAGTCCTAAAAAATAATATTAAATAAAATACGGTAGTTCACTTTTTGTAACGCCAGTCGTGTTTTTTATTCCTTTCAATTTATTTACTGTTTTTAAAACGGAGTTGCGATACTTTTCTTATGCGCATCCTTCGCCTCACGAGCGAGAGCAATCATAATGGCCCCTTAACAACTTCATCCAGCAGAGAGTCAGGTAGAGAAAATGTTTCGGCGCTCGTTATATGTGAAAGGAAGAAAAAAGGAGAGGTGAGTATTTATTTTAAGTGACGCTATTCTGGCAAGAGCGCAGCCGCCGCGCGCTGCATTTAAATAATTCTGGGTGCCAGATAAGTGACGATACCAGCACCATCCAGCACGGTACTACTTAGCCTTAGAAAGTGGCCCTTAAAAAGAGTTAAAAAAATAGTAGATATTGAAGGATCATCAACATGCTCTTATTTAATCGTACTTATTATGAAACGTATGAATGTCATACATGTATGGGACTCCGATCAAGAAATTAAGAACCGGGTAGAAATCGCCCGTGCCTTATTCAATATAATCACAATTTTTTTTAATTAAAGAGTTGCTCAACTAGCGACACCGACTCCACGACGAGTGTTTGGCGATGGTTTTCAGCCACTTTCTTTCTATTTTCAGCGAACCTAATAGATAACCTCGCCTCACGCACTCGTGCGATATTTTGTCATTTGTAAAGTAGCGAGTATTATCGATTAAATAAGTACTGTGATGATTTAGCAACCGTCTAGTTTACAGTCAAAATAGGCGTATTGCCTCTGTCGGCCACTTTCACAACTACTCGGTATTTCAGGCTAATGGCGCCAATATGAATCTGAAGACTATTGCGGTTGTTAGAGATATAAATGAAACAAAATCGGATTTTATCACGTGAACTTTGAAACACCGACGTTCCGGCAATGTTACAACCACCGTTATCCAGGGCAAATTAGAACTCCCGATCAGTTACGCTGACATACTTCAACATTGCCTGGCATCCTGCTACCTTCTATGGACAGGCGGATAGTATAAACGATTCGGTGGACTATCCGTGGGGTGGGAACTTGCGACCAGACTGGAGGAAGGAAAAATCTGACCAAATCTGGTAGTGAGGGCGCGAGGCTGTCGTCTGTTTTGATTTGCAGTGCCTCGCGGTAAAACGTTGGTCTCTTGCGGGCGTGTTGGCATTGTTATACGATAGACTGTTCCGTTCTCAAGTCTCTACCTTCATCCAGGTTGAAAGAACGATCAATATCGTTATATCTTCTTGGGGTGGCGAGTTTTTCCGTTGTATGTGGCAACCCTATAGCACTATAGTCTCCTATGGAGAATTTTCTACACGGCGCCAATGTAGCGCCGTGTAGAAAGTATAGCAACTAGGGACTATAACAATTGTGCTTGTAAAAAGAAGCAATAATATCAAAGTTCAACTCATTAATGTATATATCGTATTGGAATTATACATATCCGAAATTTTGACAAACTTTACACAGACATCCATAAACTTAGACAACCCTAACGTGAAACAAGAGATTGTCGACGGCCTATCTCTATCTTAGTTATTGGCTGTTTCTTTTTCATCCATAAACTTATAAATTTACCGTTTTAGCTTTCCGGATAAGATAAAAGTACCTACTCGCTCGGTATACCCGGCAACGATGAGGCCGACAGACTGGCAAAACTGGGCTCACTGGAATGCCCGGTGGAGCCAGTTGTAGGGGTGCCCTTCGCTACAGGTAAAAAAATCATCAGGGACTGCTTGGAGCAGGAACATCGGGCTTCCTGGAAACAGAGCCAGGGATGTCGCCAGGCAAAAGCCATGATGGAGCAACCACTACAAAAGAAAACCAAGGCCCTACTTGACATGAGCAAGAAGAACCTTAGAACCACTATCGGTCTCCTCACCGGACACACGACCCTTAGAGCACATCTATTCAACCTTGACTTGACCAAGAGCAAGGACTGCCGAATATGTGGCGAAGAACCTGAAGACAGCATACACATCGTTGGTCGCTGCCCAGGCCTCGCCGCTAAAAGACACAGTTTACTGGGACGAGCCTTTCTCGAACCTAGCGATCTGCCCAACTTGAAGGTCAGTGATCTACTTGGACTAGTAAGAAGTACTAGCTGACCACTGAACTAACCACATAGTGGGTAGTTACAAAAGATCTTACAGATCTAGGTGACATCAAGGGCTGGAAACAAGCCCCCACTCCGTCTACTACTACTACTACTACTACTCGCTTGGTAAAATTCAGTTATTTTTACTATTAATGGTGGATATCGATATAATTTTATACTATGTGATATTGTTTATAATATTATCAATATACCTTGAATATAAATAATATAAGCCACTGTATTGTTTAAAAAAAATCGTCCTAAATAAGATATTTTATGTAAAAATGCGTATTTATTAAATAAAAAACACAAATTTTAATATCCTATATTTTTTTAGCTATGTATTTCTTCAGCTTAACTGATTTTACAATGACATTGTACATTTGTAAAAAGCTTTCGTTTGGTATTTGTAATAATAAACTTTCCAATTGGTAAAGGGTAACGTGTAAATGTGTAATTGTAATCTGTAATGTGCAATGAGTGTAATGTGTAAAATGTAATGTGTAATTATAAAGCGTAATGGTAAAATATAATTTGTAAAGTGTAATAAGCGTAAAAGCCATTTGGTAAAGTGTAATAATAAACTTCGGAAGTGGTTACGAAATTAACCATTCTCTTTTATACCGTTAAATTAGTATGGCTCCGATACGATACACAGATACAGTTGCCTCCCAGCGTTCCGCCTTCCTGTTCCCGGGACTCTAAGTAGATAAATGGCAAGCTTTACGGACATCGCAACGTACGGTTGACAATAAAGAGCCAGCGAAGAATCGCCGTGCATTGGTTGCATCGCATCGCATAAGTGGGCGACTGTCTGTTTTTTTTATTCCTCCTTCCGAGAGATCCAGGTATGGCTGAACAGGGCCTGAGATATCGGCATCTTCACAAGCGAAGCGGCCGCGTAGAATAAATTTTATTCTCCACGGCTCCGCCGAGGGATGCGAACGAATGCACGCATCGATTTATAATACATAAACTAAACAATAATCGAAATGTGGTCCGAGGGAGGGGGTTAGCCTTAGTCATCCGATTTTCATGCGATCCATCCGGGTGTATCCGCTTGAAATTAACATACGCATCACAACTTTTTTAAATACTTTGAAAAGAGCATCGTACCTACCAATGTAATTATATATTTTTGTATTGCCAATTGGTTTATTATAGTCCTTTTCGTCAATTAAAATAATTTTGGAGTAATTTAGTGTATATCAGTGGCGTAACTAAAAAAATTGGACCCAGCGCAAAATTCAATAAAAGGCCCTTTCTACTTAGGAAGGGCCTTTACATTCATTGGATATAAAAGACTTAATGGATTCAAAAAGTACGAACAAATACATTTCTATGATGATTTTCGTCTTGATTTGCACTCTGCAAAATCATTGATCAGTCTTGAGACATATATTTTTTCGAGTTCCTTAGCTTCCCGTCATATTTTGCATTTCAGCGTATTTAAATTAACGACTTAATGGATTCAAAATGTACGAACAAATTCATTTCTATAATGGTTTTCGTCTTGATTTGCACTCTGCAAATAAGTCATCGATCAGTCTTGAGACATATATTTTTTCGGGTTCCTTAGCGTCCCAACAGCGATAGATGAAACGTCTATCGCAGACACAAGTTCTATTTTGGGCCCCAATCTACCGTGGGCCCCGCTGCACCGCACCGGATGCACCGGCTTAGTTACGCCCCTGCTGTATATAATTCATTGTTAAATTAAGTAACTAATTAAAGATTAATTTATTGTAATTGTTAATTACTACACAATTGTAATGGCTATAATAGAAATAAATACTCTCTATAAAATATACGTAGTAGAGATATAAAAAGTCGCCTTTAAAATTATCATATTATAGACTTTTGTCCACTGGAATATTTAACCGTTAAAACCTAAAAAAAATATGTAATAAAGCATAGATAAATAATAAATAAAAAGATAAATATAGTTTCACCCTGGAAGCAAAATCGTCTTTAAAATATCTGCACTAAAATTTATGTATTAGAGGAGACTGTTGGAACACTTAAAAGGGTACACTTAAATGCTTGGAATACTTAAAAGGGTACACTTAAAAGCTTGGAAGACTTAAAAGGTAACACTTAAATGTTTGTCAGTGAACTGTGATTTAGAATCAAATGATATTTCACGTTGCTATTATTTGGAGATTTATGTATAGAGCATAAGTATGTAATTAAGCTCTACTTGCTTATTTAAAAAAATCGGTGTTACGTTTTTTATAAAGAAAATATTTAAGTTGAAAAACATATTGTACATGTTTATATTCGATTGTCTCGTCTTCCATGGCCCTCGCTCTGCTACATATTTCACCGTATTCGCTTCCTTACATTTCGTGGAATATTTTCCTTTTTCTTATTTTATTTATCAATGCATTTTTTATGGTGTTTTTGGTATGGATTTGTCTAGGAGACTTCCGGTCGAGTTCTTCCTTCTGGTCATTGGCAGTTCATTATCGAATATATTCTTTCTATGTTGGCGTTTTGGCCAGGAATGCTTAAAAAATTCTCGGCCACTATACTTACCTCTTAATATTGCTTATCAGACTTCAAAGTTTTGATGGAATTTATCAATTTGTTGAAACATTTTTCGTTGACAAATGTGCATTCTGGCTGCCAAGATTTTATATAAGGCATAACAGCCCAAAAATGGATTTTTCGGTGTGAATTCGAAACAATCCCGCTTTTTAGAGACGTATGGCAACCTAACGCCTACTCCGCTACAATCGATTCAATGTCTCGATTGCAAGCTTCGCCAACCCTATTCCGTGGAGCATCCCGCGCTGGATGCTGCGCGTCCTCGGCAGATAACGGCCGACATATGGCCAAGTCGCCCTTTTTGTACACATTCGTACGTTGTTTATTTACATTTATGACCCTAGGGAAGGTGTGTCGTTTGGTAAACGGCCGAGCGCCAATATTTAACTTGGCTTTTTTATGCTCAGCTGTTGTTCAAAACGAACACATGGCGTTAGGCTGAACTTTATGTCGATCTATATATATTAGTTCTCTTCTTTTATCAATAACTGGGCCATTGTCTACTGAACAATATCCTGCAACGTTGAAAGATCTTCATTCTATAGTACCAGCGCACTTCAGCGATATATAAGGGTCTAGATAGGCCTTGCGCACGCGAAAATGACCACATCAATACTAATAGGGATCGCCGCCAGTTTAGTAGTTCCGCCAGTACTTCCCGGTGTGAGCGATCCCGCGACGAATATTGCCGTGCTATTCTCTCGCATACTGTTCAAAATTTTAATCTCTCTCTCTCTCTCTTTTTTTTTCTCAGATTTTCAGATTCCGATTTTTAATATAATGTATACTTGTACCAGATTATAAGTCAATAAGTTGATGAATCATCTGTGCTGAGGAAATCTCCTTTCATTCCTTCCTCTCTACCTGGACTTCTATACCTGTATAAACTCAGTAGACTCAATATCGATCTACAATTTTGGATAATTTTATATCTTGAATAATTTGATAATTTCAAATCTTGATAATTTGATATCTGGAATGATATATCTTGAATAATTTGATAACATAACAATATATTGTAATATTAACATTTCAATATTAACATAATAATTTCGATAACAATAACGATTTACAATGATAACATCCAATTTAGTTTTCCCTTACGTCAAACAAGAAGTCATAGATTTTTCCACCTTCCCATCATAAAAACTAATGCAGCACGAAATATCTTCTTATATAGACTTGCCACCCTTAAAATATAAAAATTTTCGCTGTCCAATTTACACCTTCTATTAGTGCATTAAAATTAGCTATTCTTGAAACAATACTAACTAGTCAACCATATTGAGAAAAATTATGATCTATTCTTCTTTATAGATATAACTATTATCTCGCTTAATAAATACGTTCTGTCATTCATATAATATTTTATATTTTATTAAATACTTGTAAACTACATTAATATACATTATACATTATATTTATTGTTATTCTAAATTATATTATAATGTTATATATATATATATATATATATATATATATATATATATATATATATATATATATATATATATATATATATATATATATATATATATATATATATATATATATATATATATATATAACATATATATATATATATATATATATATATATATATACTTTTTTATTGAAAATTTTGTATTTTTATACACTTTAGGGTTTTTGGTTAGTAAAAGGGATAGAGTTGAGTACCTTAGCCGAACGTTTCGGAGCCCGTGGCTCCTTCCTCAGCGGCGAGAAGAATACTGGCATCCGCTGCTGTCACCAACGGCTACCCGCTTTTCTTCTGTGGTACTGGGAGAATGGTGATTTGGCGGGATGATAATGTGAATTTAAATTAAAATGGTTTAATTTTGAATTTAAAAAAATACATATTTTTTAAAATTTTATTAACAAAATATATTTAAAATAGTTGTAGCGCATGTGTGTTAAAAGTGTTTGAACTACATATGTGTGGGGAGGTGAGTGTGTGTGAGTATGTGTGTTGGATTGTGTGGGTGTGTGTATGCGATGAATATGTTAATTTCGTTTTGATGTGTGTTAATAATGGAACACTCAGTGTTGGACGTTTAGTCCGCACCCCTGGCAAGCTCCTAGTACCCATATATGTCCAAGTTCCCACGTTTTAAGTTTTATTTCCGGTGTATTTTCCGGGAATGCCCTAATAACTTTCACAGTGAAACACTCATCGAAGCTTTTGCCATGCGATCGCGCGTGGGTGGGGATTGGAAGACTTGATACGCCTCCTTTGGCTGAGCAACGATGATTATTCATGCGAAGATTGAGTCTATTGGTAGTTTCACCTACATAAAATGCATCACAAAATCTGCATTGTAGGTGGTAAATGCAGTTTTGCGAAGCGCAGTCCGCATGTGTGCTGATTTTGTAGACTTCAGTAGTGTTAGGGCTAGTGAACTCGGTGGCGGGAAAATGAATAGGACACGTTTTACATCGGCTCTTATTACAAGGGAAGGAGCCTGGCGGTGATGGGGTGCTGATGCTGGCGCTAGTGGCAGTGCGGGACAGAATATCACGGAGGTTGGGAGGTCTCCGGTACACGATGTTGGGTGGGGCCGATAAAAGGCTTTTAGTAAGCGGGCTGGAAGAAATAATGGGGAATAAATCTTTAAGAATGGGTCTCAATTTTTCCACCCCAGGGAAGTACGTAGTACATAAGCGCAGGGATTCCATCGTTGAAGAACTTTTGGGGGCATTCTGCTGGAAGCGTCTGTGGCTCGGAATTATCTGTTTATTCAGTAATGCAGTGGGATAATCCCTTTTCAGCAGAGCTGATTCGAGCGAGTCCAGAAATTCCTTCCGACCGGAATCCTCATTGCAAATGCGATGTCCACGAATGGAAAGTGAATGGGGAATCGCGCGCTTAGTGTGTGGAGGGTGACAACTGCTGTAGTGAAGGTACAACTGGTGGTTGGTAGGTTTAATATGAACCGAAGTTTGAAAATGGCCTCCCGAAAGAGTCAGGTTCACATCGAGATACGTTACCCTATGGTCAGACACGTTCCACGTGAAATTGAGGGAAGAAAAATTATTGAGGCTTTCTAAAAAGACAGTTAACTCCTCCTTTCCGTGTGTCCACAGAAGAAAGATGTCGTCAATGTATCGCAGCCATACACATGGTTGCAGTTGCTGCGTACAGAGGAACGATTCTTCCAGACAACCCATGTACAGATTGGCGTAAGCAGGAGCCATTTTGGACCCCATCGCTACACCTTTTTTTGGATGAAGAAATCCCCGTTGAAATTGAAGGCATTGCGGTTCAATACGAATTTTGCTAATTCGACTAAGAAACCAGTGGAGGGTGAGTGAGGCAATGGCCGCAGATCTAAATAGTGCCTTATGCCGCTCAGGCCTTCAGAATGTGGGATGCTCGTGTATAATGACACGACATCGACTGTGGCGAGTAAAAGGTTCGAATGAGGAGCCAGATCTATATTTTGTATTATTTCAAGGAAATGATACGTATCCTTGATATGCGATGGTAGCGAAGAGACAAACGGTTGCAGAAATGAATCTAGGTATGCAGAAATCCTCTCTGTCGGAGAATTGAAGGAGGAAACAATAGGTCTGCCAGGATTTCCCTCCTTGTGTATTTATATATATATATATATATATATATATATATATATATATATATATATATATATATATATATATATATACATATATATATATATATATATATATATATATATATATATATATATATATATATATATATATATATATATATATATATATATATATATATATATATATATATATATATATATATATATATATATATATATATATAAAGAGAAAAACATTTTTTTTTAATTTTTTTAATTAAAAGTTGCTTACTTCGTTGTACTGATTCATCCACAAAAAAATGCCCCTGCAATAATAATAACACCCAGTATATAAATATTTCGATATGAATTAGTTTTTCAGAAAAAAATAGGCACATTTTTTTGCACAAAGAGTGAGAACTAAAAAATCTATTAAGTGTGTTTTGGCCGAATTTTACTAGAAAACTAGTAAACTTTGGAAAGGTTTGCAATATGTTGAGTAACATTCAACTACTTGGCTCTGAAATGAAGGAAATGTCTCTCATTTTATATCTTTATATTATAATGATCCTAAGGTAAAAATCTTTCTGAGCATTTTTTCCGAATTCCGACCATAGATTTCTCCCTATACGTATTTATTTTTATTTTATTTATTTATAGTATTACACAAGTTCGTTTGTACAGTTTACCATATCATGTTGTATATATATATGTGACGTTAGCAAAAAACTGATTCTCGAGGAGATATAGTAATGAATAAAAGTCGCCTAACTAGGCCAGGGCCTGTTCTAAGGCAGACTTTATAAAATATTGCTTAAATGTATCTAATCAAATTACTAAATAATTGTTATATAAAAAAAAATAAAATAAAATAAAATTAAAACAATTAAAATTTGTAGAAATTCTATTACTTTGACAATAATTATTAAAGTGTATAGTAAAAGTAAAAATATGTGTGAAAGTAAAAATATACGTCTAAAATTGAAGAATAATGTGAAAAATTAATATACAAAAAATTAATATACAATATTCAACATTCCATTGATGTTTTCCCTGCCTTCTTTAATAAGCCACCTAGAAACCGATTTTTTAAATTTGTTTTTGGTTTCAATGCGTTTAACGACATCAGGCAGGTAGTTGTACATTCTCGGTGCTATGAAGTTGAAATGTCTCTGTCCGAAAGTCGTACGGGTTCTTGGCACTATCATATCGTCATTCTTAGCAGCTCTGGTGAGTCTCACTCGTGCGTTAATAAGTGGCATTTTGAATTTTGCGTGTATCAAGGCTATCTTAATGTACAACAGTCTTGGGTCCAAAATATTACTATCTTTATATAACTGGTTCGTAGGATATCGATACGGTTTACGCTCGATAATTTTTAGTATACACTTATGCGCTACTTCAAGAGGCTGGAGGATAGTTGATGCACAACCACCCCACCCGATTATGCCATAACAAAGAATGCTTTGGCATAATGCATAATACGTATTTTTTAGTGTTCCCGGGTCTAAAATATTTCTCACTTCGCGGAATACGTAGGAAAGTTTTCGAACCTTGCTTGTCAACATCTCAATGTGCTTTTGCCAACGCAGCATATTATCAATTATTATTCCGAGATATTTTACGTGTTCTGTCCTTTCCAGGAAAGGGCATTTACATTGCTGTGTATTTTTACATGAGTGAATAGTTACGGTATGATATGGTGATGGTTGTCCTTTATTATTATTACTAAAAGTTATATATTTCGTTTTTTTTATATTTAGGCTAAGAAGGGATTCATCTAACCATTCACGTACTTGATTAATACCAGCATTGGCTGCACAGAAAGTGTCTCTCCAGGTATGCCCATCAAAGATAATGACTGTGTCATCAGCAAAAGAAATGGTTTTCCCCACCAGATCGCATAATTTATTTATGTAAATGAGAAATAAAATAGGCCCGAGAACACTACCCTGAGGAACGCCAAATGGCAGGTCTTCCGGTTTGCTGGTTACATTATTAATGGTGATAATTTGTTTTCTATTTTGCAAATAGGTCTTAAACCAGTTGAGTGTGACATGCTGGATTCCAACTTCCCCCAACCTCCGAACGAGCTTATCGTGCGAGACCGTATCGAATGCCTTTGCGAGATCCAAGAAAACAGCTATGCACTTTTTATCCTCATCCACATTGCAATTAATAATACGTGTCACTTCTGCGATTGCATCAGTTGTGCCTATTCCTTCTCTAAACCCAAACTGGTTATTAGATAAAAGATTGTTTTCTTTTAAATATTTCAGAAGACGTTTTTTTGCGACTTTCTCTATAATTTTGGATAAGGTGCTTAAAAGAGAAATTGGTCTATAATTATTTATATCCCTTCTGTCACCACTTTTAAATATAGGAACTACTTTAGCGCATTTAAGTGCTTCAGGAAATATGCCCTGCTTGAAACTATGATTGACTATGTGTGCTATGGGACCACTTAGTTCATTTTTTGAGTTTTTGAAAACTTTTGAATTGAGATTGTCAATACCTGAAGAGGAGACATTTTTTAACGAGTCTATCATTTGGGAAATTTCTTCCGATGTTGTAGGAGTTAAATAAAACGACACCGTAGGGGTAGTCTGAGAAGAAACAAACCCTGTTGAATCACATCTACTTTGTATGTGTTTGGCTAAATTCTGCCCTACACCGGCAAAATGTTTGTTAACATAATCGGCGAGTATCCGCGGAGAAGTATCTGTATTTATGATTTCCTTTCCGGTGTTTAACTGATATATAGATTGTTTAGCTTTTGTTCTGTTTGAAATATCGTTTATAACTTTCCATGTATTTTTTGGATCACCATTTGCTTTCCGTAATTCATTTTTGTAATATCTGACTTTAGTGTTGTGGATTATTTTATTACATATGTTTCGATACTGTTTAGCCTTATCTTTTAAACCTAGGTTATCAGGTCTACGCCGTGATGCTAAGTGGAGTTTGTCTCTTCTATGTATACAGAATAATAGTCCATCCGTCATCCAAGGTTTGTATGTTTTATTTTTATGTTTTATAGCAACCGGTTTAATGGAACAGTTCGAATTAACCACGCTTTGAAGTAGATTTATAAATAATTGAGCTGCACTATTCACGTCGACTTGATCATAGATAGCCGTCCAATCAATACCAGTGACTTCTTCTCGAATTTTATCATAGTTAAATGTCTGTTTCATTATTTGGTTTTTTGTTTTTTTCATGTGGTTAAAATTATAATTCATTTTAAATAAAATAACATTATGATCTGTAATTGATGTTTCATAAACTATTGATAAGGTTGGATAACGGGATCGGCACATTATATGGTCTAAGCATGATTTAGAGTTTTTAACTTCACGCGTAGGGGTCTCAACTAGACAAACCAATCCATAAAGTGTAAGAAGCTCTAGATATTCATTTGCCTGGGGGTGCATTTTTTCATTTATAGATATGTTCATATCTCCTGTTAATATTAAGTTATTTATGTTGGAGATTGTTTTTAGCAAATCGTTCAGACTCGTTAAAAATTTGCTGATATTGTGAACAGAAGGACTTCTATAGATAGCTACAATACAGATTGTCTTGTCTAATAAAACCTGTAAGCAGTTTGCCCCAAATATACTCACCTCATTGACGGTTATTTCTGTTACTTGTTCACTCGCATAGATGACAACTCCATCATTTTGTAGTTTATTCAATTTGGTATAGTATGAACTATAGCCCGATATCCCAATTGGAACAAAGTGCTTCCCAATCCAAGCTTCCGTTAGAATTATAATATCGAAATCAATTTGTAAATCTTGTAGCATTACGAGAAACTGATCGAAATTTTTTTGTAGACTTCTGATGTTAAGACAAATCATTCTCAGGCCTGTTCCTTCTGCTAGGACTACCCTACAAGTATTGACATTTGATGTCACATGAGCCTCATGTGAATTTGCGTCAAAAACATTTATTATATTATTATCCATTGCGGTCGTATAATACGGAATGACTAAGATGAATATTATAACTCAAGTGATCCAAGGCACCGACAGATGTGCTGGTTTTATGGTACAAGAGGTAACTCAGAATAGTGTATGAATGTATGAATATTGTATAATCAAATTTCATGAATAATCCATTATTCTTATTATTAAAATACCTAAAGCAAATAAAAAAATGCAATTGAAAGTCTGAATAAAAAATGATAGTCTTATTAATATTATTTATATAATTGTTGTAAATGCAATGGTCATATATTTTTAAAGATATCTGAATAGTAATCAAAAGAAAAATTAAAATTAAAAGAAAAAATAAAATTAAAAGAAATTCCAAGTTAAAAGAGTTGACATTGACAATGTTATATAAAAGTGGTTTTATTTCAATTCTAAAAAAATGCGATCATTAGTTATTAAAACAGGTTTAATGTTATCATCCTGACGGATAAATATCCTGCCGTTGTTTACCCATACATATTTAAAGCGGTTTTCACGAGCAAATGATTTAGCGCGGCCTAGCAGATATTTTGATGATCGAGTTAAATTCTCAGAGACATATATGGGTGCAGTACTATCAGAAATGCCTAAATCCCTTGTATTCAGTTTTTTGCTAACATCCTTACAAGTTTTATTATAATCTTTTACGGCCTTTAGGAGGTTATTTCGCTTCGCTTCGTGATGGAATTTTACTACTAGGGCTCTGGGTTTATTGTCTGATTTTTTGTAGAATTGTCGAGAAATGTTCAAAATGTCGTCCGATTTGATTTCGCAATTTACGTGAGAACCAATCTTTTCAAGAAGTTGCTGTAAATTTTTATGTTCTTCAGGAATTCCTCTAATTTCTACATCACATCTCCTCTGCTGCTGTTCAAAATTGTCGGTCTTATATTGTACGAGCGATAATTTTTCGTTTAATTCTTTATTGGTTTTCTGCAGGATTGGTATGACTAGGTTCTGCTTCTCAAGCATTTCTATTCTTTCAGCCAGATTATCATAGCGATTTGATAGAAAATCGGCCGATTTTATGATATCCTCATTTTGTTTCTTAAGCGAATCCATTCTTTTTGCTATCACATTCATTTTGTCATCTATGTAAGAAATTATGGATTTTCTAAAGTCGATTAAATGTTTTTCAATTAAAGCCGTCAATTCGTCGACATCATAAAACTTCGATTGAGGGGTCGATTGTAGTGCGTTTTTTTCTGAATGCATTGGTGTTAAAGCAGGTGAATTAAACGCATTATCGGACGCCCCATTTTTTGTCTGCCTTGGGTCTAACGAGTTGCAGTGATCACATTGCCACTGGGCCATATTTTTTTCAGACATTTTATTAAAGTTCATTTTCAAGATATTGACGCATTTTAAGTGAAAATGTTCCCTACAGTGCACGCAGGATAACTTATCTTTTGTTGATATAGTTTTTTCGCATTTGCCGCAATCCATTTCGATGATGAAAATTTACTAGAGGATGAACCAATGTATTTCGATTTTATCGTACGATATTTTTGAGAAAAAGTACGTGTACCTCCCTATTCCAAATGAAGTCGAAATGAAGTCACATGCGGCTGTGCCGATTACTACTTGCCGTCCGGGCGACTCTCGCTCTGCTGTCAGCCGTGGTTGAATTCAAATTTGATTGGTCGCCGGGATTGACGTCAGTGGACACGGCGACTGCGATTGGCTACTGCTACCCTTGTCATTCAAACAATGACAAGCTGAAATTCAGGAACCAAAATTTTAAATGGCGATTACTCACGATCCTCTTGGTGAAAACAACCACAATTTCGGCGACGCGACGCCACTTTGCTAATTTATAGAATGATTGCACGTTTATTCCGCAAAAACCGACTTAATAATACGAATTTAAATAATTTTCGGAGAGAGAACTAAGTTGACGTATAGAGCTAGTGATGCTAGGGACTAAAAAAAGAAAATATATTATAATGGGGTATATAAGTGTGCTTAAATCCTAATTTGGGTCGTAGGCTACGTATCTTTATTAAATTTATATCCAAACGGGCCCCTCGAGCCGCGAGATTTCGCGAGCGCATGTCTTTGAACGACTATGTATAATTATGGATATTTTAGATTTATTGTGGCGGCCGACCAAAATATTAATTTCTCCCAAACCGTTGTTGCACTTTAGAATTGTTCCATATTAGAACTTTAGAATACTAACTTTAGAGTCCGATCGGTCCCAACGAGGCGCAACTGTGCTTTTACGTTTGAGTCCGATCGGTCCCTCTGAGGCTCGAGGGGTTAATTAATTAACAAAATACGTTAAGGTCCTGAAGTTTAACCTTGATTTGAAATATTTTATATTTTTAGGTTTACTAAGATTTTACAATATTCCAAAATACTTGACATAACAATTGGTATACTGGAATAAGCATTTTTGTGTAAAAATATCTAAATAGGTCGATGACCATACGCTAGACTTGCACATTTTATTTTTAAAACATGCATTTATACTATTTCTTTCTTTTTTACAGGTGAGTCATAGTGTGAATCCAATTAGACAATAATTTGAAAACAGAAGCCTTCGCCTAGATCTTCGGTAAGTGTTTAATAATTGTTTACTGCGTCGGAATGGTCAGTTGGGGGGATTAAAGTGAAAACGTTCCAAATCTAATGTGCTCCGAATAGTTTAATTCGTAAAAGTTTTTATTCGACTAATTTAATTCGTTCGTATTCTGAAGTGTCCTATACCACATACTGTGCCTGTACGTTCTGACCCTCTTAGCTGTTTATAATAGTATACTCCTGGATAGCCGTTGAGCCGCTCTTTCCAATGCTACTCGTCTTGTATATTTCAGGTTGGGTTTTGTTCGTGTTTTAGCAGATATTCCCAATGTTATACTAATTTATTTCACATTAAATAGTTTTCATTCTCTAAAGTTGATTAAATGTTTTCATTTTATATTTAACTTCGTATGTGTAATAACGATAGCTATAGTTAAAGTGTTTTAATTATATAATGATAATAACAGCTGATTGTAATGACTAGTAGAACCATCCTCCTTGGATTTTTAGTTTATGAATTATGCGATTACTTTGTATGGTCATGAAAACGTTACATCAAGATTTTTGAAGCATCACCTAGAACCTGGCTTAAACTTCTAGACGTATTTACGTCAAAAACACTCACATAGTTTTAAGCCAAATATATTCGGGTACGCGACCGTATCCGAAGTGTAGTATGTATGAATACGACGCTTCGATATGGTCAAGGCAGGGTCAAATATATTTATTACAAGATCCAAATATTTGCGCCCAAAAAATCTTTTCCTGTAAAAGGGGAGACATTTAAAACTAAAGAATTAAAATACAAACACATGTTTTTATCATGGACTTTTCTCGAACCGAAAATCCCAATGACGTGACGTTTCTACTATTCGAATCGTAGTAACTGTTGCTTCTACATAACTGTGACGTAGTACCATTATAATCGTAGTAACTGTTATTTCTACATAACTGTTATTTTTTTTTCAAATTACGTGTCTTTCCACTTTTATTTAGTATAATTCTTGAATAATGTAATTAAAATGCCGTAAAATCCTATTGGTAAATGTGAGTTATCCTCCTATAGTTACTTTAGGTGTCGCGCCCGGCGCCGCAGTGCGAAATAATGTGAATATTTCGAGAACTGTAATTATTGTACCTCTGACACGCTATGGTGTATATACAGGTATAACGATGTCGTAATGGATTGAGATATCAATGCACGAAACGAGGCGTCATTCGCGTTGACATTAAGGTGCCGCTTTGCCAAATCTATTAGGCGCTGAGTAAATTCCCCACCTTCGATATCGCCCGTGCCGCATAGGGGGCGTGCCGGCATCTATACGTTCTGCTAGTGAGCGAGAGAACCTGCGCGAGCCGTATGCAAATTTGGACGCTGCTAGACACCTACTACCTCAATCTAGCCATCGTCTCTCACGGGTAAATATATTAAGATTTGGCTCCGGAGACGCTAAGATGTTTGCGAATCTCTGCAGGATGTTTAATATGTATTAGATTTGAGGTTGCCTTCGGGACTTCCGTTTCTATTATTGCAGTAGTCGAGCGCGACTGAGTAGTTGTGATAGAATTTATCGACAAGGTGTGGCGCGTCACGAAGTTCATTTAATAGGGGAGTTTACGACTGTTCAAACGCCTTCAAATCAACATTTAAAGTGGCCATAAACGCTAAAAAAACCAAATTCCAATTATTTTTATTTATTAAATTTATAAAGCTACATTTACTATAATTACAAGGCCATCCTAACTAGACCTCGCCTGTATTAAAGTAGGTTTAATCTATATGTAGGTAGGTAAGCTTATCTCCTAACATACATACAGTCCAATTTCTGTGGCACAATAGCGCTTCTACCGTTTTTTTTATTAAAAACTTCATTTACACATCGCACCTCCGATCAAACACAGAAATAACTTTAAAAAATCCAGTTATGGTTTTCCTTTATTAGAATTATCGCTACTTCTCAAATTACATTCCCAAAAAGAGTTATAACTGTTACTTTACTAATTCATCAATGGCACTAGTGGAGTAACAGGTATGACACTTTTTGGGAGTGTAAAATGAGAAATGGCTATAATATTTATAAAGAAGCACCATAAAAGGAATTTTTCAAAGTATTATTACTCTATTTGATCGAAGGAAGGTGCGACATAAAATAGATATCCTAAAATTCTGAAAAATTTTAGGCGAATTGATGAAGAGTGGTTTCGTTATCAGTGTAGTCGTAAAATCGACTATATCTATACTAATATTGAGGTAAAGTTTGTGACCTTGTAGGAAGTAATCTCTGGATCTACTGAACCGATTTTGAAAATTCTTTTGCCAATAGAAATCCACGTTATTTGTGAGTGTCATAGGCTATATATTAATCCGAAAAATGAAAAGACTTTTTCGTGGTAGTCGGAGAAAAGCGGTCGAACGAAAACGTTTCTAACTAACGCTGCCTTAGTTAGTTAGTTAGTTTGTCTGGGCTTTTTCCCGCACTTGACCTCTTGATTGGGCCGTTGTGCGTGGCTCATGTTTCTATTTATGTTACTCCAGCCAACCCAGGCTGTCCCAGAAGGTTAGCAGCCTGTTTGTGTTGCTACAGGCCTCCGGGACAGATGCTGGAGATTGTAGTATTCTTGCCCGTTGCTCTGCCACGCTCCTGCATTCCATGAGCACATGCTGTGGCGTTTCTTCTTCCTCCATGCATCCTCTGCATAGAGGGCTGTCTGTCACACCTATGGTAAACAGGTGTTTGTTTAGGGGACAGTGGCCTGTCATAGTACCTATGACTTTACGGATTTTGTCCCTTTTTAATCTGGTGAGGTTGCGGGCAAGTTTTTTGGATGCTTCCGGAACCGCGTTCTTTGTTTGCCTGCATCCTGCGTTCTTTTTCCATTCTGTAAGGTGGGTTTCTTCGGTGTTCCTGCGTAGCCATGTTTTTATTTGGGCCTGGGGAATGGGCATCAAGGGTTCCGGTCCATATAATATTTCCTTTGATCCCCTTTTGGCCAGTTCGTCTGCCGCGTCGTTTCCCAGTGAGTCGCTGTGCCCTTTAATCCATTGCAGGGTCACTCTATTTGACCCTGCAATGGATTGGAGCGCATTGTGGCATTCCAGTACAAGGACAGAGGTTATAGTATTTTTTGCTAGCGCTTGTAGCACGGAGGCACTGTCGGAGACAAATTTCAAGCTTAGGTCTCCGACATCTTTGGCTGCAACTGCTTGTGCTGCTCTGGTGATGCCAATGCATTCTGCTTGGAAGATCGTATTTAGGTTGCCTAGGGTAGTTGATATTTTGATGTTTAGATCATTTGAGAAGACGCCGGCTCCGGTACCTTGAGTGGTTTTGGAGCCATCTGTGTATATCCTTACTTCATTTGTACCAGAGTGATCTGCTGGTTCTGCAATGAGTTGGATATTGTATCTTCGATCAAAGACATGATGGCATATTATCCTGTCCATGGGTGCGTCCAGAAGAGGTATTTCTTCTAGAACCCGTTTCAGAATTTTTGAGTGTGGTGTTTCTGTGTTTTGTTTCCACAGTCCATTTGCTCTTAGTCTTAGAGCGGCTGCCTTAGCCTCCTCTTGGATGACAAGATCCAGAGGTCTCATGTTTAGGAGGTACTCTAGTGCGGCCGATGGTGTGGTTCTCATACATCCAGTGGCTGCTAACGATGCCTTAACGATGAGAGATATATGATTAAGTTATAGGAAAAAGTTGTAGAGCTTGATAATGCCTACTAAAAAGTCAGCGACAGCATATGTCTAACTTTTATATTTAAGTCACAAAAAATAGTCCCTTTTACTGCATATAATTTCCCTTTTACTGCATAAATAGTTAAAGAGATAATACGCTCACAAATAAGACACTCACAAGAAGACACTCACAAATAACGGTATTAAAGTCAAATTGGCATGCAAATACATACATACACATGCAGTAAAAATATAACCCTTCTTTTGGCAGTCAGGAAATAAATCATAGCACTCATTACTAACCGAACCACACTCATAATTTCATCACAGGTAAAAAGTTTTACCGCCCAACGAAGGGGGCACGGGTGAGCTAGTTATTATATACGCCTTAAAAAACTCTTAAAAGTATCAAATTGACAGAGTGAAAAGAGAATTCAAAAATTATTTAACAAATCTGGAAAGATTTTTTTTCTGGAAATAATAGTATTATTTAAATAACGACTATTATTTATTGATTAAAATCCTCTCTTCATCAGTTTGCTCAAGTTTTCTCAGAATTTTAGAATGAATATTTTGTATAAAAATGTTTTTATTTAAAAGTATAGTTTATATAAAAAATGTTAAAAACCCCATTATTCTCTAGAAATTACCCTCTTAACATCATTAAAAAAAATCATTCGAAAAATCTCCTAAACCCCTGTTTTCCAATATTTCGTTAAAAACACAAAGTGTCGGCCAGCTGCCTGCAGCGCCCAGTACCATATAAATAAAGATATTTTACCTCTAACTCGATGGATCTGGTTCGCTTACGTTTGCAATAAGCATCCTACGCTTTCTCGCCCTTGTTACTTATTTAATATGAATCTTTCTCGTGGGCCGGCCTTAGACATGCTACTTATGTATACTGGTGTGATTGAAAGGAGTGTCTCGCATCATATCAAATAACCGCTTGAACGTAGGTAGAGCTTACATTTTCAATTGCTTTGTCCAGTATTTTAATTGTCTTCTTGTTTCTGTTATGCACGGTCTGATTGATTATAATAATATCATTGATTATATTATTATAGTGTATTAAATTGTTCAACTCCATAGAACGTTCTGAGAACCCTTCTGCCCCGATAAAATGCAGGTGGCGCTGATAGCATTGACGTAGACACACAAGTAATGAATGGTTTTTACACGACTGCCTAACAAAAAAGAGCGTACTAATGTGTTCGCGATTTATATATGTATGTTTTCCGTTTCTTTATTCTACCATAACTTCTAAACGCTCCAACCGATTTAGAAGTATGTAGTATTGTTAGAATCGTTATGTTATCCCAAGTGGCATAGGGTACTTTAACTGGCCAAGTATTACGTAAATAGTTGTCTAAATTTCCAAATCTCCAATAGCCAAAAAATTAACACAAATACATCGTTGTTTGTGTCAAATTAAAGGGCCGATTGAGTAAATTTCGAAACTATATATGTAAGAATCTATATTCACAAATACATAAACCACAAATATTTTATTTAAAAAATGTAATAAAAATAATTATAAATACAGTAGTTCTCTTTTTGCAAGGGCAGTCGTTTTTTTAATTCCTTTTAATACATTTACTTGTTTTATAAAGGACCGATGTATTATAAAAATTCAATAATTCAACCAATGATAACAATAATAACATTCAATTATTAGTGCCTGATTTAGTTTTAGGCTGATTACGTCACAGAAATAATATGGAGAAATAGAATGCCATATATTAGTATATCTGAACGAAGTCTGTAATTATTACGTATTGTCATTTTAATGTAAATAACATTAAAATATTAAGAGCTATGAGTTACCATTTCGTTTGTTTCATATTAATATTTTATACCGTCATACTGTTATTCAACAAAAAATGCCATATTGAACATAATAGAATATTATTGTATTCAATATGGTGATTAATATGAGTGCCATCTATACGTGGCATTTCGTAGTAAAATCTTAGTTGCCAAATCGTAGTACGACATTGAACAATCTAGTACACTATATAATCAATAGCAAAATATTTATTTTGTAGTAAAGAAAAAATATTGTGTAATAAGTCATTAAAAGTTATGAATATGAGATGATTAAAAGAAAGCAAAAAAACAAATGTTGACATCTACTCAACTTTCTTCACTATAGAAAAAGAACAACTGTTGATTCAATACTTTTGCATCATGTTATTTCTCTGCTGTATTAGTCATACCAGGCTCGCTCAAGTTGAGCTATCGCTTTCAATAAACGCCCGTTGTGCGGTGCCAAATACTCGTACCAGCAGCAGCTGCCTGCCAAGCTTTAGGTAGCTACGGCTGTTCCACAATCAGATCATTCCAGTCTGGTGAGCATTGGAATAAGCGTTATTGCAAGCGAACGTATTTCAATTCTAAAATGTCTATCCAGTCATGTCTCTTCATTAAACTTTTTAATAATGTTTCTCAGCGGCGGCCGGATAATAATTTCGTTTGAGTCTGATCGACACTGAAGCATTGCGGGCTCTGTTCGTCTGAAATCCGAAAGTTTTCGCGTCTTTCTGATATTGAAGCATCGCCGTTCACTAGCAAATAGCAGCAAAAGTTTTGTTGATGTGATACGTCATACAGTATTCATCGAAGAATTACCACCTACTACAAAAGAACTGCATGATACAGAACTTACAATTTGTCTGAAAAGAAACGACATTTGAAACGACGTAATGAAATGTTATTAGAAAATCACCATTTTTAAACAAAAAACACACAAATTTATATCGAATTTCTTAGTTTCCTGATTAGGAGCTAATAGATTTTCTTGTTATAAGTTTACCTTTATCATTTTTAGTTTCGAATTGGAAATGACAGATTTTTTGAAATGGAGTAGCAGAGGAATTTAAAAATATTCAATTGGTTTCCACTCTTTATTGTGGAATTTCACAATGTGCGGTTTATTATCATACGACAATTTCTTACAACCAACTACCCTATGAAGTGTTTATGTATGTGTGTGTAACGTGTGTCTTGTCCAGAATTCAAATGCTATTCCGTTAATTTTATCTTAATGGAAAATGGTGACCCAGCCGGGAATCGAACGATCAGGCGACCCAGCCACTATACCCCCGAATAGCAAGTAATTATCTATATATTGTCAAACATAACGTATCTACCTACCTCAATGTCTTCAAAAACCTTTTATAGCTAAATAAAATGTTCTACATATTACACAGAATAAAGTACCTACCTAATAAATGATTTTTCAGATATTTTTTAATTTCTGGGTGAGTACAACTTAGTTTATTTAGTGCTAGCATTTTTCTTTAGTAGGTACCTAGTTTTCTTCATTTATTAAGTACATAGAAAAATAATATATTTGGAAGAATGTCATGTCAGTTTTTTTTTTTTTTTGCTTCTGCTAAAAAGTAAAAATGCGTTATTAGCAATACCCACTATAGATAAAAGGTAACCCATATGTTTATCTACAGCAGGGTTGGTAGGTACATACGGTGCATTGGTTTTCCTTATATCTTTCCCTGACTTGCTTGTATGTGCGTGCTCCCTTAAGACTGCCAAATTCTACCTCGCAAATTTTTGGGTAGCGCTTACAAAAGGGGGAGCGATCTGGTTTACCTGCAACTCCCGTTTTATTTTCAGCCGATCGAAAAGGAGCTTCGAAATCGGCAGGAAGGAATGCCACCTACCTCCTTGCAATCTAGTACTCGAACCTGCTCCTCGGACTATATCGTTCTCGCTCGCTTGTATAGGCCGCATCCCCCTCACACTCACTGGATGTGGCTATCTCACTTTGGTGCAGGCGGCGATCGCGATTGTTGATAAAGCCGTCCCGGTCGCACTAGGAGACGGGCAACGGTGTTGTCAATAAATCGAAACACTTGGAAGATATATTTATATCTCCGGTTACAAGCATTTAAAATAAAATTATTTGGATGCGAAACTAACTAATAATGATAACAATAGTTATAGATCAATGAGCGTTTAACACTTATCACGCACGCAATCATACCGCATTCCCACATGCTCTCACATGCACATACAACCTGTAGATACACACACGCATGCATACATCTGCATTATGTACATCCCACAAACACACACCAACGCCCGCATACAAACACATAAAAAACATAATTATAAATTATATATTTTTTGGTATTGATTATTATGCAGAATATTTTGTATTCCTTATTATTTTTATTTTAAATAATTTGAAACATTTCTATGGCTATTTACTATGATTAGGTATTATGTTTATATTTTATTGTTGTTATGCTGCATGTTTTCAACAAAATAAAATAAAATATTGCCCTTATCTCTCTACTAGATATAAGTCTGTGCTTCCAACTCGTCCTCCATTTCGTACTCTGGTTTGCGGCTCTCTAAGACTTGCCTTCGGTTCTTTTCTCACGGTCCTCTTTCTTTGGCACCTCCTCTTCCTAGTGCTTCGGTTACGGCCCTCATCAACCTGTTTTTGACGTAAAACGTCTTTAAAATTAGACCGAAACATACGGTTTAGAAATTTGGATGATGACGAAAACGTATATATGGTCTCGCCTTAATAACTTCTAAACTATTACCATCAGAGATGTTAGTGAGATGTCGTTAGCATATATAGTCAACTCGCCAAAACCACACGAGTTAACGAGCAAACAACATCGATATTCTGCCGAAAACTTCTCTAAGCCGATAGACATAGATTTAAACGAATCGATAAGATGCAGGACCGTTAGCATGAAGCAGGCAAACGATTCTTAAAGGTGTTCTACTGTATTTCAATGTTATTATTGGATGTAGAAAAATAGTGTATGGTGTGCGCAATAAAAGTAATTTTAGCGACTCTCTGCAGTAGTCGTTTATCGTTAACCCAACGGCCGAGCCCCCTGACACTGCCCCCTTTTCTTACTTAGATATCTCCTCCGATTAGCCAGCCAAAGTCCGAGTATCGTGGTGAGGTAGGGTTTGGGAATACGCAACCCGGTCAGGAATTCAGCCCGGAATCTTACGGTGTAAAGTCACACAACTTAACCACTATGCCTCTGAGCCTCGGGGTATTCTATTATACATATACTAACGGACTGATTTAAAAGTAACATAGCACAATTGCACAGCTTGCCACAATGGTATTCATGCGTTATGCCCACTGTTAACTGTCCTGCGTCTTATCAAGCCTCTTCCCATGCGGGGTACGTCATTTCAGAAGGGGGCAGATGGTGAACCTTCTATACAGAGCTATATTAAATATGCTTTGGTCTAGCACTCGGACTGCATCCCTATATTGGACTAGCCATCAGCCCCCCTGGACGGGTTTTAGACTCTTACGTGTCTTCAGTACTAAAAATAATTATCTGATAGATTGTCTAGAGCTCCAGTTCCAGGCTTAATTCAAAACTGATATTTTTTTTAAATATCAGAATACCGGTATTGCGGTATTATTTCGGTAATACGACATACTCTTCTTGTGGTTGTGATAATTTAAATAGTAGTTCCTGTGATGCTGATGTTGTTCCTGTGATAATTGATATTTTTTGTTAGATATTTTCTATCCTACTATTGCAGCCGAATTTTAAAACTTGTATATTATATTATATATTAAAATAAATATAAATTAAATTATAAAAAAAAATATCTTTTTTTATTTTGCATTTGGCATGTTTTATTTTAGAAAACTCGCAGCATCAGCCAAATTCACCACATCTCTAGCAATTTGAAATTCTGGCCGTACCTATCCCTGATCCTAATCCCTGAAATCTTTTTATTTTGTTTTCTTTTACTTCTATTTTTTTTAGCCCAAGTTTAGTTTCCGCCTTTCGGCTTCGTTCAGTTAAATTTCTTTTTTATTAAATTTTGGAATTAATCTCTATCTAGGTGAAATGGTATGGTGATTAAAAGGAGGGTGAGAATTTCAATTGTAATACGTTTAAAAAATATAAAGAAATATATTATTAAGGGACTGGTTTAAATTTGACCTTAACCGGCCGAAACATAGAGTTGATATTTAGTGAGAAATGTGTATTTGCAAAATTATAGAAGATAATATTTCGAAATTATATTGATATACAATGAAAAAGCATATTATACGTGGTCGAGCGTTTGTCGTAAATCAACTCTTTGACCGAAATGGAGGGTTGGTATATTAGAACGTCAAATATGTGTCTGCAAAATAGAATGGGATGAAAAATCTCGAAATTTTTGTAAAATACTCATTCAATGAATTAACAATGTATGTATTTAAGCGTTTAGCGAAACTCAAAATTTTGCCTTATAAATAAGATAAAAAACGAATTTATCGCGTGTATTTTGTAGCACCCGACGTTTCGGTGCAGCAGCCGTTATCTAGGGTAGAATGTCTACCCTAGACAACGGTGGCTGGAACGTCGCCGAAACGTCGGGTGCTACAAAATTCACGCGGTAAATTCGTTTTTATTATCTTATTTATAATGTCAAACAACCGCGATAGTCTCCGATTTCAATATTTTGCCATCCGAAACTGGAGGTTGACATGATAATATATCGAATGTGTTACTTGCTACATAGAATAGTAGCTACCCTTGCTACGCTGACTAGCTATACTGGATACTTTGCACAGTATATAGCTACATACTGGCTACAGATCAACACAGATCAGTGGTAGGGTGGTTAGATAGCCTGATTATAAGGTCCGGTTCGATTGTCAAATGTCTCACCATTTTTCGTTGGCAAAAATTACCGGAATTGCATTTGAATTATGAATTGCAACGAATGCGATAACAAGACATACACACACATTTCATAGTGGGATTGGTTGTAAGAGATTGTGAAATTTTGTAATAAAGAGTAGTACCTTAACTAACTAACCTTTCAATTAATAATACACTTATTTGAAATGAAGGTAAGTGATATGGACCGAACGATACTATCTTTATTTGATTTTTTTCGTTAAAATATCATTACAGTTTGCGGCTATATGTATACTAGATGTAATTGTAA
The DNA here is from genome assembly GCA_944548615.1 of Micropterix aruncella. Lineage (NCBI taxonomy): Eukaryota > Metazoa > Arthropoda > Insecta > Lepidoptera > Micropterigidae > Micropterix > Micropterix aruncella. The sequence goes on from OX155965.1 coordinate 15,416,787, forward strand.
ATTGGGGCATCCATGAAAGGGGTGATCTTTACATAATACCAAACAAGACAATTGTTTTCTTTTTTAATTTTGAGTTTCTTTGAGTAGATAATAATGTTTTATACGAATAAAGGTCAATAAATTTAAATAAAAATATCTATTGTTTCGTATGTACGTACACTTTTACTCCCTGCAAGGTGTTCCGATTTACAATCACATCTTATATATTGCATTTCATTCATGCATCCTGGCATTTCTTTTTTAACCAACTTCAAAAATTGGAGGAGGTTATCAATTGGGTTGTATTATTTTTTAATGTTTATTACCTCAGAACTTCATCATTTATGAACTGATTTGGAAAATTCTTTTTTTATTTGATAGGATATAGTTCCAGATTTGTCCCATTTCAAAATCAAATCAAAATCAAAAATCTGTTCTGATGATGGGATCCATGAGGAATTGAGGGAACTTCTGAAATATAACCATATGAAGTTGAAAATTTACATATTGGTTCAGTTCCAATGACAATTCATTTTTTATGGTAAACATGACCTAATTCTACACCCAGGGCTAGCTCCCGAAGAGGGGACTCCTCAAAGATCAACAGCACAGACAAGAAATTTTGTATTCACATTTAGTTATGATAGCCCGTTCCAAGTTTCACCATGACATGGCTGCGTACCCAGGGTTGGCTCCCGACGAGGAGACTCCTCAACGATCAACAGCACAGACACAAAAATTTTTATACGCATTCAAATATGATAGCCCGTTCTAAGTTTAGCCATGACATGGCTGCTGCACTTATTTAAAAAATGGCGTCGGTTTTTTTTTTGTTAAAATTTTGTCTTATTAATTTATCAGAATATGGTTTTAGGTATTGGTTGGCAGCGTCGTTCGTCCCGCGCTCAGGGGGGTAAACGTGCCGTCGAGCCTGTCGGCCGCGCGCGCCTATATTCGTGTCGGTGTCGCTTGAACTTGGGACGGCCCTGCGACTGTGTTGGTAACCGGCGTACACATGCACTGACGCACACAGTAGATGCCGCGAAATGCAGCCCGATGACTTGAAACTGTACGGCAGCTTTTCAGTCGCATCCTGTGCGGAGCGCGGGGTGGTCGTGCTTAACGCGGGCGGAGCGTGTGTCGCTCGCTTACGATACGTTCGCGTACGCGTCGCCGGTCCAGTGAAGTGCTTACACGAAAACATAAAAAACGTGTTTTTTTTCCGTTTCTGGGATGAGTGTTTGATTTTGATAGTGTTGTGTTATTTGAGTGTGGTTTATCAAACGATTAAACGGTGAGGATTTTTTGTGTTTTTCTTTTATAACGCAAACCCACGTTCCTGTTTCGAAAGCATTGTTTACAAGGATATATTGTTAAAACATTCTAATTTACGATAATTTATGTACCTACTCCTCTTTATTCTGCGGCTTCGTAAAAAACATCGTTTAAAAGTTCGCGGACATTATCAATTTATTCACCTCCGGGGTTTCGGCAGGTGTACCTTTTTATGCGATCATACATTTATGCAATAGAAAATGAAGGAGTCAGTGCAGGTGCGCGACTATTTTGGAAAATACTTCAGAATGGTCGAAAATAATAGTATAGACATCTGTTTAAAAATATGTGCTATAATTTTATGCCTGAACCTTTCGAAAAAATCCTCATAAACATAGTATTGTTTTAGTGCGTTCTATAATGTTTTATTGTTTTTTAAAATTCCCAACCCGAATTAGTGGACTGACACGAACTGGATTAACTTTCCAATACAAAGCTTTAACTTTCCCATACAAAGCTTACTTTTTATGCGTACCCCGAATATGACTAGCAAACAGTACAGAAAAGCTACTTATACTTTAACATTAAATTCCGCTTATTAAATACTGCTGAATTACGTAAAATGACATTATTGAATTGACATAAAAACAGCTGAAGAACGTTAACAAACAATAAGGATATGCTGATAGGCAAACCTTTCTATGATGTGGCTGAAATCGAGGGCCATGACTTTTCAAATATTGTACATATTTAAATGACATACAAAAGCAGATTCTTAATGTCGGGTTAATTTATTTGATCGTATATATGTACTTTTAGTTTTTAAATGTATGACGTATTTTTATTTGAAATGTTTGACGTTTTTAAATCTATTCGAAATATGCATTGCATAGAATAATAAATTATTAATACTTCACAATAAGTAAACTAAAATACACGGATATAGATCAAACCTACCTTAGTACAGGCGAGGCCTAGTTAGGATGGCTTTGCAATTTAAAATAATAAATGTACCTTTTTATATTTAATTCAGAAATTTCATTGTTGAATTGAAATTGAGTTATTCAATTATTAGGCTTCTATTTTAATTATTATTATTTATATTTTAACATTCTAATAGTTAAATTCCTTACTACATATGTTAAGTAACTGAAAATTTGAAGAACTTTTCAAATATTGTGCTTACTTAAATGACTTGCAAAAGCGTGTGTGGTTAATTTATTTCATCTTACCTATATTTGTGCTTTTAGTATTTAAATGTATGACGTAGCTTCAATTTGATTATTTAACATTTTACTGACAACTTGGATATTACGAACTTTAAATAGGTGCGTATCTATTCGAAATATTAGGTGATTGAGTTATTAGGCCTATGTTGATTAATTTTATTTGTATTTTACCAATATAATAGTTAAGTTCTTGACTACATGTGTATGTTAAGTAAACAGTAGGATAGTAAGGAGACTTACTACCTAATATCATCATTATGACCCGTCCAAGAGCGGTTTTTAGCCGTCAACTGGACACGGCGAAAATGTAATATCTAACGCCGTCACAAAACTGTTTGTTTCGTATTTCTGAAACCAGATTTTTATAGGATAATTAGCTAAATTAAATAGGGAAGGTTTCACATAAATATTACCTAAATATTATTTTGTTATAAATTCTAATTATATTATAATTAGTAGACCACGTACCTATAAGTATAGGTACAAACTGCATATATAGGTACAGTTTTTTAATAATCTTAAGAAAACAAACATGCTCTATATTACAATCTGTTCCCACAAAATTGAGCCGTTTCGAATCACAAGCGGAAAGATCAGTCAGTTGTGTCGTATGTTTAGGCCTATTTATTTTTTGCTGTTCATAGTTCCTACATGAGTTACTCAGATGATACCTAAAAGCTAAAATAATTATAATATAATGTAAATAGGCAGTTAGTTATAAATTCCTCCGTTTACACCTAAAATCGATTTACCAAGTAAATATTATATAATAATAAGAATATAAAACACTACTGCTGTTACAGATAGTAAACTATTGTAATTATAATTATTTTTATTACGGTTTTTATGAAACATGTGGTTTATATATTTATCTATATAGACACATGTATATTACCGGAATGTACTCAAACATTCATACAAAATTTCACACAAACACTTCTAAATCGCTTCAAGCGTTTAGGAGTTATGGTGGAACAAAGAAACGAAAACATACATAGATGAACCCTGAACACATAAAACTCCTTTTTTAGTTTGGCAGTCGTATAGAAACAGAAACCTATCAGTGAAAAATACGGCGATATGAAACAACTGCTATTAAACAACTAATTTTCGTAATATGGATTAATATAATAAAAAATGTAAAAAAACACTTTTAAACATTTTTTACAACGTTTATATTGCCCTATTTCATGTTACCTTAATTTACTAAATTATTGTATAATAAAATCTAGTATACCAAAGAATCATATATGCAAGTCAAACACCATAGAAAAGTTCTGCTTGAATACTGCTAGGTACAGCCAAATTAATGAGCCTTTTAAAATATGTTTATAATTGGATGGATATACATATTAGGTATGTACATGCTTACACATTATAAAATGTAACTTCTGTCTGAATGTCTATCTGTTAATCAGTCGAGAACCACTGGACTCTTTCGATTGCTTTTTTCCTGTATGTTGCTTGAATATTCCCATTTGGTTATTGGCTAGACAACATTAAAATCGGTTGAATAGTTCCTGAAATAACAAAAAAAAAATAATCAGACAACTCGAAATTTCTAAGTTGAATATCTCGAGAACTAAAGCGATGACTTGCTTTGTTTTAAAGTTTCTATCTAGAAATCGGTAACAAAGAATCGATTGGTACCTATAGGTATCAATAAATTTTATGGTCGGTTCTCGTGTTATAAGCGAAAAAAGGTAGTTATATATTTTATATTAGTTATATAGATATTATATTGTTTATAACCGATATCAATCCTTGCTATTGATACTAATAATAGTAGATTAGTTCTGGTATTTAAAGATGGCCAAAAGTTAGCTGTTTCGAAGCTAGCTATTTCTTACTATGAAACTGTTTTATTGCCGTTTTTTTGAACTGGGATTTGGCCACTTTGAACTTAAAAGCTTGAGTTTTAGCTAAATTCCCAAGTTAAAGAAGCGTTATTCTATTTCAAGAATATGAATTTAATCGAAGATGATAGGTGTCTGTAATTCAATTAATGAAATATATTTTATTTCTTTCTGAATTTTCGCTTTTAAATTTCCTTTATAGAATGGAAACTTACTATAAATAAAATAAAAGATAGCCTATATGAATAGGATAGTCACTGGCAGTAACAACTAAATTATCTCTATGTTTGTAGCCGTAGTCCTTTTCCAAAAAATATTTCCTCACTCCAAAAACACGCAGTGGCGCTTTCAGGACTTTTGATTTATTTTCACTTTTAAATTCCCGAAAAGTCCATTAGTACGTAGGTACAAAACACACACCCGATGAATATTCATGACAGTCCCGCGATTACGATTGACAGGGCGGTTTTATTTTTAAAATCACCTTTCGTGGGGAATTGTGAAGCTTTTCACCGTGTCGGCACTTCGCGAATCCTAGTTGCGTTTACTTAATTCAAATTTGTCAAGTCTTAATGTGGGTTCTTTGCTTTCAATATAAACAGTGAGGGGACCTGAATATATTGGGATAGATCTTTCAAGGCGCGAATGGAGCAAAATCAGGAATTGTGATAATTATTAAAAAAATGTTGGCGCCTTGAGCCTGCCCGCCTGAGCGACAGAGAGGCAACGTTATACACGCTATAGCGTTTGTATTGATGTCCTTTACTACGAATGGATTAAGAATGAGGACACGATCTTTAACCGTCAGTCTGCAAACCAAAATAGGACATTATTATTCCCAAGAATCAGCTATATTTCATTGGTTTGCTCATTTATTTTCAAAATTTTATAAGCGGACTTCCTATGTATAAGAAGCCTAATTTAAAAATGGCAGAAATCCCATCGCGCCCCAGAAAATGTCCCCTAAAATGACTATTCGACAGAAAACTTGTCATGGACCCGACAGATAGTTTGGTCCCGGTGTATGCTCTTCAAAATAAAGTCAATAGCTCGAGTTCGATATCCATAAAAAAACTATAAGCAACAATTTCATAAAATACTATTACTCTAGGAAATATCCATAACGGGCATATTGCCTTATCTGTGTTCTTTTTACAACTAGATTAGATATAGGGTGAACTTACATATGTTGGTGAGACAATAATACAAGCGGAGAAGTCGTTACATTCCATAATACTTGCCTATTCCATAATTGCACCTTTTCCTCTACAAATAAATTACCCTGATAATTGGCGACTCATAAACACCAAAATATTATGACAGTCAAAGCTGATAAAGAGGGACATGATATCCCAGGAAGCGCCCGATTATGAGGCCTACACGCAGAAGCAGCTGCTGGCAATTCATCAACGTACAAATTCTTTACGACACGCGCGTCTCTCTCCGAAAGTATTTCCAGCGCTTCAGGAAATTCATGAAGATATTTATGAAGAAAAACTATGGACACGGCGCATCCGTGGCGATAATTGATCTCATATGGTGAGCAGCTTCGACGCTGAAACGGGTGAAGCATCAATGTCAAGAAATATGTCCGACAGAGCTCGAACTAAATTCTTGGTTTCTAATGCAGTTAACAGGAAATACCACTAATTAGATACATATTCGTGTTTAAGAGAGAGAGAGAGAGAGAGAGAGAGAGCATCTTCACACAAAATTTCATCAGAACAGTTTTGGTATTTGTGGAGAATATGTATAGCTTGCAGGCATTGACTTCACATACTTCCTACAATAACAATGAAATAACATCTGATGAAGTGATATGAAAGATAATGAAGCGATTATTAAAGAGTCTGGTGAATCTGCACTAAAAAGCAAAGAAGATACATTACTATTAATTATCCCTGTTGTACAAGCTGACACACTAAAATAATAATTTCAGTCGATTGAAATGAAGAGTTATATGCAATGGCTTTGAAATATCTAGAAGAATCGAAGAAATCGTTGGTTGCCAATGATTATGACATGTCAACCATAACAATACACCAAAATATGGGCGCTTTAAACCAAAATACAGGTAGTTATTTATTTATTTATTTTATTTATTTATTTATTTATTTCATAACAAATAAACATTACAGTTTCTACCAATCCGTTGATATGCAATATACACATAAATATAAAAAAAATAATAGAATTCTTACAAGTACATAAATAACATGTTTAAATAAGCGTTAAATACAAATACCGGCATTAAGAATAGAAAAACTTACAAACATACAGTACATAAGAGTGAAAACAGTTTATATTATTCTGCAATAAACAAGTAGCGCAATGCCCACACCTTGAAGAGATGCGGGCTCGCTGTAAAAATATCAAAGTCTAGCGCTGTCGAACATAGCGCATTTATGTGCCGCAAAGCTCGTGTAAGCAGACTCCATCGACTTAGGTTGGTGCGCGAGGACGGCTCCGCAAATAGATTATGAGTGCGAGCACGATTGCATAATGGCGTTCACTTTTTATAGTTTTGTTTAAATTTTGGACTTTCTGCTTTAGATATAATAAATCACCTAACTGGGCCATTCTGGCTCCTAACGTGTCATTCACTGATGCTGTTCCCTTAATAATAATCCATGATTTTTTTTAGCAAAATCAGACAAAGTAGATTCTAATTTCGACTTCAGAAATATTACAGAGCGAATTACAATACAATTCATTCTACTTCAGTAGACAGGCATTCCTATACTTGGATGCGTCATTGCGTCTAATGCTCTATGTAATATAAATAATTATGGCTAATCAACTATTGTAATAGTTGTGACTATATAAATTAATTTGATTAATTTTTATTCAGTGTGAGAAGCATGAATAATTAGAAAAAATGTAATAATGAAAATTGCCGATTAAATTAATAGAACAATGTCTATTGCCATAATTATCCTAGTAATTTTAATATTAGACAATTAATTAGTAATTAAACAATAAACAATAAAATTCAATATTTTGGGTAGGCTTATAATTTAAATTTAATCTGTTTGAATGGATATATTGAAATATAACTAAGCATCCCATTATAAATGTTATCTACTGCTATAAAAAAGAAGTGTAATGTGTTTAGGGTTCATCTATGTATATTTTTCGTTTCTTTATTGCACCATTATTGGTATTGTTAGAATTGTTATATCATACCGATTGTCTATAGGCAAGTAAACTGTCCAAATACCAAGTAAGTAGTTGTTTAAATGTCCAAATGTCCAAACGTCAATAAATTGACATAAATATATCGTGTTTAGTGTCAAATGAAAGGTCTGATTGGGTATATTTCAGAAACATACATGTATCTATATGATTAAATACATAAACCACAAATATTTAATTAAAAAACCGTTAAAAAAATTAATAAATACAATAGTTCACTTTTTGTAACGGCAGTCGTGTTTTTTATTATTTTTAATATATTTACTTGTCTTGTATTTTAAATCAAATCAAATCAAGTTTATTGACTTCAAAACCGTATATATAGTCATTTAGACAATGCACAACACTTTTGATAAATAAAATGATATAAATTGATTAAAAAATCCTAAGAACTTAAAAGGATTCAAATGATTATAATAAATAAATGATATAATGTTATAACCTATTCTCGTTCATAATAAAACGATTCTTTAAGTTTCTTCTTTCTCAAGGGATTTTGGCCTCAGAATATGGCTCATTACGATCAAGTTAATCCTCTTACTACCCATATTACCGTTAGATAGTTAATCTCTAGCCAGGCGACAATTAACTACGCCGGTAGGCGTCGATTGCCCCTTAGGACAAGATATAACATTCGCCTCATTAACAGAGGCCATAAATGTATTTTATTGGCTTTTATAGATGGGCCTTATTCCGTATAGCATTGGATACAAGTCATAAACCGACACAAATCTTCGGCGCCCACGCCGCCACCTCGAACTTAAGTGAAAAATTAATACATACATATATCGCCATCGGGAACTAATGAATGTGTTATTTTTGAATAGGGAAAAGTAGCAGTGATTTTTTCACGTAGGTTGTAAGTGACTAATAATAGCAGTATGTTAACGGCCACATAAAGTGGATGATTTGTTTTTGCTTTAAGGTGGAAAGAAGAAATTAAATAAATTAATAGTTTAAAAAAACACTAAAAACACGCTTTTATAAATGCACATAAAAACCACATCATCAGACCGTGAAACCTAATCGTGGTCAAAGTTCATTCTAAGACTTTTCTAACAAGTCCAAACACAGCTATGATACGATGTTCCATCATGAAGTTCCAGTTTATATCTTCCGACTTCATCATCAGATCAGTTCGACAGTACCATATTATTGTATTGTCATCAGAACTACATACAGCTGCCAATTTTCATGACGCTACGATCCTTGGAAGATGGTTAAATTAGTTACCTTAGATTCCATTACATAGTTAGTTACATACAGGTCGACCTAATAAAAGCTTGTTAAAAATACAACGCTTTTACAGAACTACAACCCTAAATATTTTCAGATACCTGGCATGAAATTTTACTAATAATATATCGTCACAAACGTACTGGCCCTTGGGGTATTTTAAAAACCTAAATTCATAAAAAACGACCTGATATTTTTTAAATACATAATCAAGAAAATCTTGTTTACTGTTTTTTTCCTATATGAGTGGATGTTGTGATTATTACCCACACTATGAGAATGACCACCAATGAGTAAATAAATTGTAGTATTATTTTTTCAATTTATTTATTTTATTGTGATTGTGATGTATAATTGATTTTCCAAATATTCAATACGGTACAACCTGCTCTTTGGGCGTACAATATTAAAAAAAGAAGTTTGTTTACAAAAATTGATTCAAACAATTAAAAAAAAAACACATGTTATAATAAAAGTACAAAATCAGGTTAGAGTAGGTTAGGTATTAAAAAGTTAAATTAGGTAGATATTTTTAAAATCTCACTTGCACAATTAAAATTAGTTAATATTACTTGAAAACAAATTTCATTAATAATAACTTGAAAAATACAAACAGTTTAAAAATAGTCAATAAGTTCGTAGTAGCATTGATTTTAACTATAAAATCAATGGTAGTAGTAACTTACCTCAGCAAGTAGGACGCCTACGAGAGTATGCCTTCCATGTATGGAGACAATATTTTATGGGTGATCGAGAGGTTACAGAAGGGTAACAAAAATGGTTTCCATCCCTACAGCTATGAGAAAAGGCTTGCAAGCCTACATTTGCCGAAACAGGGGAAGAGGCGGGAGAGGGGCGATCTCATAGAAATATTTAAAATACTGAACGGTTATTAAAATGTGCCATCTATCATATGAATCGCTGCCATCTATTATCTGCTTCAACCAGAACCACAATCAGCGAGTGCTCTTCAACAAGCTGGACATGAAAGATTCAACTGATACTCTAAGTAATCCCAGATCAGCAACCGAGTTGCCGTGTGGTGGAATCGAAAACGGAGAATTTGTATTAAAACCTTCTTGACAAGTTCTTAATTACGTAGAGGCAAAATTAGGTTAACTTACTACCTGCCTATATACAACAATATTAATAATAATAATAACATCTTTAGGTGTCGACTACAATGGGCGAGCCCGTCACCACAGGGAGTTTTAACGATTAGTTTCTATCTCCCTGGAGTGAGCGTAGAAGACTTTGGACAAAACAATCCGACGTCTAGCTACGCTACAACCCGTTAGAGACCAACGCCTTACCGCGAGATAGCCAGGGATATTACCTGGCGGGCGGCACTCGCGCCCTAACTACCAATTGTGACTAGATTTCTCCGGTCTCTCGATTGGTTCCGAGTTCGAGGTCGCTTGCGCAATCCTCTCCCTTACGAAGCGGTGAAACGGTGAATACCGAATCTATCGCGGACCATGGCGTCCTTTGCCCGCCTCTAACCCGGGATCGGATGGCCAATGGTCATTTCAAGAGCAGTCGCCGTAAGGTACGCAATCACCCCCGCTCTATAGGAAACAATACAGCTTCCAGACTCCCCCGACTGTTAGTCGGAGTGCACAATCGATTGGCTTGCGCCGCACGGTGCGCAGACCGTCCAGGAGCGCCAGAGGTTTGATTCCCAGGGGAAACTGACCAGGGCCAGAGTCCTACCCAGGTTCGCACCCCGTGCGTGGAGGCCGTCGGATGGGTGTTGACGCGTGAGTGTGACCGACCCTGAACACATGGGTCTTCGTGGCCAACTCATCATAGGCCCGTTAGCTCCCTAATAATAATAACATAAAAAAATAAAGCTAACGACGGAGAGAAAATGAGGCCATCAGAGCCAGAGTGGCCCAAGTGACAATTTTGTAATTTTGAGTTTTATTAAAAAATCCCTATATAAAATCATTATCTACAAAGCCAGAGTGGCCCAACATTGATTTATTCAAGAAATTACAGATGGCGCTATTAAATTATTTTTGGAATTGTAATTATATAAGAACATTAATAGACCACAGTGGCCCAGGTTACTTGGGTCAAAATAGAATGTTGTCGTTCACTTTAGTCTTTGGCTCATGTGACTTGGGCCACTCTGGCATTGGCACGAGTGAACTGTCACAGTCAAGTTGTCATTTCGTTTTTTAAGTGTTTTGTGAGTTACTATTAGTATTTGGCTAGGAAATATGAGTGAAAGTGAGGAAGAAGGTGCTAACGGCACTGCATATAACTTACAAGGTAAGGATTTCTCTTATTAGTCATCAATTTGATTGTTTTAAGCTTTGTCAATAAATCTAACCTACAAAATGTTCATAATGTATTTTTATTGACTAATGTTTTGTTTGGCGCAGATTTACCTGGAGCTATAAGGAATGATAATGAGGAAACTACTTACAACATTGAGAATGACTTACGGGGTTGGTACATTTTCTGATTATTTTCATATAATGTTTTTTTCATCTCATATGAATCGTGCAAACTAAATGTTCAAAAAATAATCATTATGTATATAAAATTGTTCCAGATACACTTGGATCAAGCCCAGTGGAGCCCTATCAAGATTCGGGTTCTGACTACGTTCCAGAACGTCGTAGCAGAAGCTCGTCGCAGGATTTGCAAGATATCCTCAGTGAGTCACCTAATGAAGAAGAGCACCAGCCAACTGTTGCTGGAAATAAGACAAGGAAACGTACGCGGAAGGAAAATATGTGGAAGAAGAATGTGAGAAGGAATAAAAGGGCAAAAGGTGAGGAATATACTAACACTAAAGGTGTTCTCATTCCCGCCAAAGAAATTAATACTGATCATCAATGCCCGTGTAATGGAAAATGTCATGAAAAGATTAAACCTGAAAGACAAGGACAACTTTTTTCGAAATTCTATGAATTATCAAATTTTGATTTACAAAGTTCGTACCTACATTCACTCGTAAGTGTTGTGATCAAAGCAAGATCTTTTAAAATTAGAGATGACACCACATCGAAGCCCAAACAATTTTCTAGATTGTATGACTTTCCTGATATTAATGGAAAACTGATTCGTGTGTGCAAATCATTTTTTAAACACGTTCTGAAAGTATCAGACGGTCGTCTTACAAGGGTTTTGAAAAATAAATCAGTCGGTGATACACCCCCTATTGATAGGAGGGGAAAACATAATCCGAAGAACAAAACCCCTGAACCGAAAGTAAATAAAATAAAAGATTTCATTAATACTTTTCCAAAATACGATTCACACTACACAAGACATAAAAGTGAGACTCGACAGTATTTGTCCCCTGATTTAAATTTGACATTAATATATTCTGAATACAAAAAGAAAATCGAAGAACCTGTTTCAAAATACATATTCGAAAAAATATTTAACGAGAGCTTCAACCTTTCTTTCCACGCTCCTATAACCGACTCGTGTAAGAGATGTGACAATTTCAAAATTAAAATAGATGCATGTGAAAACAATGAGCATTCTAAGAAGAATGATTTTATCATTGAAAAGGAACTACATTTGAGGAAAGCAGAATCTGCCATGGAAAATATGAAACTTGACATTCAAAATGCTAAACAGAATAATGATACTACCGTCATAATCTTCGATTTAATGAAGACTCTGCCCACACCAGTCATTTCAACTGGTATCTGCTATTACAAACGTCAGTTGTGGACCTACTGTTTAGGTATTCACAATGCTGGTACCGACGATGTTTTTATGTATGTGTGGGACGAATCAACAGCATCAAGAGGACCGCAAGAAATAGGCTCATGTCTATTAAAATTTATCAAAGAACATGTACACACAAAGAAACTAATAATGTACTCGGACCAGTGCGGCGGTCAGAACCGAAATATAAAAATTGCAGCTTTATGTATGTTCATTGTCGCAAGTCCACTCTATTCAGTCGAACAAATTGACCATAAGTTTACGGTCAGCGGCCATTCGTATTCATCTTGTGACAGAGCCTTTGGCTTAGTGGAAAAACAAAAAAGGTATTTCCCAAACATTTACATTCCTGAGCATTGGAACCATGTGATATTAGCTGCAAGAAAAAGGAATCCTTTTAAGATTGTGGAAATGAAACGAGCAGACTTTATATCCACGAAAGCCTTGGAAACTAATATTACTAACAGAAAAGTAGCCGTTGATCGTTCTAAAGTAGAATGGTTAAAAATACAGTGGATGCTATATAACAAGATGCATCCATTCTCCCTGTTCTTCAAATATTCCAACAATCCAGAAGCTATGTTTACAGAAGCTAATTTGAGCAAGAGGGCGTCTCAGGATACTGCAACGTTTGAGCTTGAGATTTTATACCCAGACGGAAGAAAAATCAGCCCCGAAAAGAAAAAAGACCTTCTATGCCTCCTAGACTTTGTGCCACCTGTATATCACTGTTTTTACCAACAGCTTTTGATCTCTTCCAACGTAAGGAATGAACTAGATGGCGCAATAAGTGATTCGTCAACTGAGTAATAAAGTAAGAATTAGTTAGATAATAAGAACAGTGAAATTTAACATATAAGATACCAAGTAAAAATAGTAAACAAGCAAGTAGGAAGTTTAATTTGTTTTTTTTTATTAGTATTATATGTCTTAAGAACGATTTAAAAAAAATTAATTCAATAAAACTGATTTGATTTGTGCATTTGGCCTATTATTCATATTTTTTTCATAGGTACATCCTAAATTGTCAATGCCAGAGTGGCCCATCAGACAATAAATATGAAAATACCTAAAATACAATCATATACCACACGTAATAAAAATCTTCATAAATTTCAAAATATTGTTGTACAAAATAAAAACTATGTGTAATAGTACTTTTTCTTCCTACGTTTACTTGAAATTTTACCAAAACTTCTTTGGCCCATATCCACAAAAATGATTTTTGCTGTTGGGCCACTTTGGCTCTGATGGCCTCAAATATAAATAGATCGTTTACGCAATGCGCCTAGATAAAAAGTAATTAAAAACATTGGCCGAGTAGTAGTCGGGGGCTACTAGCGTCAGTTTTCCGTGAAAACAGAAATTTATTTTTCTTAAACCACGGCACGAACAATAACACGCGCTCAGCGAGTCCACTCGGCTTGCGCTATGACACTGACTCGTCGTTTTGTTGCCAGACAAATCCCCCTTCTACCCCGTCCTTGCAGAATTTTCGTTTGGTTTGCTTATCGCTTTCAACCTACCTCTGGCGTACGCTTCTCTCCCCGTTGTCCTTCTGACCAGTAAGTCTTCAAGACTATAAGTCATTTCAAACTCGACCGTTTTGGTGGCGCTTATATGTAATTCTGGTTGGTACGACAGTCGGTATTCGCCCCAAACTTAGACGGCATATCAAAATATAGCATTATTAATATGTACAATATATTAATTAGGTACCTAATTAATTTGAATACCCACGTACATGACACCATGGAGATGTAAATTTGTAAGCAATATAATAAGTAAAATATTAAAAACCCTAGGATACGGTTATTTTTGCTCAGGCAGGTATGTGCTGAACCAATGGCTATTAGTTTAATATGTTTCTCCTGTACCATTTATAATATTGTTCATTAAATATCTAGCCTTAGCCTTAGCCTTTCTGTTTTAAATTTTACTGTTCGAAATTACTTCTTGATCTACAATAAACAAATACGACATCGACAACCTTGCGATTATAAAAAATCCTACAATTCAAGAAATAAAATGATATTTTTATATTTCAACATCGCATACACATCTGAACGTAGATATTATTAAAATATTTTTTTTTGACAACGAATTCTATGAGTTTCTCCCCTGTAAAGAACCATCAAAGAAAAGCGGACGCCATTTTTGGTACTGTTATTGTCATACTAGTAAAATTTATTGATGACAGTGGAGAAATACCAGATTTCTATCTAAAGGTGCTGATAATAATGGTTGTTATTACACTAATCAGTAATACCACAAACCTATAGTAAGGGTTTACTAAACTCTATCAGAAACAACTCGACGCAACGAAATAATCCTATACTCTATTCCACCCACCCGTCCTTTTCGTATCATGTTCTCGTGCCGACATTAAAATAAAGAAGTTATTAATAGTTCCTGTTGTAATGGCCACTATAAGACGTGTATTTGGAGAGTGGAATTGATTGAGACATTTGTACGTGGCCCGATATAAAACCGGTAATGGGAGCTAATGTTAATTAGGCAGATTCCAACAGAACCAAATTTGGAATTGAGTGGTCAGCGCGAGCGGCACCGTGGCAGTAGCTAAGATCGTGATGGTGCGGCGATTAAGATGTTAGACTTCAAAATCAAAATCATCCGAAATGAAAAATGTTTTAAATATACGAGGTAACGGACTATGCCGCAGTTATTGTCCTGAAAATTTCAATATTGTTATTTTTTTAAGAATCCTATAATTAATTTACAACCTTTATTTATTGAATAGAGGACACCGAGGAAATTGGTAGATTGACTCTTACGTTACCATTTGCTTATTAAGGTTTTATAATAACGATAATTCAATCGTAATTTTGTTGAATTACAAGGAATTTTGTTGAAACTCCATTTACTCGATTATTTGTATCATTATTTTCCGTAAGGTTAACACGGAAATACCAGTATAATATTTATAGTTTCAACATGAATCATGTGTCCGACTACAACCGTACGTATACTACTATATTGTCATGCTGTCATGTTAGAAGCGAGATCCCAAGGTCGGGACGTAATGAAATAACAATTTGTTTTAACATTACGGCACGGTAACTACCGTCACGCCAACACCGTTACGCGTCATGTTACTTCAAACGTATGGACCACAGTCCGACTTATATATGTAATCCTTATTGAATCGTATTTCTGGGTATTACATTATTATATTTTTCTCAGTGTAGTTTTAGTTGCGTTTCGTGACTAGTTTTGTTTTGTCACTAATAGTAGTTCTTTCGACACTAGTGATGAAATCGCCCATCAAGATTGACACTGTTATATTCTAGTTCAATGTCTCTTCGTATTTACTGTATTATACAATTGGCTTATGATTAGCTTCTTGATGTCGTTATAAGAGAGCCCGTGTTTGTTTTTTCATCGTTGGTTTGTATTTATCTTTTATATGGCAATTTCGGCGCTTACGATGCCTATATTCGACATTTTTGATGTCATTCAGTTTGTAATTTTGAGCTCTACACATTTTTGTGCTCGATATTTGTAATTCTGGCTGTGCTTTGCTACAAATGTACATATATCGTGACATTTTACAAAGACCGGGACTTTTTCAAACTTTTTAAATTCACTGCATCGTATCTAAGTTTTCTAGATCACTAGCTAAGATGAGGGACAATGAGAACTCCGAAATACTGCGGAGCCCCGACTCTGTACGCTGTTCAGATCTGTATATTAAAGAGCTTGTATGTGCCCGGTCCACAGGAACACACCATATTAACAGAATTTTTGATTAGGCAAAATTTATAAATAAACATCAAATACTTAGATTTTTTTATTTATAAATATAATAGTCGTATATCAATTTCAATTTAATTTATTTGTGTGCATTTTGTATAAATTAGTATTTTATATTAGTATGTATATTTATTTTAAATATGTATTCATTGTATGTATGTATGACTATATAGTGGTGTTGGGTTTAATAATAATTTCTTAGTACTATTTTTTGGTATGTTGGTATAAATCTTTGTGTGTGTGTATTTGCATTATGCAAGAATGAATGTTTTGAACTTTATATCAATAATAATTATATAACCGAACGTCATACCTGTTAGCTCGCTATATTCTAAGTTAAATATCAGCATCCCTAGATACGGGCGTTCTTGCTCAGTTAGGTATGCGATGAGCCAACGGCTATGGGTTCAACTTGTTTTTCCTGTACGTTTTATTGTACCGTATACCGAATATCATAGCCATTCGTCTGTAAGTCATGTTGTTAAAAAATAAATTAAATAAATAAATAAATATCAGAACGCCAGAATAGTTTCTTGTGACTACACTCTTAATATGGCGGCGGGTCAGGTCGAGATAGCAGCAGACTATCATGATAGGAGAAGAAGAATGAGACAGAATCGGTACAAGCTAAGAAAATCTTCTAGAATTTTTTTTTTACTGTGATATCTATACAGGCTTAAGAAAATCGTATAGATTCTCGTCATAAATTAATTTAATTTTGTAAAAAAAGCAGATTAGGCAGCAGACTTAAGGAATGCATGTATGAAAATTAACACCCACGAGTAATACCACCACAGTTTAAAGTTTATTTGATTTGAATACAATGTGCTTTGTGTTTCAATAAGAAAATAGATTGATTTCATTAATTTTTTTTTATTCAAATAAAAGAATAAGAATTGTCATTTATTATAAAAATGGCGATTTATTTCAGTGTACTATTTCAATACATTCAAGTCCATTCCATTTCAAACTATTCCAAAATAAATTATATTATATAACTGTGTTTAATTCTCTCTTAATTAATATTGATTTTACAGGGTTTCGATTGTATAAAAAAATATTTTAAAAGGGTGTAATTTAGACGTTGGATGCGCGGGTAGTTGAAGTGACTTTACATGCACCGAACTATGGCTAATTTAGGTTTTGAGGATACTTTACGCCATAATTAGTATAATAAAATAATCTCTATTGTTAATAGAATAATCTCTATAGTTTTAATAAGGCAATTGCTAATTGGGAATAATCTTAGTGTCCGGAGATAGATTGAAGATCAACTTCAACTTTTTATTAGAATTGGGGTATAATTATTCAGTTTCGGCGAGGCTTCACTTTTTAGCTTAAACAAGTGGTACGTTTTAGAAGTGATGTAAAATCGTAAATTTTCTAGATGAACTATAAAAAATAAACAAAATTCTATTATTTTTATAAGTTTTCAATGATTTAAAAATGAAATCGATTTTTGCCCCAAATTTTTGTGTTTTACTAGTAAAAAAAATACTCCTCAACGGTCAACAGCACAGACACGAAATTTTGTATACGCATTTAATTATGATAGCCCGTTCTAAGTTCCACTATGACATGGCTGCTGCGCCCAGGGTTAGCTCGGGACAGAGCACTTTAATAAAAGCTTGTTTTTAAAAATGTGTTTTTGAAAATGTGTTCTTAAAAATGTGTTCTTAAAAATGTGTGATTTCAAAAATGTGTAAAAATGTGTTGCAAAAATGTGTGATTAACTTATTAAAAATTGCATTTACCTACGCCAATAGTGGGCGCGGCAATATCGTCCAAACGCATCGATTTTATTGTCATTGTTGTCAGATTGAAACCGAGACAAATCCACTGAAATATGCTCGCAGTTACTTTTTATTGAACTGTTCTTCCTTTTATAAACAGTTCTTCCTTTTATAAACAGGCAGTTGAGAATTTTCACGATATTCGGAAATGAACTATTCAGTTTATATTAAAATGGCTACGAAATAGACCAGTTTTGTGAATATTTGTTTATGGGTTGTTGTTGATTCGAATTCGGGGATTTGTAAAATGATGACCGTTGTCTGACGCGGCGATTTACCACATTATTATTAAAGTCGGACAGAAAAATGTTGAATGAGCCATAAGTAAACGTTCCATTCGAATTAAAATATGTATTATTAATGGATGATAATATATTAAACCACTTTTGAGGAAAAAAAATATTTCTGCTTTCCTTTGCCTTCATTCCTAACTCAATAATGTTCCTTTAGATTGTTTACAACTGGTCAATAATTCTCACCTTTTCACCTTTTAAAGAGGTGGAGTTGTTATCTCACACCGATAATGAACCTCCTGGTACGGTGGAGTGGGTTAGGGAAAATTCTGGCTAAGATGGTATGATCTAATAAATAGAGTTGTTAACTACAACGGACGAACCCGTCACCTCAGGAAGTTTTAACGATTAGTCGTTCTATCTCCCGTGAAGTGAGCGCAGAAGACTTGGACAAAACAGTCCACCGTCAAGCTCCGCTACATGCCCATAAGAGTCCAACGCCTTACCCGCGAGATAACCAGGTATGTTACCCAGCGGGCTTACACTCACGCCCTTACTTCCAATTGCATCCAGATTACTCCGGTCTCTCGATGGGTTACGAGTTCGAGGTCGCTTGCGCGGTCCTTTCCCTTACGAAGCGGTGAAGCGGTGTATACCGAATCTATCGCAGACCACGGCATCCTTTGCCCGGCTGTTCGCCCAGGATCGGGTAGCCGATGGTCGTTTCAAGAGCAGTCGTAAGGGATGGTATAATCTAATCAACCTAATGTAACACAAATGATAAATAGTGAACTCAAAAGCGTCTCGATCTTAGTGAGGAGCCGTTCTTACTGCCATTAGCTTTCTTAATTTCCCTGAATTCCTTTATATTCTAGTGCTATGTTACAGTTTTTCGCGAGTTTTTATGGCCTATGATTTCTTTCTGGGTATGAATGAGCTAGTCTTATTTCAACCTACCTGCTTTCATAATAATTTCGTTTGCTTCCATTGGGTATGCGTTTTTTCAGTTGGGTTTCCGCCGAGCATGTTCATGCAAATGTGGAACGTCGTTTACTTCGCTTCATCACCTAGTATGACCATTCAATGTAATTTCTGTTGAATGTTTGAAATAAATGAAAACAATAAATGAAGTCGGGGCGTGCGATCCTACCAGTTAGGTCAATATCCATGAAAGTAGACTCCAGCTTCTAGACACCCGTGTACGGTTATTCCATTATGTATACATACATCATCGATATATAAGGCCTAGATATGCCGTCAGGTACAAATGAGTGGGGTTATAACCGTTGCGTGTAATAAATTATTAGTAAAAAAAAACCCACTAAAAACACGCTTTTGGGCTATGATACGATATTCACATACACACGGCTATGCCATGTCTATCTTCCGGCTTCATCATCAGACCTTGAAACCTAATCGTGGTCAAAGTTCATTCCAAGACTTTTCTAACAAGTCCAAACACAGCTATGATACGATGTTCAATCATGAAGTTACAGTTCATATCTTCTGACTCCATCATCAGATCAGTTCGACAGTACCATATTATTGTATTGTCATCGGAACTACATACAGCTGCCAATTTTCATGACGCTACAATCCTTGGAAGTTGGTTAAATTAGTTACTTTAGATTCCATTACATAGTTAGTTACATACAGGTCGACCTAATAAAAGCGTGTTAAAAACATATGACAGAGAGGGAGTAATACATTGAACAGTATGCGAGATAAATAGCACGCGAATATTCTTCGCGGGATCGCTCACGAATATAAAAATGACTACTGGTTAATGGCTAAATGCACCCAAGGCAGGGAAATATCTTTTTTGCGACCCGTGTTGGGACGTGAATCGTTCCTCCAATCGTTCCCAAGTGGACCGCAGGCCATTTCGTTTGGTCAATGATAGCAGCTATAATATAGAGTGCAGGTTGATAATACCCTCTAAAAGATGCGTAAGGAAAAGTCATTCGGTAGTATGTGGTGTAAAGGTGCGGCATCGATATATGAGGCCTAGATATGCCCTCAGGTAGTAATGAGTTAGGGCATATCTGTTACGCGTAAAAACATGTGACAGTATACATTGAACAGTATAAGAGTGAATAGCAAGTACTGGCGGAACTAATACTGGCGACGATCCGTATTGGTATTGAAGTGGTCATTTTCGCGCGCGAAAGGCCTATCTAAGCCCTTATATATCGATGACATACAGTAGGTAATTTAGTCCTATCCTCGACATTTCAATTAACGTTGCCTAAACTCCGAAGCGTTCAACTAAGTGTGGGTACTTGCTCTAGGCGCGGAACGAGCGGAGTGTCTGTCTCAAAGGACCACTCGAGTATTGATTGATAGCAGAGACGTCATGCAAAGCAGTTCGTGTTACTCGTGGAGCTTACCCGGGCTTATTCGGAGGTAATTTCCGTTAAGCCCCGACACCCCCGGTCGCTCAGCCAAAATAGACAACGGAACTCCGAATACACCACCACGCATACATGTGCGCCCGGGAAAGGTGCCCTCCTAATATGACGAGGGCGCTCAGATATTATAAGTAAAGCAATTGGCTATGAGGAAATTAGGTATACGTGAACGTCGACTATCTAGACACAGTATACCAGATAGTAGCTTCTCTTAGAACAACATTGAAATCGATGCGAATACGTCACGAGTCGTAAGGGCTCGGATATGGCCGCCAGATATCCCGCTACTCGGCCTACGCAGATATCCAAACGTTATAAAACGTCGCCAGCCTTTACCTGCGCGTAATGCTAATTAAAGGCGTTTATTGGGACGTACCCCTCTGCCCGCATTCCTCCCACACTCTTTTCGCAATGCCCTGTAGCTCGAGAGTAAAGGTACTGGTTGGTATATTGTGATCTAGATGGTAAATGGCAATGAAGGAATTGTATAGGCTGTGTTGCCTCTCATCACTGTGACAAGTCGTGATCTTTTATGATATAGCCAGTGCCGCGACCATGGTAAACGCCTGTGCGCGAAACCATTAAAGCACCTTTTCGATTTTGTAAATAACTGAACCACTTCGCTACTATTTGGAAAATTTGATAAAATAAGTCATATTACATATTAATTATTTATTTGCTGCCTACTAATTTTACTTAAATACAAATAATAATTATAAAAGGCTATATATGATGTCCTTAAATAACTAAATATTGCTTGTTATTTTCTCTTGTTTTCACGCTTTTCGATGTTTGCTATGTGTCTCAGTTTTTTTCATTTAGTCTCTCAGGGCGCCGCGAGGCGCCTCTGAGTATCTCAGGGGCGCCTCTGTGACAGTCCTGTGTGGACTGCACACATTGCACACTGGGCCGGCTCGGCACTGGATTAATATCCTGCTTCTCGAGAAAAAAACAAATATAACCTTCTTACCCATTTACGCCAAATCATGTCATTCCTCGACAACCCAGAATTGAATGTTCATCTAGCAGTAAAGAAATTTTAATAATAGAAAGATAAAACGTCATAGATCACCGCTCAATGCAGTAAGTGCAAAAATATCCGTACAGGTAAAATAAACGTATTTTTTGCTATTGTTAGGTGTGAGACGCAGGGGCTTGTCCGCGGGTTGCGTTGCGAACCGCGTGGGCGGGGTGTGGGAGGTGAAAAGTAAATGTTCCGAAGAGACAGCGAACAAGACACTGGATTTTAGCCAAAAGGCCCTTAATTTACCCAGTCTCAGTCGAGGCTGCATACTGTTGCTGACCTCCCCGAGTGTTAGTGACATTTCCTAGACCCTGTCGACTATGTTTACATTGTATAATTTGTAATAGTTTCTGTTAAATATTAAAACAATTCAATATTTTTTCCCATATGTGTTTAGTGACGCCTATTGGCAATTATTTTAACTATAGCTGACATTCGTTTTCGTATTGTATATTCTGATCGGCATCGCAGCAAAGGACTGTCCGTGAGAATGGATTTAATTACTTAATATAAACTTCTATTATAATTTTACCAACGATAATCATATTTAATGAATGCTTGTATGGCTGTGTGCCGTGTTTTAAATTGTGGTTTTACATTTTTCAGTTAAGCTGTAAATTTATTTATCGTTGTATCTTAGGCAGTTTTTATGTGGATCACTAATTAAACTATTGACCTGGTAGTTCCTAGGGTCATTGTCCAATCCCTTGGCTATCCAAGAACCCAATTTTGACGCTACTCACTTTCGGGTGTCGTAACAGTTTCACGGTACGACACCCGAAAAATAATTCCAAAGTGCGCAGGTGTTAGCGGAATGGTTTTGAGTAAAACAATAATAAGTTTTTTATTTATTGTTATAACATTATTGTATAATATTACACGGCAAAATCGGACTCATTGATAAGGTTTGAGCTAGCGACAACATTTTGTTATAACATAACACACGTATATGTATGATATTTTATAAAAAGTAAATATATATTTACCCACATGCTATTGACTATTGATTAATGTTTATCATTTTAGATTTTTTTTATTCTTGATTATATATTATTATTCATTTTATCGACATTTATATATTACGTAAACCCTTAATTCAAAAGTTCAAAACTTTAAAGTTCTTTAATGTTTTATAATATGTCGATTTACAATATTATAATTGCCCATAGAGCAGACAATGTTTTATGATAAATACAAGAACATGTTTATGTATATGATCTAGAACTATACCACCTGTTAGAAACATAAAAAAAACCTTGTTAAGACAAGTAGGTACATCATATTATATATTGTATGGAGAGTGCATTACTGCAATGACAACGTTAAGCGCATTATAGAAAAAGCATTATAAATATATATTACCACCACTACTCAAAATAATTATTATAATCTACTCTTTAAAATACAAATAAAAACATTATCCGAACTTGTTACACATACCCCTCACACAACTATTACTCACCCTCATACAAACACACCCTTACCCCGACAATATTATTTATTCCATGTATTTATTAATTTAATTATATTATTATAGATATAGGTATAAAATAATTTAATTATATATTAATTTAATTAATTTCCACCATTTTTATTTCATTAAATTTAAAATAATTTTAAAAAGAACTTTACTAAAGAAATGAGGTCCCCCTTGGAAAATACTCTGCCTGGTTAAAAGTTACTCCGTATCAACTGGTTTTGTTGTATTTTCCTTATTTTTATCAAATAATACATACATTATTATAAATAAATTCTCGATTACTTCTAGTTCGTACTTCGCTTTATTTGATGGCCCCTTTCTAATCTAAATGCGCGGCAGATGTTCTGCGCGCCGCGCCGCCCAAACTCGCACTTATCTATATCCGACCAAAACTTGTTGCTTCGGAACGAAAAACTCGCACAAAAAATGCCTATTATCTCTATTGAACGACCATCAAACGTATTGTATACCGTCTGTTTACCCGACCTATTAATACGCTATTATTACACTATTAAAAAGTAAGGTAGCGTGCTATGCAGATGTTATCATAGGCGTCGCTGAAATAGAGGATAATGTGCCTTCGATCAATTTGGATAAAAACGGGGCTTTGTTAAATTCAGAAAATGTATGTAAAAAATTTGGTTTACTTATTCAGAAAATATGCAATTATTTCCTCTTTTATTGCCTTTTATTAATTTACATGACACACAATAAACACTGTATTGAAAAACATTCTTAGTTATCCTTATTAGTATATTTTTTAAAATCTTGGTAGTAGATATTAACACTGCTGTTTTATTTACTCTAGCTAAAAATGTAATCTTCTTGGCATGTAAGAAATATCAACTAATGTTGATTTTGAAAAATGTTAAGTTTTTCAAGTAAACACCAAAATGTTACCTTTGACAGTAAACGGGAATCAAATGTGACGTTCTTGCATTAAATCATAAAGATATTTTAAAAAATGGTAATTTTTTGTATGTTACTTTACTTACCTCAATATTCAGGAGCTGCTTTCACGATTGCGGAAAAATCGTCACGAATTTATGAAATTGTTATTGCGGTACCCGGCGGTAGCCGGTAGTATTCCAGTTTCGATTGAAGAAGACCTCTACCAAAACAACCTCTCTTTGCAGTAATCTTGTGTAATATGGAAAGAAGACCAATTAAAAACACATATTTCGATAAGTGACAAACGTTCCCTTTTTTGCAGTTATGGAATAGGAAAATCTGTCACTAGATCATTTTAAATAAATTTACGGTTTGCCGAATTTACGTCAAAAACTAGTAAACGTTGAAAGGTTTCGAATTTATTTAGAGTATTCTCCAATTCTCTGTCTCTAAGATTACAGAAAGATTTCTAATCTTATGTTACTGTTGCGATTTATGATTCTCTTACTTAACAGCAACGGCAGTGCCTTATTCCTACATAGTAATAATATTAATGAAATTATTTTAATCAAAATATACGGTGGAGAGAAGTAATCTGTAACAGTTACTTGGAGGCGTATATCGGGTTATACCCTGCTACCAACTTACATGAATAAACATGTAAAAATCGCTTCTGAATAATGACCGCTGTCCCCCTGCACTCTCGAAAAGGCATAATCAAGTCGAGCCAGAGCCGAGTCGGTCCGAGGCGAGCCGAAGCCACGACGATTGAGCAATTTCGAATGAGTAACAGCGAACGGCGTGCCTTCCTCAGTTTAAAATTATCTCTGATTGCTTTATTTCTCAGGCAGGCTCTTGTTCTCCACCGCTGGCCGCGCGGCCATTTTGGATAACGATCTCGCCGCGGTGTAGGATCACCATCCGATTGGACATAATTCCATTACAATTTTCATTTTTATTACAAGCTGTTATTTACCTTGCAATGTTTGTTAGTATGTTAGTATGCACAGGGGTTGGACAAAATAATATGACACCACGCAAAATAGTACATATAGATGTATGTGGCAACACTGCTTCAGTGTATATAATGCATAGGTATAGAATAGAGCGCGGATGTGCGAAGGTGGACTGTGAGTGAATGCGTACGCGGAATAGAAAGAGATGGCTGCATATGAGACTCCCTCTATCCTTGTCTAGTTGCGCATGCGCGTTTATCCATAGCATAGCAGACTTATGGCGTCGAATTGTTATATACAGGGTCCGCCATGTAACGTTTTTTTTTCAACTAGTGCTTATTTCGTGTATGGCAACACTTACCTCATGTCTGATTTGACAGATAATTAGTTTTATCCTTCCGCTGAACGAATATGGTTGTGTATACGCTTGAACAACGCTGGGAAATCTTGCGACATTACTTTGAAAATCATGGTAATGTTGCAGAATGTGTGCGAAAATTGCGTACGGATTTTGGAAGAAGAGAAGCACCGTCAGCTCCGTATGTTCGTTACCTTGTGAAAAAAGTGAAAGAAACTGGCATCCTCATCGATAAACCAACGCGTGAAAAGCCAAAAACAGTGCGTACACCCGAGAATATTGCTGCTGTGGCCGAAAGTGTGCGTGAATCGCCATCAACATCAGTTCACCGTCGTTCTCAACAATTGGACATTTCGCAGACATCATTGAGACGAATTTTGCGCAAAGACCTTGGTATGACGCCGTACAAAGTCCAATTGGTTCAGGAGTTGAAGCCAACTGACCATCCAATGCGTTTTCGCTTCGCTAAGTGGGCCTGCGATCGACTTGCAGAAGATGCGGATTTTGCCAAAAAAATCATCTTTTCAGATGAAGCTCATTTCCATCTTGGCGGGTATGTAAACAAGCAGAATTGTCGCATTTGGGGCACAGAAAACCCGCACGCATTCATTGAAAAGCCGGTGCACCCAAAACGAGTCACTGTTTGGTGCGGATTTTGGTCCAGAGGCATAATTGGGCCATTTTTCTTCGAAAATGAGCAAGGAGTGGCCGTTACCGTCAATGGCGATCGTTATCGGGCCATGTTGAACGAATTTTTGTTCACAGAAATTGAAGAGGAGGATATTGGCAACATTTGGTTTCAACAGGACGGCGCTACGTGCCACACAGCCAACGCTACACTTGATGTTTTGCGCCCTGTTTTTGAAAATCGCATTATCAGCCGCAGAGCTGATGTCGTTTGGCCACCTCGGAGCTGCGATTTGACACCGTTGGACTACTTTTTGTGGGGTGCCGTCAAAGGTAAGTGTTACGCCGACAAACTAGAGACAATTGACGCTTTAAAGGACAATATTCGTGAAGCCATTGGTGAAATACAGCTGCACACAATCGATAATGTACTTAAAAATTGGACCCATCGTGTAGGCTACTGCATGGCCAGCCGAGGCAGCCATTTGAATGAAATTATTTTCCATCATTAACCGGAGAGATTGTACTTTCAAATAAAAAAGAAATTTTAAAAAATATTCAGTAGTTTTTTTTTTATAGCATTTTAAAAAAAAAAAAGTTATTTGGCGGACCCTTTATAAGCGTTGCCATGGTGATATATTTACGTGTGTCCCGTGCATTCGCGACTAAATAAGGATAGAGGTATGTTAGATAAATAATAATAATAAATAATAATAACAAGATAAACCACATGCTGCTGTCTCTTTCTATTCGCCTGACGCATTCTCAGGCCGGTCGCGCGGTCTAGTACTTATACGTCTCTGATATAATGCGGCGCGTATGAATTGCGCAGTTTACGTGGCAGTTCTTGTAGGTTATGTGTTATTGTATTACACGCTTTCGACGGTTACAACGAGCGACCGGTGTAATGCGTGATATGTCAGACTTTAAATGAAGGCAAATCGTTGGCGCCTGGTTAGCGGAAGCGTCGGTGACGAAGATAGCTGATTTGTTAAACGTTTCGCGAGCGATAGTATCCACGGTAATGACAGCATACACAAAACATGGAAAAACATTATCGGCGAAGAGGAATAGTGGACGAAACCCAAAGATATCCGACAGAGATCGACGAACATTAAAAAGGATTGTTGCCAGACAATAAAAAACAACCGCGGCATAAATGATAGAAGAGGTCAACACACACCTGGGAGACCTGGTGGATAGGCAAATGGTGGCCCAAAACCATATTAATAAATAAATATTATATATTTGGCAGGTGTTCATATTATATAGTTCAACCCCTGTAGGTTAGTTTGTCTCTCTTGCAAGCTGCAAGCTGAATTAGAACCACGTCCTTATCCTATGAAGTTGAAATTTTATAAGTTGGTTCAGTTCCGATGATAATATATTTTTACCTTGGCTGCTGCACCCAGGGTTGGCTCCCGACGAGCGGACTCTTCAACGGTCAACAGCACAGAAACGATTTTTTTAATACGCATTTAATTTCTATAGCCCTTTCTAAGTTTCATCGCGACGGGGAAAGTATACCGGACAGTAGCTTTTCTTGAACAAAATTGAAATCAAAGCGAATACGCCACGAGTCGTAAGGGCTCGGATATGGCAGCCAGATACCTGCCTATATAAGAAAAAATACATTTTAAATACAGAAATGGATTTTTGTTTAATTCGGCTTGAATTTTTCCGTTGCATGTTGGATACATTCTGTTGTTACAGACATGATACAGTCATCACCAGACCCCATAGGTCAATCCGAAACACTTAGCGGCTCAAAGGCGGCTAGGCTCACCTATGCCATGTACTTTACTTGGACTCAATCAACAAACATAGGCAATGAAACATTTCGAACTTTAAGCTACGACTTTATTTTTTCTTTTCAATGGCATGAATTTAGCCAGTGATCTTGTTTCATGGTTTACAGACCTTATATAAATATTACCACTAACCATGGATGTTTACGGGCGGTACCTTTGTTGGTTTCTTTTTATTTTAGCAAATCTTTCTATTGTCAATGAATGTCTTAAAAACTAAAATCCGTAAAAGTTATTTTAAGTAGTAACATATTCATCAGCTTGATTTGAACATAAGTACACTTTAGCGGTCATAAATATTTATATAAATCAAACCGATTTCATTTTCGTATATCCAGGCGAAAGATAAAAATATTTTGGGAATTACGGTCGTCCTCTACCTACATCATTGGGAAATGTCTTGAACACATCATGTTATTCATGATATTACTTTTGTTCCTTTTCCTAATTCTAATCGTTTCCCTAATCCTGCATGGCTTAGTCTAATTTCGTCACTTCTTGGCTTAAAACTGGTAGTTGAAACCTGGTATAGTCAAGATAATTCTATCGGTCTTACAGAACTACCTTATAGTTCCTTGTTTTTTTTCATTAGATTTCTCAATAATAATACTCGTTTAGAATAAAATAGATAAAATATACAGCGATTTATATAAGCGGTTTTTATATAGCGGTTTGATATAAATTTGTGTCTATATTTTGTAATATATTTTACATATAATATTTTTTCTATATGATAATATAGCGAAAGTATCACGTACGTTCGTAAAGGTAGGGCGGTTAATAATAATATGTTGATTTGAAAACACAAAAATATCGTCCCTATTGATCCACAATACGTGGTGCCCCTTCAGGTGAGCGCGAGCACGGCCAGGTATCGGTCCGTCGGGCATTATTATTATTATGTAAGTGACGCCAATAAAAAAAGAATGTGGCCCGTTTGGTTACAACCAGACAAAACACGTTGGAGCCCCCATAGACATCTTTATCGTCAAGTTAATTGTCGATAACATCTTAATTCCGGTCGGTTAGCATAAAACTTGCATTTGTCACGGGGCGGATGTTTTGGCTCCTCGCGCGTTCGCTGCAATAACTTACGCGGAAGATACACATCTTGTAAGTGTAGTGTGCTTGCGATCAGATGGATCCGTGCATTCATAGCGATGAAAATTGGCATTGACTCTGAAAGCCAGTAGTGATTAGCATGCTAATATGAATGACTCGCGTGTGGTCGCACGATTCACGAATCACGATACAAGTCGCCGCTGCGAACGCATTAGCAACAATACCATGATACGTGTCGTTAATTCTGGATCATTTTTAGATAACCGTAATTTTGCCTGTATACAATTAAGTTAGTTGTATTTAAATATATAATGCTTCTTCCACTTATGCTTGCTGGTTTGTATTGCTTCATTTTCATATTGAAGTCTCCTAAATTACATAATTCTTTGAATGGCTGTTGTATTTCGATAATCGCCACTTATTTGAATCCAATATCTTTTGATTATTCTTGTCATAGTTGTTTATAGTATAAGTTGGTTATTTTGGCTATTATTTTTATGTGGTCTATTAAAAGTGTGTTTAATAATAACGGATCACCATAATGATAGTCATTGGATTAACATTTTTTCTAGTTTTTAGTTTTCGATTACCATTATTATTAACTATGGATGTTTTTATCATTCCAGTTTGATTAAGGCAATCTCCTTATCTTGAACAACTTTATCGAAGCTGCGCTCTGATAGGCCGTTAGGGGCTCTCTGGACGATCAAGCATGCTTGTCAAGCATCGCGTCGCGGGCTGGAAGGGGATCGTAAACCGCAGGAAATATGCAAATATTTTTTTAAATATTTACCAAAAATGCCTAATTTTGTAGTTTTATACCAGGGAGTCACGTCATTCATTAATCAACTACGTCTAATTGACGGCACTACCTGGTATAAACTACAAAAAAGGCATTTTTGGTAAATATTAATTTTTTTTAAAAATTGCATAGTTCCTACGGTTTACCATCCCTTCCCAGCCCGCGACGCGATGCTTGACAAGCATGATTGATCGTCTAGAGAGCCCCTTAGATTTTTTAGTGTTGTATCCTCTTAACGGCATTTCTTTGACGACTGCCTAAAAGGAGTGTTATGTGTTCAAGATTCATCTATGTATGTTTTCCGTTTCTTTATTCGACCATAAATTCTAAGCGCTTGAACCGATTTAGCAGTGTGTCATATTGTTAGAATCGTTTTGTCCTCCCGAGTGTCATAAGGTACGTACCGCGCACCCTTGCTCTCATGTAAATAGCAGTGTCTATAAATCGCAGTGTTAATATTCATTATTTGACAGTTTAGTTTTTTCGTTCTTCCTGTTCGCGGCCGTCAGGAGCCGGCATCTGCTAGGCCTAGTAACGAGGAGAAATATTTGGAATATTAATTTAGGGAAAAAAAAATATACAATGTGTTTAATTATCACTTGTAACCAATCGAGAGACTGGAGTAATCTGGTCACAATTGGAAGTAAGGGTGTGAGTATAAGCCCGCCGGGTAACACTCCTGGCTATCTCGCGGTTTAGGCGTTGGTCTCTTACGGGTTTGTGGCGGAGCTAGACAGTGGACTGTTTTGTCCAAGTCTTCTGCGCTCACTCCAGGGAGATAGAACGACTAATCGTTAGAACTTCCTGAGGTGACGGGCTCGCCCGCTGTAGTCGACAACCCTAGTTGTTTAATTATCACACTCCATGAAATATTACCGATTTTAAATAACCATTTTTGATACTTAGGAATTTATTTTAATCCAACATTTTGGAATATTATAAAACTACGCAATTGTACATACTCGGAAAAAAAACGAAAAAAAAACTCGGAATGAAACCCTGATGTTTTATTCCACCATAACTTCTCTACGCTTGAACCGATTTAAACGTGTGTGAAATTGTTAGAATTGTTATGTCATCCCGAGTGTCATAGGGTACCTGAAATCCCCAAATGGCAAAAAATACTTGTCTAAATGTCGAAATGTTATTTAATTAGCATAAATATATCGTGTTTAGTTTCAAATACAAGGTATGATTCAGTATATTTCGGAAATATACATCTATCTATAGGGATAAATACATAAACCACAAATATTTCATAAAAAACCGTAATAAAAATAATTATAAATACAATAGTTCCCTTTCTGTAACGGAAGTCGTGTTATATATTTACTTGATTGATCTCTTATTCGGATTAAAGAAGTTATTGAGATTGTTGATTCCAGAATATGTAATGATAATGATTGAATAAAATTCTGAATAATAGAAGAGGCTTTTGATTGAGGTGCAAATAATCATAACACTACGCAGTACTCGTACATATATTATACTGTATATCAATAGTATGACAAACGACTGAAAATCCTTTCATGGCGGGCGTTAATTGAATTCTTACAAGTATCATGCCGCCTGGCGAAATAATCGCTAACGTCTCGACTACGCCAACTGTACTGTGTGGCCTGCTGACTATATTATAGTGGACGATTCCCGCGTGAGCCGATTACGAACATCGCCTTTTCGCACCACTGTGCGACCGGTTAATAGGGTTGGACTGCGATGACGAATCGACCTAATCGACTTTTGACTAATCGACTTTTAACGAATCGGGCCACGCTTTGACAAGTCTAACGCCAGAAAAAATAATGGTTATTGTTGCGAGTACCTTTTTAACCACTTTTATAGCCGCAATTAATTATATAATAATAATTAATCACATAATATTATAATACACTAATATAATCATATAATACACACTCGAGTAAGAAAATGACCCGTCCTGCATTTTCCTTTGTGAATAAATTTAATATGAAGTATTTTTTTAAATAAAAAAATATATAATTAAAAGGTTACTTAATTAGCTCACAAATAAAGCCATTTTCAGGGATCTAGCATATAATTATAAAAAGGACCTCACTAACAACAATAACCATGATTTTTGATTTGCTATCCAATTATTTGGAGGGGAAACTTGTTTGTTTGTTTGCTTTTACTTTTTATAGTGACATTTCACAATGGGTGGGTTTATTGTCATATGACAATCTCTTACAACCAACCCTAATATGAAGTGTTTATATGAATGTGTGCTTGTAACATGTGTGTAAGTGTTTGTCGTGTTATTGCATTCGGTCGACAGAATTCAAATGCAATTTTGTTAATATTGTCCCAACGGAAAATGGTAACACAGCCGCTAATCGAACCCGGAACCTTACACTGTAAGATCAGGCTACCTACCCGCTGTCCCACCGGGCGTCTTGCTTAGAAACTTGATTCAAACTAAGATTTGATGGATGGTTCGATTGTTTTGCTCGCGATAGTATGTATATTCGATATCATTAATACTGAATTCGTTGGACGTCAGTACTTACATTAAAATCTCAGAAATTTTATTTTTGTAATTAAATTTCTTTATGACATTAGCCTCTTCGAAAAGGTCTAAATTCATAAATCAAAACATTACTCAATACTCGCCACAGTAATAGTTTTGATTGCTTATTATTGTGTTAGGAATCGAAACCTACATACCCGTCGTAGAATTATAGCAATTCAGGGATTATAGATCTAAAATACAGCAAGCTGGGTTTTTTTGCGATTGCGCTGCGAACCTATTCGCTTTTCAATACAATGACAAGCCACTACGCACACAAAAGGTAGCGGAGAGGAGGTAAGTTATGTTTTTTGTGTCACCTTAAGATTTACTTCCAGGGATTTACTTCTTCTGAATAATTATTTCATAAATAAAGTTCATGAGCTGTTGACGAAAATTCCTATTAATATGCGACTCCACGCAATGAAAATTTAAATTTCGAATGCGGGCTATATAATTCAAATTAAAAATTAATTTGCAAACGTAGGTCGCCGTGAGCCTTTGAATTAGAATTTTGAACGATCAACGCATCGCAAGCGTTGCCGCTTTTAAGGGCCTTACTATTTAATTGATATATGGCGGACTTTAAATATTATTTGTGTCGCTTGTATTTGAGATATTCCAACCAAAATTTCACACTGTGATTTTGGCCCAACAAGGCATTTGTGTACCGAATTTCAAGTATCTAGTTACAATATTTCGAGATTAAAGTATGACTAGTGCGTCCTCTGGTGGACCGATTTTAACTATAATCTTTTCAACTCTTGCCATGACTGAAAATGCCTGCATGCCAAATGTATCGTGGAGTATTACAAACAGACAGACACACAGGCAGACTTCAGTCTGGAAATGGTCTTAATCGTCTCGGAGGACGTCAAAATGTCTTTATTTCGATTTCGTTTTAGCGTGTTCATAACACTTTACCTCCGCCTCGGTTGGAAGGCCGTTAAAGTAAAAATCAAAACAATGAACTAACCAAGAAACATTTTTTCAATTGATGATAATGGAGAGTGCTCGCACGGCTCTAGCTTCAATAATGTGTTCTTCTCTCCATTTTGGGCAACCAAAGTTGCTTGCCTGTATCTCCTTATTTTCCACGATAATTTATAAATATATATTGCGATATAATGTTCTCGATAACTCTCATATCGCCGAACTCCCTAAACGCGACGTACAGGTATTATCGGGCGAGTTCACGTGTCCAAGTAATATGATATTTTAATCTGCCGTGTTTTTTTTTAATGTCGTCTTGTTGCGCCGAACTGTCGGGCTCCGCCGCCGAACATAATAGTACGAGTAGTCTCGGCCTCCCGGGACGATGCGGCACTTTACGATTATAAAACAAGCGCTGGCGAAGAGAGAGATGCCGTAGTTTCCTTCAAAATTGCCGTATATTATAAATGCCAAGAATATGGTAAATATAACAAATATGATACGCAAAAGGGAAGATTTTAGAGGATGTACAAATGATTGTAGTCGAAGCCCTATACTATATATGAAAATAGATATTAAGGTTTCATCGAATTAAAAATACAAGTAATGGGGCATCTAAATAGTATTGTATTATTATTTGTAGGATATCATTCTGTGATCAAATTGGAAAAAGCCAACAAAATCACCTTAAAATGGACACCGGACCATTGAGGCTTACGTGGCAACGACAGAAGAGGCCGATAGACTGGCAAAACTGGGCACACTGAAATTCCCGGTGGTGCCAGTTTTTGGGGTCTCCTTCGCTACAGATAAGAAAATCATTAGGGACTACTTGGAGCAGGAACATCGGGCATCCTGAAAACAGAGCCAAGGATGTCGCCCTTCAAAGACCATGATGGAGCAACCACTTCCTAAAAAAACCAAGGCCATACTTGACTATTCAACCTTGGCTTGACCGAGAACAAGGCTGCCGAATATATGGCGAAGACCCTGAAGACAGCATACACATCGTTGATTTCTGTCCAGGCCTCGCCGCAAAAGACACAGTTTACTGGGATGAGCCTTTTTCGAACCCAGCGATCTGCCCAACTTGAAGATCAGTGATCTGTATGGACTGGTAGCAGTACCGGGCTTCTAGCAGACCACTGACCTAACCACAAAGTGGGTAGTTATAAAAGATCTTATAGATCCAAGTGACATCAAGGGCTGGCGAGAACCCCCCCACTCCTTTTATCACTACTACTACTGCAGGGCGTCAATAATAATAAAAAAATCATACATGAAGAATGATTATCTATATATCTACATTGATGTTATATTTATTCAAAACCCCTTCAATGAATAATTAAAGTGAGCAACTCAAAGTTTTACTGAACTTTTAGGCGTTTTTTTTCTTTTTAAAATGACTAAACTATTCTGGTCCTGTACGTATGTATATGTCTACATATTATATAATAAATCTATTTAGATTATTATAGTACAATAGATTAAATAATAAAATCATTTAGATTATTATATGTATAATATATATAATATAATAATCTCCGCAGCGGAATATGCTGCTACAGTGTGGAGTGCATCAACACATGTAAAAGTGGTCGACACTGCTGTGAACTATGCAGCAAGAATAATTTGTTACCGGCTGCCTCAAACCTACTCCTGTCACAAAGCTTTATCCGATCATAAGCATCGCTCCCCCTGCAATACGCCGTGATGTCCTGGCTGATTCAGAATGCCTAAAGACGATAGGCATCCAGAAGCGACATAAATGATTTTTAAACTCCGCCATATTTAAGAAAATACTACATATTGGAAAACATACTATTTTATTACCAGAGAAGATACTACAAATATATTTCGAAAATACTACGGGTGAGTGGTTTGGGGAAATGGCGCGGGGGTGTGGGGGGGGAGTTGCAAGGCTGGTTGGCGGAAGGGAGGGGGGTGAAATGGGGTTTGGCGGTCTACTTGTCGGGAAAGTCTTGGTGTGACTCAACCATTTTCTTTAATTAGGCGGCTGCCGTATTATTATTTTATTATTTGCCGTGGTATTTCTACCCCTACTATCTTCAACGCCGGACACTGCCGTCGTGATAAACCCGGTTCGTGTATTTTAAAAATGTTTACATTATGCATTGCTGTTCAACTTTACCTACTGCGGCTACCACTCCCCACTAATGGCGATGGTAAACTTTTTAAAATTCCACAATTTAGTGCTACCGACTACCCCCATAGTAGTAAAATTGGCATCTTTATTTCTGATGTCTTTTTTATTTTCCCAAATTGTCCACATTTTGGCGTGAAAACGCCTTTAAAAAGGCTCATATACTATGGTCTCACCAGAATTAGAGATGACATGCTTTGGGCGTCCGCAAATATTTTAATATATCCCGCGGTCCAAGGGTTGCGGCGCGAAATAGCGTGTATGTCCAACTTGCATGTTTATGTGTTTACGCCATCGAGCAGGGGAGGGGGGCGGATGGGGGCATCGAAATTCATTAAGCGCGACCAAAGCATCAGTCATAACTCCGCAACCGAAAGGGTTCCAATAGTGATTCTTATGTAGATCTAGAGGTATTTTAAGATGTGAGCGGAGCAGAAAAAAGGTCGTCGAGTAAAAAGTCGCGAAGACGTGTTCACAAAAAACATCTTCACCAAAAAAATATTGCTTCAGTTTAGCGGAAATTACCCACCCAAATTTATTATTTCTGATTGAATTAATACAATCAGTTGACCACCCATACATAAACATGTGCAAACACACAATCTATAGTAGCTGAAACGATACCAATTTGTGCATAGACTTAGCCCGTTTTATTTTACATATTTATGTTTGTATAAACCTCAGTAAATCCCTCGGTATAGTGTGGTCAATGTAGCGCCTGTAGCCACGTTGACATAGGTTCTCCTCGTTGTAACTGAAGTAAGCTACGTTGGGCGCGGTCAATACTTGGATGGGTGATCGCCTGACTGACTACTTGATGCTGAATATGCACGCCTAGATGTTGCCATTAGGCAACGAGGCGGGTTCCATTAAAAAGCACCAGCCTTGTAGGTAACATTAAAAAAACTGTTGTGTCATCCCAAGACTCCCCCTACCCCTCAACTCTTCCCCAAAACCCCCCAACCCCTCCTCCCACCAAAGCCCCCAACGGACCCACCCCCCCCCCCGATAGTGATTGTGAAGTTATGATAGCAAATGTAGTATATTAAAATAGCTACTTTGCAATATGATTTTAAAATTATTTCTGTCGGAAGTATACCTTTAAGAGATATTCCAATCAAAATTTCACAATGTGGCTTCGATATTTCAAGTCCGATATTTCGATTTAATTCAATTTTAATTCCCTAAGTCCAATATCTGAACATTGAAGTGTGACTAGCGCGCCCCCTGGTAGACCAATTAGAACCACGATTTTTTCAACTCTTGCCATGGTCAAATGATGCCTGCATGCCAAATTTCAGCTCAATCGGATGAAGCGTTCGGGCGCTATCGTGGAGGAATACGCACAGATACACACACACAGACACACGGACTTCAGTCTGGTAATGGTTTTATTCGTTTCGGGGGGGAGGGGGGCGAAAAATAAATATTTCTGTAGGCGAAAAGTTTTTTAGCGCGTTCATAACACTTTCCCTAACCGTTGGTTGACCGGGAAAGTAAAAACAAAAATGTACTGTACTCGTATATACCTGTAGAATGATTATATACCGTTACACCTTCCTGAGGTGACGGCTTCGCCCGTAGTACCTGGCAACTCCAAACTGTATATACCTGTACGTATATGTATATACCTCAGTGCGCTAATCAGCTCCTAATTTCCCAAGTCCGACCCAAAAATTCTTAATCTCACGTTTAAGTCAATATGTAATCGGTCGATGTCCGTCCGTCGGCCGATAGTCGCGGGTAAATATTTCCACTCTTTATCCTTATCTGTCGGTTAAACCGGACGGGTACGTCAAGAGTGAGTCGAGGATTTTTTAAAATAATTTGGGCTAATTTCGGCTGGGGAAGCGTCTGTCATCGCTCAAAGGCCACGGCAGCGGAAGTGAGAATGTTCTCATTATTGTTCGACGCCAGGATGGCTTCAGCGATAACTTGGACAAACGTGCCGGATATCATGGTGGGCGAATGCATATTATTTGCATATTTGTTACGATGCAATTTTAATTAGTCTCGGTTAATCAACAAACTCTAAAATAAAATAATACACAAAAACACTTTTTGCAAACCAAATTGTCTGCATTCTATTTTAACACGACTGCCCAACAAAAAAGGGGTGTTATATGTTCAGGGTTCATTTATGTACGTTTTCCTATTTATTAACCGCTCGAAAGCCAGCCTTCGCGCCCAAAAAATTGCGCCGCAACTTTTTGGTCGATTTTTTAAATAAATACTGACAATATCGTTTCTTCATGAAGTCCCTCTTGTTGCCTAGTAATTAATCTTGTTAGTCGTATACTAATATTATATATACTAATATTATCTATACTAATATTATCTATACTAATATTATCTATACTAATATTATCTATACTAATATTATCTATACTAATATTATCTATACTAATATTATCTATACTAATATTATCTATACTAATATTATCTATACTAATATTATAAAGAGGTAAAGTTTGTGATGTTGTAGGATCTCTGGATATACTGAACCGATTTTGAAAATTCTTTTACCAATAGAAAGCCACGTTATTTGTGAGTGTCATAGGCTATATAATAATCCAAAAAATTAAAAGACTTTTTCGTGGTAGTCAGATTTCCAAAGTAAGTCGGAAAAAATGGTCGAACGAAAACGTTTCTAACGAACGCTGCCTTAACGATGAGAGATATATGATTAAGTTCTAGAGAAAAGTTGTAAATCTTGATAATGCCTACAAAAAAGTCAGCGACAGCATATGTCTAACTTTTTTATTTAAGTAACAAACAGTAGTATTTTATATTAAAAAAAATTATTTAAATCGTTAGGTCATGTTTATTAGTCATATTGGGCCCGATTGCGTTTCTTTGTGAACTAAAACTAAAATTAGTCCAAGCGAACAAGACAGAGCAATACGTTAGAGCGGAATATGAAACGAACGATCGTCGATAAATACTACCTGTTGAACTTATACTCGTCCGAATAAATTCGAGCATATTCAGTGCGGTGTAAGATTTGACCTTGGCGCGCAGTTTTAATGCGAAAAAAGTGACAACCGGTCATATCACACTCCGCTCTAGCGTATTGCCCTGTCTCGTTCACACGGACTAATTTCCGATTTTAGTTCACGAAGAAACGCAATCGAGCCCATTATCAACAATTATGAATTATTATCAAAATAAGTAAATTAATCGTCTTAAGTGTTTAAAACAAAAGACTTTTCCCCTTTACTGCATATGATTTCACTTTTACTGCATAAATGGTTAAAGAGATAAGACACTCACAAATAAGACAATCACAAGAAGACACTCACAAATAACGGTAATATAGTCAAATTGGCATTCAAATACATACATGCATATGCAGTAAAAATATAACCCTTCTTTTGGCAGTCAGGAAATAAATCATAGCACTCAGTACCAATCAAACCACACCCACAAGTAAAAAATTTTACGGCCCAACGAAGTGGGTACGGGTCAGCTAGTAATATATATGGGGGCCGGCCGATACGGTTACGCGCAGATCTGTCAAACGACGCAAAGTGCCTATAAGCACTGTTGGCGTACGACGGGTTATTCCACCATAACTTCTAAACGCTCGAACTGATTTAGAAGCATATATTATTGTGAGAATCGTTATGTGTGGAGGTGTATACTGTAATATCGCGGTTGTTTGACATTATAAATAAAATAAAAACAAAATTACTACGCGAAATTCGTGACACCAAAAGTTTCGGTGATGTTGCAACCGCCGTTGTCCAGGGTAGACTACCTGCCATTGCCCAGGGTAGACCACCAAACGTTGGGTGTTACAAACTTCACGCGGTAAAATCGTTTTTATCCTATTTATAGAGACTTCGTTAGTTGTGTTACATACATAATATAATATCAACACAAGGCAGACGGTCTGAATTTCAGGCCGACCGACCGATGTCATCTCAAAATAATAACAATCGTAGCGACGACGCTTCCGCTGAAAGCAACATGTACACTATTTTAAGCATATATTTGCATATTTATTTCACAACCCGATCTCTCAATTTCGGCCGAGTGTCCACCGTGTGCTTCAGTCCTATATATTATGGTCAATAGTCAAAATAGTCAATACCCATTTTATTCACCCAAAATTGTAAATAGAGTTGGATATGTCATAATAATATAAGTTTGTAACACAAATAATCAAAATACGAATGAAACAAATAATAAAAAAACAAAGAAATCAATAGCCTAAAACTAATGCAACAAATAATCAATAAAAATAATACGAATAGCAACCAAAGTCAGACAAAATAAAAGATAAATGCCCAATAATCGCGTAGAAAAAGGACAATAATTATAATGAATAATCATATATAATCCAATTGTTCCTACGAGGATTACCTCGTATATTTTAACATACGAATACCAGAGTTTTATTTTTCATAAAGATACTGTAATACTTTTTATATTTTTTAAAATTTATTTTTCATAAAGATACGTCTACCTTATAATAGCATGTGTGATGAGACATTTTTGTTTCTAAATTTCGTAATAACTTTGGAATGTTATTAG
Organism: Micropterix aruncella; assembly: GCA_944548615.1. Classification (NCBI taxonomy): domain Eukaryota; kingdom Metazoa; phylum Arthropoda; class Insecta; order Lepidoptera; family Micropterigidae; genus Micropterix; species Micropterix aruncella. Next base: position 15,456,632 of record OX155965.1, read on the forward strand.
AGAGTTTGAAGGTCAAATACACAAATTACTTTTGGATTATAGTCAAATGGATATTGGGGAGGCCTATATTGATGCTACTTTCCCGGCCCACTAACTGTCGAAAAGGGAGAGTAATGCGCAAAAACCTTTTTTTGAATTGAAGACGGAAATATCCATTTTAAGCCCCCCTGAGACGATTAAGACCATTTCCAATATGAAGTCTGTCCTTGTGTCTGTCTGGCTGTGTATATTCCTCCACGATAGCTCCCAAACGCTTCATCAGATTGAGCTGAAATTTGTCATGCAGGTACCATTTGGTCATTCAATGAGTTGTGGTTGAAATCGGTCCACCAGGGGGCGTACTAGTCTAGTTGGACTTAAAGATTTGAAATTTGGTACACAGATGCCTTGGTGTGCCAAAATCAGATTGTGATATTTTGGTTGACATATCTCATATACAAGCTGCACTTCTTCCTCTCCTTAGGGTGCCTCTTCAACTAGTGAAGGTTGTCAGTCAGCTGTAACTATTTAAGCTGATTGTTTATTAATTACTGATTATTTCATAAATTGAGCTGCACTAATAATATTTAAATTCTGCCATAAATTCTAATCAAATATTAACGCCGAGCGGCCCACCCTAGCCTAGCCGAAAAAACGAATCGCACCGCCCGACGCTTTTGTGTAACAAACCCCCTTCCCTCCCTGCCTCCCCCCCCCCCCATCCCGGAACGGGTTCGTCCGCCGGCTGAGAGAGGGCACTCATCGATTTTATTTATTAAATTAATATTCGGAATAAATCAATCCTTGGCTACTTATCGGGAAAGTCTTGGTGTGACCCAGTCGATCTTAGTGTTTGATTACACCTGTTTATTTGGCTATGGGTCGAGGATTAGCCGCCATCCAATTCTGTTCTAATTCTCCCAAGCAGATCAAGGTTTATTATGAAGAAAATCAAAATTAGGACGCACTGTTTACCTGTGGCGAAGTTGTCCACCACATTACGCTACGGGGTGGAGTGGCTGCTAGTAGCGACTATTTGCATTGCTGATGTCGCTGCAATCTCATGGTAATGGGCGGCCGCAAGTTGCTGCGGACAGAGCGCGGCCGCCGAGTTGGTCTTGCGGTAAACAGACCAAACTTGGATTGAAGACGGGGGCCCGCCGCCGCGCGCCGCACCGCCGCGACCGAGACGACTCTCCGCCTCGTAATGGACACGAATAGTTGCTCTGCACTGAATGGGACGAGCGACCGGTTTATTTCCGCCGCAGGGTTAATATTTCCGAGAGGTTCTGTCCGACCCCGGCTCTAACTGCACTCAAGTGTTAACTGTTAAGTAATAAAATACCTGCCACAGATCGCCGAACTTACAATTCGGTAATACTGATCGTGACCGTCCCGCTTTAAGCGGGACAGCCCCGCTTTCAGGCTGTCTGTCCCGCTGTCCCCAGCGAGAGCAAAAATATCCCGCTTTCGCAAACATACCAAAAGATAATTTAAGCCCAAAAGATGACCAAATCACAAGTTGGAATTCTGAGAATGTTGCTGCTGAAGACCGTTGGTGGAGTTGTTCAAACACTTCCGTGATAGCAATCTCAACTGTACTAACTTCGTATTTTATTATTAGAATTATCAAATTAACCATTTACAATAAGTATAATATTAAAACAAATGGCAAAAACTTTCCTCTTTCATTCACTGGCTGGTGCTGCCCAACTGGGATATACCTGTTCCAGGGCAAGCAATTTATATTTTTACATTTAAAACGAGGGTCGATGAACCAACCAAACACAATACTAATAATAATGATTAAAATATATATATAATAATAATAAATATATATAATAATAAAAAAAAAATAAATTACAATATTGTATTGGAAATCGAAATACTAAATATATTAGAATACACATATACACACATACATACGAATTATTATTAAGTACGTTTTATGTCTGCCTGGAAAAAACGCACCTGTCGAAAGAGTTTTTTCTGTAATGAATAAAATACGGACATGCCAAAAAACACAGTAAAGTGTCGCAGTTTTGAAAGCCATTTTGATTACCAACAATGAATAAAAATTAGTAAAAGACCAATAAGATTGTTTTCTTACAAAATTCTGCAGGCGTCCCGCTTAATCCATTTGAGAGAAAAGCAATATATTTTTTTAATTAACATATAGGATTGGCTACTTTGCTACTTTCCCGTAAAAGATTTTTACTATATTTATGGTATCTCATACACAGGTACTTGTGACCTACCTTATTTGTCTCCCCCCCCCCCCACATTATACAACTCCCAGCAAATACACAAAACTCGCTTTCGATAGAATCATGTAATACTTGCCCCAAAAAATACTACTATTCTAAGAAGTACCCAGTTCTTCCCTTTCTCTATCCTTCCTTTCCCGATTTCCTCTCCTCGGACATTCTTACTTTTAAAATATTTATGCAGACAAACTTATTAATCTTTATTTCCACAACGAGCGCATGTACCACTACTGCACTGAGGTTCCTAATTGATTCGTGCAGCTTGGGTAGTGTTGGCTAAAAATCTGTATCATCTGGCATGCCCAGCTCACGGTTCAACTCCTATCTGATAGCCTCCTCGAAGACGGGCTTACCCTGTCAGGGCTGCTGTGAGTAATCCTGGAGTCGGAGGCGGTTGGGATCAGAAGATCGCGGATTCGGGGGAATACCTCGGGCGGAACTGGGCAGTTAATGCACTATCCGGTTTGCTAGGTGTTTGCCCAGCTGGCGTTTAACCAGAGGGGTCTGGAGACATATGTTTCCTATGACAGCGGAAGGTCATAGGAAACATACGTCTCCAGACCGTCAATACGTCGGAGAATCAATCCATCGGCCACCCGATCCCGAGTGACCATGGCGGGCAAAGGGCGTCGCGGTCCGAAAAACGCTCAAACTGATTAACCGCTTACGTCAGGTAGAGGCCGCGCAAGCGACCTCAAAACCGTGACTAGACCAGAGAACGGAGAAATCCGGTGAAATCTGGTAGTTAGCTCGTGAGGTTGGCCCGCCGGTTTCACATTCCAGTGCCTCGCTGTAAGACGTCGGCTGCTTACGGGCATGTTGGCGGAGCTAGACTGTGGACTGTGTTGTCCCTAAGTCTTTGTGTAATAACCTCACGACTGAAAGAACGATCTAATATCTTTATAACATTCTGAGGTGTTGGGTTCACCCGTTGCAGATGACAGCTGCTAATAAAGAGTTTATTATTATTATTATTATTAATAACGTGGGAAACGAATTGGTTATTACAAGTAAAGTACTACAAATGATTCCAGAAGCTAACGGAAAATCGGGTACCTCAATGAAATATATATTTTTGAATAGCTTAGACCTTCAGGATAATGGTTGATTATGGGCAAAAATCGCTCCATACATGGGAAGGGGGTCAAATCCCTCTCATCAATTTTGTTTACACTAATAAATACTAAATTACATCAAGCGACCAGAAATGGTACTAATGTAAAAAGATAGTTCGAAAGAGTACATACAAATGAGTATAGAGGGCGTTAAATTTTATATAATTATTTGAGGTTTCAATCAAATGTCATTAAGATAAGAAAGATGCATTTATTTATTTATTTATTAAAGAAAAGCACATTTTTATGGCAGTACATTGTAAGTTTAACATTATAGGCTTAAATGTAAATAATAGCAAAATAGAAAGCACCGCAGATCAAGTTTTTTTTAAATCAACGCCGCCTAACTAGGCCTAGCCCGTACTAAGGCAAGCGTACCAAGTAGAGTGGTTTGTGCATACTTTAGAATACTTAATTTAAAAAATATGGTAGGTATCAAATAATATTAAAAATTAACTAATAATAATAAACATTGTAATTTGAGTGTTGTGTGATGTAACTGTAGTGTAGTGTAGGATGATGTAAATGTAGCTGTAGTGTGCTAGAAAAATAACATTCAGTAAATGGTGAAATAATTAAACTGAATAATAATAACATAATGTCGTAATAAATACAATAAAATATAAAAATATTATTAATGAATCGAAATAAAGGAAAAAATGATATCTCAATAAATATTTAAAGAATCGTATTTAAATAGTCCGAGGATACAATTATATATAAAATGTCCATGTTACAAGTTAAAATATATATTTCAATATAATTCAATTAAAAAAAGAGAAAAACAAGAACAGCGATTTAATAAAATAATAATAATAGTAATTCAATTTATTTAAATTAAATTACATAAGAATTTCAAATATTTGGTGGCTAATATCCCGACCTTCATTCAGAAGCCACCTGTGACACCGTTTTTTAAATTGGTCTTTACTGTATACGATTTTTATCGACTCATCCAATTCGTTGTATATCCTGGGGCCTATACTCATAAGATGCCTCTGACCAAAAGATGTTTTCGTTCGACGGACGTCTAACATATCCGCCACGGATCGCCTTGTTCGGTGTGCTTGTTGTGTGGGCGCTCTCTTATTTTGAAATTGAATAAAAACCGGACAAAATTTTAAATAAAGTTGCATCAATGTATCAAATATAAAGGAGATATTTAATAAAATCAGTCTTATTTTATTGTTATGTTTAATACTTTACTCGTTCTCTCTACCTTGTTAAAGAATACCAAGAATTTCACCATTGCAGTCTATCCTAAAACGATGTTCAAAACGCGCCAATAAAACACGATTGCAAGGTATCGTTCTCGACTGCATCCATCTCGACAAGGCAAGTCTCAAGCCATAAACACAACGAGGCTTGTAGGTCTGTACTCGGTACGTTTCACGGAGCCTTTTATTGCGGCTTGCAGTTAGAACACGGCGCGGCACGATGCCATTTCCTTTTGCACGCCTCAAAGAGAAATGAACTCACTCTTCGGCTCACACCTACGGAGTTGACTCAACGCCTAAACAGTCGTGTGAATGAAACCCTCATCTCCTTTAAACATTTTCTTCGCAGGCTGCGCGGCCGCGCACTCGCCTCCACCAAAGTGTGCACTTAGCGCCGTTTTATTGTCGTATTATATAAAGATTGCCATGTGATATAAAAATTGCCGTTTTATATAAAACAAACATTACACGAGAGGATACAAACGTAGGCACATAAAACTAAAAATCAATGGTGGACTTGAAAGCCTTACAAGATCTCTTCGTCTTTTGATAGAAGATTGGCGAAATGGGGCCTGGACAAATCCCGGGTAAATTTTCAGTATTACTTATACATAATTGAATACTATGACGAAAAAGTAGTTCTCAAAATAATTCCCTCATTTTTCATCAAGAAACTTCAAAGTATTGCACGTATTTCCATGTCCTTTGTAAAATCGAGCCCTTATACGTTTCGAAGTTTAGCTATAAGTATTATTATTTAAAAATATTAATTCACGAGATTGGGCCACGATAAGGCTAGGTACATTTATAATTTGACATGCACACAGTTAAATAATATTGTTTGTTGACATTTGGACAGTTTAGGTACTCTATGACAGTCAGATTGATGACCTTAAGATCTTTAATGCGAATAAGATATCAATCAAGTAAATATATAAAAAATAAGAAAAACACGACTTCCATTACAGAAAAGGAACTATTGTATTTATAATTATTTTTATTACGGTTTTTTATGAAATATTTGTGGTTTATGTATTTATCCATATATATAGATGTATATTTCCGGAATGTACTGAGTCATACCTTTCATTTGCAACTAAACACGATATATTTATGTTAATTTATTAACATTTCGACATTTAGCCAAGTATTTTTTTTGTCATTTGGGGAGTCTATGTACCTTATGATACTCGGGATGACATAACGATTCTAACAATTTCACACACTTCTAAATGAGTTCAAGCGTTTAGAAGGTATGGTGGAATAAAAAAATAAGTTTTATCATTAATACATACCCGATTTTTTCCGAGTACAACTGCATAGTTTTATAATTTTCCAAAATGTTGGATTGGAATAAATTTGTAAGAAAAAAAACGGTCATTTAAAAATCGGTAATATTTTGTAGTGTGTAATAATTAAGCACTCTGTATAATTTATTTTAGTTAATATTCCAAATGTTTATTTTCGTTACTAGGCCTACCAGATCTATTTCTGGTGGCCGCGAAGAGGTAGAACGAAAAAAATAAAGAACGTAATGAAAAATCGGAAAACATGTGTAGATGAACACATAACATTCCTTTTGGGCAGTCATGTAAACAATATAAACATAAAAACTGAGTAAAACAAAATACCTAATTATGATAAACATCGAGTTTACGTAAAATGAGTACTCCAGAAAAATTGACCCAAAAAATTACGCCCAAGCAAAAAAAAGGCAAAATTTGAATTCAGTAAAATGCTACGAGAAGAGCAAGTAAAATGCAGTCAAATAACGGGACGTTTGATAAAAATTGAGTTTAGATAATATATTATAAGCGTTTAGGTCACTTATAACTTGATTGAATTGATTGACGCATAGCGAGCCAAGTTAAATTGTGTTATCGGTCTGTTGTGAACACCTATTTTTTTTTCACACTCCGCTGTGAGTCGTACTGTAGTTTCATGGTGCCCCTCGTGATGTGAACTTATCGCAAACTTTATAAATTTAAACCACTGTAATTTGAGTATTTTTCAAGATACCTTTCTTAAAAATCTTCTAGTTCTTTACATAGTTATCGATCCTGCAAACATGACATTTCCCAGTAGTGTTAGGTACTCCGCCGTGAGTCGTACTGTAGTCTTATGGTGCTCCTAGTGACACGAACTTATCGCAAACCTTATAACTTTAAACCACTCTCATTTGAGTATTTTTCAAGATACCTATCGTAAAAATCTTCTAGTTCTTTACATAGTGTTCGATCCAGTAAACATGTCATTTCCCAATAGTATGGCTAGATCATATATCCTGCATTCCCCGGAGGAACGAACCGCCCCGCGTCCGCCGAAGTGCACCGTGCAGTCCAACTGACAGCCGGGCGCACTGCAAATAAACAAAAGATGACGCGTCGTCTGCGGGTGCGAGAGCGGGACGGAGGCAGTAGTGCCGGGCCGCTCGCACAGCCGGCGGTCGCTAGACGTTTGGTATTTGCATTTTTCCCGCTCCAGCAGCGGCCGTCAATAGGAATTCTGATGAGCTCCGGTGGAAACCGGAGCCTTACGTTGGCTAGGCATCTGGAGATATCCTGGCGCTTGGAACTGGTGCACAAACTAGGTAAATTAGTGGGGATCACTATGGTCTATCTTTCTCTATATCTCTACGCAATACATCACTTCAAGTAACATATTCTGGAGACTGATCATCCTTTTCGCGGACATAGCAGAAAAATTATCGAAAAATACCAAAATTCCGGGGTCAGTCTGTGATGGACCTCACAGATATAATAAAGCTGAAGAGTTTGTTTTTTTCTGTTTAAACGCGCTCTTTCGAATTTTAAACAACAGTCGGAATTCAAACAGTATTTGATGGCCCAAATCTTGAGGACGGTTATAAGCTATTTAATATCACGTCACGTTCCTCAGAGCAAAAGAAAGTTAAGCGAAAACGAAGTAATAGCACGGGCGGGCGTTGCAACGCGTTAGGTCGGGTGTCAAGAGACTAAAATATTGTCTATGCTGAAGTAATCTATTTATAAATATTTATCAATAGTCCTATTTTATTTAAATTAAACGGCGGGTGAAACCGCGGCGTAAAGCTAAGTAATTTATAAAAATCATAAATATAAGCAGCTTCTTGACTGCCCCCCCGAATATTGCTAAAATTGCTAAAATTTTTGCAAGATTTCTAAAATTGGCATAGTGTAAATGAGTCAAAAGTTATTTTTTTTTTCGGGAAACATACAGCGCTTTGTTAGTTATAACAAATTATTTTGCTACAATGTATCACTGTCTGATGAATTGTTTTCTATAGTAGTATCTTACAGTAATTCCTTATATGATAAATAATCAAAATTTAATTAAATTAAACTAAATCGTTATCTAATTAGGTACAATATATTTTAGTCGCAAATTTTATAATTGCAGGCAAGAATGAATAATATGGGGAGAGAATATTAGGAAAGACGAAAAATGGGATATAGTTATTTATGCATATTATAGTTTATGGTTTTGTTTCATTTTCGCTAATTGTTACGCTCAACAGTCATTTAAAATCATAAAAGCTAGACTTTTCGGCCTGATAAACATGGTAGCTTTTTGAATTTAGTAAATTCACGATCACCCTCGACCAAAGGGACGAAAATTGTAATTACTATAAAATAAGAAAAACTGGTAATCACTTCGTCGGTGGACGTTAAACTGAAAAGTAATTAGAAACTAGCATGTGTCATTACGAAAAATACACAGGAAGTTTATATTCGGAACCTAAAGTTGTTAATTCACAAGTTAGGTTGGAGCGACTGGAATGCAATCGTTTGTAAGTTCGTAGGTACTAGACGAGGGTCAGGAGGTGATTTTTGGATCGATATAGCTAATTAAGTATACGAGATGGCGTCATATATCAAATCACTTTAGCATTCTGTGTATGAATCTCAATTTAGTCTATCGATTGAAAAATGGAAAGCCGAACTCCTGGTCACCAATATTATAATAATATATGTCGTTTTCTATAACTGAAGGCTGACGACCTACAATCTATAACTCAACCCTATCCTAACCTAACTTCTTGATATTATGGTATATATTTGATTCTGTTGCAACAGGAGATGTCGTCTATCCACATCAGCCTATTTTGCTTTTTATCCTACTTCTGGCAATCTTGCATTTTAAGGTAAGGTTGATCTTTGAGAGTGTTACCAAGGTATCGATATTTTCTCTCGGCGATCCCTATCAACTTTTTTTTGTATCCGATCTGGTAGTTATTACATTTCAAAAGGAAAATGCACTTGAGTCGACTTTGATTTATTGTAGTGCAGTACATTCAAAGTGCCTATAAACGCTGGGGCGCATAAACGGAGAGGTGCGTAACTGTCGAGTGTCGAATGTGCCTGTTGAATGGATCATGAACGAACCATCTAAATGGTTACTTGTTGAGATGGGTGAGAGCGGCGAAACCAGTAGCTATGTAGCGTAGGACATAACTGTCGACGCGTAGGCCATAAGTTCTAGGAACATGAAGTAGGTATGTTGTTATTGTGAGAATCGTTAGTCACTACTTTCTTGTAACACCTGTTGATTACCTCTTTTATCACTCTTTTATCACCTAAGATACCAATGCGCAGAGTAATGAAGTATGGCCGGCATTCTTGAACGCAGAGGACAGAGTTGAAATATTAACATGATACAAAGTCACACTGAGAAAATATTGAATTGACTCTTACATTACTTAATTACTTGTTTAATTACAAGGAATTTTGTTGAAACTCCATTAATCGATTATTAGATCATGTATCGCCATTTCCCTTACGGTTAATACGGAAATAACAGTATTCTGTAGTTTCAACATGATTCATGTGTTCGACTATAACCGTACGTATACTACTACACGCTGTCATGTTAGAAGCGAGATCCCAAGTTCGCAACGTAATGGTATACATTATGTTTTAACATTGCGACACAGTAACTAGCGTCACGCCAACACCGTTATGCGTCATGTTAATTGTATGGATCACAGTCCGAGTTATATACGTAATCCTTGTTGATATACGCGTATTTTCGTATATTACATCGTTAAATTTTTCTCAGCGCGGTTATATCGTTATATTTTTTTTATTAATTCCGAAGGATTGAGGATTGAGGATTAATCTGCAAAATATTAAAAAGTAAAGTAGCCTTTGTAGCCGCGCGAACGGCCAGCGGCGGTAGTAAGATCGTATTCAGGACTCTGTACTTGGAAATAACACTATCGGATGATGGCATCTTCAGGAACTGGAGCTCTTCCGTATGGTATTTGCTAAATGCATACTTTAGCTGCAATGCGGGAGAAGTCTCACAAGAATATACGTGTTTTTTTTTTTATAAATAGATTTTTCAGTAAATATACACTTCAAAACTTTGAATGTATTGTCCACAATAATGTTTGATAAGACAATTAGTTTTGGGATAGTTGACATAAAGCATAAATGATAATGGCGGATTTGGAATATGGCATTGAGTCACAGTATGTTATGGTTGCTGATTCGAGTGTGATGTAAGTCCTATTCGAAGTTCTTCGACCACATAAATGAAGCTACCACGTACCGCCATAGTCATTCACATTTTGCTCGTGACAACAGTGAATTAATGAAAGAACCACTTGATTTGAAAACAGCTTAAAGTTTCTAGGCCATAAAAATTTTAATTACTTCCAGATAACCTAAAAAACACTCGAGATAGAATTACTTTTAAGTATGGTTTGAAAATGATACTTCTATAAAGGCTAACGTTTAACGCTTTTTTGATGAGATGTAAACATTTTTTGTTGTTTAAAGTAAACAGGAAAAACTACATTGTATTCTATAATAGGAAAAATTAGTAATATTCGTTTTTTTAACCTTTTACTTTGGATTGTTTGAATAAGTAAGTGGGCCTCAACCTTAGCTCTTTCTTTTCGAATGCGATTGCGGTTGATTTCCTTCGCTAAAATATGAACAACTAATTAGATATCACAAAAAATACTCAGCACAAAAATGAAATAACACTTCCTTCTTCATATTTTCGCTGGTCATTTTTTCAAAAACTTTTTCATTTTCCTAATTTAGATGTCGCAATAAGTAAGATTTTGTCAACTTTTTGACATTGAATAAACTATACTTTTTTTCTTCAGGAATCACTCAAAATAAATAATATGCAAATGTAGAGTGGTGACTGAGAGAATAAAAAAAAAGAAGAGTAAGATAAAAAAATAAAAATATGTACATTCTGAAATTGTGCCCAAATCCCGGCTTTATAAACTACAACTTTCTTAGAAATAATGAAAGTTCCCATTTACTTATTCAAACATTCCGAACTAAAATGTTAAAGAAAGATTACCTATATTGCCAACTATCGCCTACCATGTGTTTTTTACTGTTGTGTATTTACTTAAAAAAATAAAATGTTTTTCATCTCATCGAAAAAGCTGCGTATTTTTTTTAAGGACTGGGGTTTTAAAGTGCACACACTGATGCAAGGATTGTGTACCTCATAGATTGATTTTAATTTAATTTTATATTCTGGCGAACCGTGTTACTGTTGATTTTCTCGGAATTATAAATATGTTTTCATCGACAATTCATAGAAAGTAAATACGTCATCCCCAGAATGTGAATGTGCCAAAATCTATCGATTAAAAAATCACTTCGAGAGGGCTGATTATGCGGGGCGGGAGAAATCAAACACGACCTCTCGTGGTTTATACTTAATTAGAACTGTTTACTCGACTGCCAAAAGTAGGAGTGTAATGTGTTCAGGGTTCATCTATATATGTTTTCTGTTTCTTTATTCCACAATAATTACTAACCGCTTGAACCGATTTAGAAGTGTATGGTATTGTTAGAATAGTTATGTCATCCCGAGTGTCATAGGATACCTTAAATGTCCAAATATGAAGTAAGTAGTTGTCTAAATATCCAATTGTCCAAATGCCAATAAGTTAACATAAATATATCGTGTTTAGTGTCAAATATATGGTCTGATTAAAAACATTCCGGAAATATACATGTATCTATATGAATCACAAATATTTCATAAATAACCGTAATAAAAATAATTATAAATACAATAGTTCACTTTCTGTAACGGCAGTCGTATTTTTTATTCTTCTTAATATATTTACTCGTTTACTCTTGTTGCGATTACAGGTCGCCGTGAAGGAAATAGTAATAATAATGTTAGTAATAATTAAACGCTTTATTCTAGAGCTTACCTATACCATTGTGTAAACATTGTTTGCGAATAGATACTAACTTAACATATATATATATATATATATATATATATATATATATATATATATATATATATATATATATGTATATATATATATATATATATATATATATATATATATATATATATATATATATATATATATATATATATTTATATATATATATATATATATATATATATATATATATATATATATATATATATATATATATATATATATATATATATATATATATATATATATATATATATATATATATATATATATATATATATATATATATATATATATATATATATATATATATATATATATATGTATATATATATATATATATATATATATATATATATATATATATATATATATATATATATATATATATATATATATATATATATATATATACATATATATATATATATATATATATATATATATATATATATATATATATATATATATATATATATATATATATATATATATATATATATATATATATATATATATATATATATATATATATATATAATATATATATATATATATATATATATATATATATATATATATATATATATATATATATATATATATATTATATATATATGTATATATATATATATATATATATATATTCAAATTGAAATTATGTTTATTACTAAATAAATGAAATGATAAAATAATGAAAGGGCACTTATATAAGTGCCCTTTCATTATTTTATCATTTCATTTATTTAGTAATAAACATAATTTCAATTTGAAAAAATAATAATTTACACATTTACAATCAAATATTATATATATATATATATATATATATATATATATATATATATATATATATATATATATATATATATATATATATATATATATATATATATATATATATATATATATATATATATATATATATATATATATATATATATATATATATATATATATATATATATATATATATATATATTTATATATCGTGCACATCCGTAAGTATATCTCATTCAAACATAAGCATTTCCCAATACAAGCTGGGATTTCCTTCGCTACTTTTTAAGTAGCTTTTACTAATTTTATTTTAAATAAAAACATCATCCTATAAACGGATTTCTTTACATATATATATATATATATATATATATATATATATATATATATATATATATATATATATATATATATATATATATATATATATATATATATATATATATATATATATATATATATATATATATAAGATGATTATAAAGTAAATAATTATAAAAGCCACTTACATCGTGACGAAGGATTCACTTGATCGGATTCGGGAATGCTTTAGGTGTTAACGAGAATGATGAATGTCTCTCACTTGCGGAAAGAGGAGTAGGTTTAAGTTGGGCCCATTTTACAACTGGTAACGCTCACCCTTCATCCAATTATCTCAAAAATTAAGCTACAATCCTTCTTTATACGTAAACTCACTCAATTTCCTATTATTTCAAGGATAAGTGTAAGTGGCTTTTATAATTATTTACTTTATAATCATCTTATCGATCAATTCTAAAAAGAATATATACACAAAACTATCAAATATTTATATATATATATATATATATATATATATATATATATATATATATATATATATATATATATATATATATATATATATATATATATATATATATATATATATATCTATATATATATATATATATATCTATATATATATATATATATATATATATATATATATATATATATATATATATATATATATATATATATATATATATATATATATATATATATATATATACTATATATATATATATATATATATATATATATATATATATATATATATATATATATATATATATTATATATAGATACTTGGGATGAAGCGTTTACAGACGCGCAATGCTCCCTGAACAGTATTAAAACATGGCTTGATCGACATATATTGACACTCAATATCTCGAAGACGAAGTACCTAGCATTTTCACTCAGACCCAACCTAACCTCCAACGTATTACCCTTAAAAATTCACCAATTTAACTGCAGTGTATCTTCAACCCAGAATAATTGCAAATGTGAGCATATAAACATTGAAAAAAAAATTAGATATTTAGGCATAGAAATAGATTCCAAACTCAATTGGGAATTCCAAATAAAATCACTTACGGCGCGAACAAGGAAATTACTGTACGTGTTCCGCGAACTTAGGAATGTACTGAGTAAAGAAACACTGCGAATGGTGTATATGGCTCTTGGTCAAAGTATATGGGTGCATGGAATTATAGCGTGGGGCTCATGTACAAAAACAACAATGGACCGACTATTAAAAGCACAAAAGTTACTAATAAGAGTCATAAACAAAAAGCCTCCTCGGTACAGTTCAAACCAGCTCTTTGCGGAGTTTAAGGTTTTGGATATCTGCCAGCTATTTATTAAGCAGTGCCTTGTAAGCTTTCACAAAACTAAAGAGTACAGAGCAAGAAGTCAACAATTGTACTTAACGAGAAATGCTGGTAAGGAATTTTTCACAATTCCAAAGGTTAAAAGCACATTTGCCCGAAGACAATGTTTTTTTATCGCCCCGAAAGTTTATAACTCACTATGTGAAACCACGAAAAACGTGAAAAATTATGTAACTTTTAAAGGTAAAGTAAAAAACTGGCTTCTAGATATTGGGCGTTCAAAAACTAAAGACCTTATTAATACTGTAGGGTGAATATTTAAAAAAAAATATGTATTTGTAAAATTGTGCAATATTACATATCATTTTCTTAAACATATATACTAGAATGTAGTGTTTATTCATATATTTGTATATATTATTACTTATTTTCCACTTAAATTTATTGTATATAATGTAAAGTTTACTTTATTTTTAGCCCTTAATTGCATACATATATATTTATTTATTTTTTTTTCTACTTTAAATTTTACTTTAATTTGTGTAACAACACATTTGTTAGATTTAGAAATATTTAAAATTGATCACCTTCGTCAGTTCGCGAGTTACAAAAATACAGTTACTGTTGGTATAACACAGCACAGCCAGAGACAGACCTTCTAGGTCTAGTTGGTTGTGCGATTTCGCCTCATTCGGATATGCTAGC